>WEDG01001030.1:0-235000 GCA_017591395.1 Schistocephalus solidus
GAAGGCTATGGGTGGTATGCGTTCGATATAAAGGAAAAGAGGCTGCTAATGCGAGAGCATAGTGGGGTCCCACTGCGCAAATATTTCTAACGAGGGGGCCAAAACGTCGATTTTCCCCGCCTGATCCCCTGGGCCAGAGGGGGCCAGGCGGGGCTGGTGCTCGTAGGGTGGTATACCAGCTGCTGTAACTTATTTTTCGCTGGGTAAACTTACACAATTTCAACCTTTTTTTCTAGAATTAACATTTAGATTCCGTACTTTTTATGTAAATCTGCGAGAACTTTAATGAGGCTATGTAGGGTGAAAAGGTTTAAAACCGTATATTTCTCCCTATTGTCAATTCCAATAACTGCAGTTGTGTGCAGTTGATAATGAGATAGAAATACAAATAAATTGTTAATAATTAAGCTAATATTTTCGACAGGAAACGAAGAAATCGGTTTAAAATTCGACAATTCACTTATCTTCGAATTTGAACCAACCGCCTTAGACTTTGACCTTGATACAGGCGGCTAAATCCACCAATTCAATGCTGTACGCTATCAAGCGGGCATTTAAAGTTTTTGATGAAGACTGCTTTGGTTTATTTTTAAGGCCACATCTTGAAGATGCGATCCAAGCCTGGCAAATGTGGACCCAACAGGAATACAACAAGCTCGAAAGGGTGCAGCGGCGAACTGCAAATTCAGTAAGAGTTCAAGGTGAACTGCCGTAGGAGATTCGCCTTAATAAACTAAAGCTGTATCCTCTGAGTTGTAGGCAGATGCACCGAGACTTGATACAAACCTTCCGTATCGTGCGTGGTATGGATTGCACCCTCCTATGTGATGACGTTTTCCAACCTGCCACTACGAATAATCTCCGAGGTCATCTATTCAAACTTAGTGTGCCCCAAGTGTGCCCCCAAATGAAAGAAATACTGAATGGGATAGACTGGAGCCCGGCACATGTACCTGACCCAAATGCTGCCTGGTTCTTCATTAGTAAATTGATTCAGCAGTTGGTAGAGAAATTCTGCCCACTTAAAAGGCGATCGTACGTCTCCCGACCCGAGTGGGTGACATCGGAAATAAAAATTAATCTCAAGAAGAAAAGAAGACTGTGGAGAACATATGCCAGATATCAACAACCCGAAAATTTTTCTGCTTTTAAGAAACAGCGAAATCGGTGGCGGAATCTTCTGAGAAAATAAAGATCAGCCTTTGAGTCGGAAATAGTCAAAGAAATACCAAGAAATTCGAAAAGGTTTTTTTGCTTACATTAATAAGGCAAAACGAAATCGCGACTGCATTCCTTGTCTTAAAGACAATCAGGGAAACAGGTTAACTGATAACTCTGATAAGGCCAGCCTCTTATCCAATTTCTTTATGTCCGTGTATACCAAGGAACCACCTTTTGACGAAGACGAATACTACAGTACTGCCACATCTACAAACAAAATAAGCAAGGTGTCATTCCCAATGGACACAGTAATAAAAACTCTGAAACAGCTACAGTCCACTAAATCACCTGGCCCAGATGGTATATCCGCAAAAGTTCTCAATGAACTCACAGACAAGCTGGCCTCTCCACTCTCCAAGATATTTGAAAGTTCGATGGAGGCGGGGGCTCTGCCTACTGAGTGGAAGATAGCCAACATAACCCCTATCTATAAAGGAGGAGAGAAGACATCACCAAACAGTTTCCGACCAGTCAGCCTCACAAGTATCTGTTGCAAAATGATGGTGAAGATAATCAAATGCCAAATAATCCGACTGCGGTCTAGTTCCAGAAGGCTGATTAGATTTGAATACGAGTACTCCATCAGTGGTCACCAACTCCAGGAGGTAAATATTCTAAAGGACTTGGGTATATGGATAACACCAACTCTCAAACCATCGTCGCACTGTGCGAATATCGCAAAGAAAGCTATGTGTATCTTAGGCGCAATCAGGAGGTCCTTCGTTAATTTTGACGTAGAGCTTTTTGGGCGCGTGTTTGGAACATTTATCCGGCCGGTGTTGGAATATTGCGTTCAGGCGTGGCGCCCTTGGACGAAACATGACTACGCTCTGCTGGAGAAAGTTCAACGGAGGGCAACGAAACTAGTCAGTGGATTGGAATGCCTACCCTATGAGGGCCGCCTAGCAAGACTTAAAGTTTTTCCCCTCTCTTATAGGCAATACAGAGGAGATATGATCTTAGTCTTCAAACTTGTCAGAGGAGTTGATTGTGCTCTTCAGATGGCCAACATTTTTTGAATTGGCAAACATGACAAGTCTCCGAGGTCACCAATACAAACTGAAAAGAAATCACGCCAAACTTGAAGTGTGGGCCAACTTCTTTTCCCAACGGGTGATTGACGAATGGAACAAACTGCCAGCCTCAGTTGTTCAGGCTGAAAGCGTAGAAATGTTTTAAAGAAGACTTGATGCATTTTTACTTGATGAACATATATTTAGTCGACAGCAATGATCGATAGACTATAACGACTATCGCCATGTAACATTTGCTTGTTTTGCTACTGTCTATCTGTAAATAGGGTTTTCAAAGGCTCTGCCTCTTTCCCTTATATACACTGAATTATACTGAATTAAGTAAGATTAGATGTGAGAAAGCATGTTTTTAACAACCGTGTCGTGAAATCGTGGAATTACCTACCTAGGCGATTTCACGAAAACATCAGGCAGCATTGAAGAGATTATTTCAATGCCTCCGCTCGGTCGTAGTGATCATGTGATGTTTATGTGGGACTACTCCTTATTCTCCGTTGCGCCTGCTATAGAGGAAAAACGGCGTAACGTTTGGCGAGGAAACTTTCATCAGATGCGAGCAGATTTAACAGACATCAACTGGACCTTAATGTTTTCGAGCACCGTGAACGAAGATTGGGAGTCCTTCCGAAATGCTCTTCTGCAACTTATGGACAACCACTGCCCGCTAACGAGTGTCCATCACAGACAGCGTCCTGGGTGGCTAGACAGCAACTTAAAAAGGGAAATAAACAGGAAGCACAAGTTGTGGAGAAAATATTGTGAGTCTAATCAAGTCGCCTATTTTAATAAGTAAAAAACACAGAGAAACAAAATGAGAAGCCTTATTCTTAAAACGCGAAGAGAATTTGAGAAGACTTTGCTGCAAAAGGCAACGCAGAATCCAAAGTTAGTCTACAGTTACCTCCGTAGATGTACAAGGAATAAACATCAAATACCGCTGATTAAGACTGCCGTGGGCGTCGAAATTTCTGAAAACAGGGAAAAAGCCGAGTACTTTTCACAGTTCTACCGCTCAGTCTTCACAATCGAGGCAAGGTTCCTTCGTCCCTCAGTCGATAACCCGCCGACTGCAAGCATTAGCCACATACTATTCTCAGAATTTCTGATCCAAAAGGAATTAAAATAACTGAAAGATTCGAAATCCCCAGGACCAGACGAGTTTCCACCCAAGCTTCTGAAAGAACTCTCCAATGAACTTTCCGCACCTCTGTCAGTGCTCTTTCAAAAGTCCTTTGACTCCGGAACACTTCCTTTCGATTGGAAGCTGACACATATAACTCCCTTGTACAAAAGCGGTAGCCGGGCATCAGTGACAAACTAAAGGCCCATAAGCTTGACATGCATCCTTGGCAAGATTATGGAAAGGATCATCAAGAGCGAATTAGTGAAATTCCTAGAGACTCATCATTTGTTATCAAGCTGTCAACACGGGTTCAGAAAAGGAAGATCATGCACAACGAATTTGCTGTATTCGCTCCAGAGGTGGATCCAAGCACTTAAAAATAGACACGCGGTTCACATTGCCTTCATTGACTTTCAAAAGGCCTTCGATACTGTGCCGCACGAGAGACTGCTGTACAAGCTAGAAGGAATTGGAATCAGAGGTAACCTCCTCAAGTGGATTGAAAACTTCCTCGTGGGTCGGCGCCAGGTTTTGTGCATCGGCCAAGAGAGGTCAAGTTCAGCTGCGGTCGAGAGAGTGGGGTTCCTCAGGGTTCAGTACTAGGGCCAATACTGTTTTTAATATACGTGAACGATTGCGTCAGGAATCTCGACTGTGAAGCAGCAATGTTTACCGATGACATTACAATCTGGAATGTAATCCAGAGCCCAGCTGACGAAGATAAACTGCAGATCAACCTAATTTGGTTGGAGGAGTGGTCGAAACATTGGCCTTTGCGGTTCAACGTCGATAAGTGTACAGTACTTCGCTTAGGCAACCCATCTGGATCTGCCGAAAGTAGAAGTTACTTTCTCAACGGTGAAGCCTTAAAAGACGTGGAAACCCAAAAGGACCTTGGTGTGCTGACGACCACCACCTTAAAACCATCGTCTCACTGCTCGAAAGTGGCGAAGAACGCAATTGCGGTGTTGCATGCCATCAGACGAGCCTTTTTGGATTTCGATGAAGATCTCTTCACTAAGACTTTTGGAACATTCATTGGGCCGCATTCGGAATATGCTATGCAAGCCTGGAAACCCTGGACAGTTCAAGATCAGAACTGCCTCGAAAGAGTACAGAGGAAAGCCACCAAAATGGTTAGAAGTCAAAGCTCCTTGCCATATCCAACCCGCCTAATGAATCTTAATCTGTTCCCTTTGAGTTATAGGCAAATGCGTGGTGATCTCCTGCAGACATTACGCATTTTGAAGGGATTGGATTGTTGCCTGGAATTCTCGGACTTCTTTGAATTTGCCGCCTCGACCCATCCCCGAGGTCACCCATTGAAACTGCGTGTCCAGCAGGCGAGACTGGATGTGCGCAAGTTCTCCTTCTCTGTCAGCGTGGTAAACCACGGAATGCCCTCCCTGAAGACGTTGTGATGTCACCATCGCTGGAAAGCTTTAAAAGGAACCTTGGCAGTTTTATGTTCCAAAATGAGCCTGAGCGATGAGGAATTTATCTTAACCCTCGAGAGTCGTGCACCACTTGTCATATTTTATGACCGCCTTTTGTACCTTTGCAACCCACACGGTTGCTCTGGATACCGCACTTAATTTAACGTTACATTAGGGTACTCAAAGGCCCATGCCTATTTCCCGCAATAAATTGAACTAAATTGCATTGAATCAGCTTGACATACATATGTTGCAGCACCACAAAAACTATGTTACTACTTAACCGGGACAATATCAGTGTACCACGTAAATCTGCCTGCATTCACTGGACTGTTACCTTTTTAACATTGCTTCTTATTCTTCCGAATTTTATGTAGCAAATAGGGATTTCAAAGGTGTAAGCCTATTTTCCTCAAATACACTGAAATGAACTGAACTGAACCATGCTGATAGGCCCTGTTATACGACTTACCTTAATTGACTTTCTCACATCTTATTTCCAAAATTGACATCAAGTAGTGCAGATTCGAAACGTTGTCTGAGATCAATCTCAGATAAATCTTGAAGTGCTATAGGGAAACATCTTATGTCCCCTTCTCTTTCTCATATTTATTCACGACTTATCTACCATATCGACTACTGTATGGAGGACAAAATGTCTACCGTAAATGAACTGATGCAATTTCTGTTCTGCAACGAGGATCGCCAGTGCCTCTTTCTCGATTCTTTCTGCCTTTGTGAGTGATCTGATGACATGCATTAAGGGCGGTCCTATCCAAAAAACGAACCTCCGTCACTCGCATAAAGAGGTTTTTTTTCAACCGGGCTACTCCCCTGCGGAAAGGCTGAAACGCCGGGAACTTGTCTTGGAACTTCAATCTGGCTATTTTCAAGGGGAAGGTAGTTCAAATTCGAATTTCATCTCCTTTGAGTGTACGAAGTTTTAGTCTCTACCTTAGTGTAGAAGACACGTTGATTTGGAATAACTCTTGAGTGGATTGTCCAGTCTCTAAATTTGTGAAATATTTTCTTGGACTTAACGATGCTGCGGCTATCCAAATATTCCATCAGTGAGGATTATTCCACGTCCAGGACATTATCCCTACGAGAAATACAAGCTTCAGCGTTCACTTGCTTCCAAATTCACGCCAGTGGTGTGCTGCTCTAATCTGCTTTCATCAGGGAGGGAGAAGTCGCAACAAAGGCTGAGTCGTTGCATGCTTATTAGAAGTCTGACTGCTGAATACTATTGCATCCAAGCCCAGTTGTTTAAGAGGATTTATAAATTAAATACATTCGAATACAGTCATAAGAGGTATGGAAAACGCAGACGCTCTGGACTCATCTGTGCTGAGGAAAAAAATTCGCAGCGTGGGCGGGTTTCGAATCCTGGTCGCAGATTCATCTGGCGACGAACATAACCACTGCACTACGTCCTCACGACAGTTAGGAAAACAAAATTGTATCCAAACAAAAAAAGATGACAAAGACAGATATTCTGTTACCACTTTTCCTCCTTCCAAGCAGGCAAAAAGCCTGGGAACACTAATGAACGTCACCTACGAGGACGAAAAGTGCATGGGATGTTAAATCTCTTGCAGAAATTCTTATTGATGGAGAAAGAGATAAGTAACTTAAAACAAGAAATGGCCGATCTCAAAGAGAAGGTTCAAAGTTCACCCGGAAAAAAACACCCGCAGGAACGAGAATTCCAACCAAAGAAATAGCGTATGCAAATATTGCTTCCTCAAGAATACCTCATGTAGAGCTTAAAGATATTGCGTCTACAGAGCTTCAAAAGGGAGATCAAACCAGCTCATGCACCTAACTTCTGTCATCGAGCTTAGACAGAAGCAGAAATGTGCTGGATACACAAACATATTCGGCATCGTCACTGAATGATACAAAAAAGGGTGAAGTTGAAAAGCACGTCAAATTTGAAGCACCTAAGACGAAGAATTCGAAGGCGAAAAGGGCCAAGAAGCTTTCACAAAAAAGTGGTTTAAACTCCGGAAAAAGCTCGTACTTACCAATAGATGCTCAAGTGCAATCCTCTGTTGGTAATACAGGAGCAAGTGGAGGACCAATTGGCAAAGTTTCCAAAAGGGTTTGCCATTAACTTTAGAAATAGTTGCTCATACTGACGAAAATAACATCGTCAACCAGAGTAGCATTCTTCCTAATACTTATGCACTATCAACAAATCTGAACTCAGTCACCAAACATACATTTCGACCGAAAACGAAATCTCGTTATTAAAGGGGTTCCCGAATCCACTTCTCTGATTGCAAAGGAAAGGGTAGAACATGACGTCAGTCTTTTCCGAGAATACTCATATTCGATTCTTCGAGATGGCGAATGCGTAACAGTGCACAAAGCATTCCGTTTAGGAAAAGCGGATGTTTCACATGAACTTTCATCACCAAGGCCTCTTAAAATCATTCTTGAAAATGATGTTCAGGCTTCACGCCTCCTAGAACGGAGAACGGCTCTCCGTAGCTCACACAGGGATGTGTTTTTCAGCCGGATTATGAACCCAAGGAAAGGTACAAAATGAGGATGCTGAGAGCAGAACTGAAGAGGAGGACCGAGCAGGGGGAAAATGGCTCCAAATAAAGGACGGGGAGATAAAAGTGATAAAGAGGTCTTTTTATGGCAGACCCCGTAGATAAAAAAGGTGGATTCTCGCCGAGACGGAGGACACTAAATACGATGAACCCAACTGTACAGAGCTTGAATAATACAAAGAAGGCACTCCAGAACTCGGATGACGACCACTCATCAGAACACAGCGTCGGCGGGATGGACACCAGTTCATCTCGGAAAACAATGACAGACTCTAGTATTCAATCGCGCGAAATGCGCAGAAGTCTTTATGGAGGAGTTACCCAGTCTAAATTGAGATATTTGTGTACCAATGCTCAGGGTCTCCTATCGAAAGAAGATGAACTCAAAGCATTAGTATCAGACCGAACCCCCGATATCGTTGCCATTACGGAAACGTGGCTCAAAGCCAAAATCGCGGATAGCGAGGTTTCGATTAGATGGATACCAACCTTTTCGAAAAGACCGAGAAAATAGAAAGGGAGGAGGAGTGGCCGTATATGTTAGGACAGGAATCTCGGCAGTCGAAAGAGCACACTTTATCTTTCCTGAATATGAATTTCTCTTGATAAAGATTAAAAAGGAGTGTTCACAGAACCTACAATGCTTGACGATCTACAGACCACCGAACATTCCAAGTGCAGCTGATGAGTCCCTCCTCCATTTGCTCAAGGAAGTAGCAAGTCACCAGGAGGTGCTTATTGCTGGAGATTTCAATGCACCTATAGTAGACTGGGTTAATCTGACAGTTGATGGTGCCCAACTTCCTTCGGCCACAAGCTAATGGATCTCACTCTCGACCAACCTCTGGTACAGAAGGTTAACATTCCAACGAGATTTAGAGAACCAGAGAGCAAATTGCCTGGACCTTGTATTTACGAAGGACTTCTCTAGCATTGATGAAGTGTATTCTATTGCACCCCTCGGTAAGAGTGACCATAGTACGCTGATGTGGGATTACTCACTTTATTCTCAGCGCCAGAATGGAACGGAATGCAAGCGAAATATATGGAAGCCTGATTTTAACGCGATGAGGAAAGAACTGATGTCTATGAGATGAGATTGTTTGCTTAAAGGGAATCCAGAGGATGACTGGCGATCATTTAAGGCAGTCTCACTCGATCTGATTGAACGCTTTTGTCCAGTGAAGGTGCAAAACAAGAAAAGTCGCCCCGCCTGGTTAACAAGAGAACTCAACAGACAGCTAAAGAAGAAGAATAAAAAATGGAAGGTATTCAGGCAAACAGGGTCAGCAGAGCATCTCAAAGAATTTCTTCATCAAAGAAACGCTGTAAAAAGAATGATCCGTCAGGCAAGGAAGAACTATGAATCAAGAATTATTCAACAGGCTGAATATAAACCAAAAATTTTTATTCCATTATATCAATAGCCAACTAAAAACAAGGACCCAGTAGCAGTACTCATGGATGGGAATGGTGTTGAAGTCGTTGAAAATTGCGACAAAGCCGAGTACTTAGGTCGGTTTTTGCCTCGGTTTTCACTAGAAAACTGGAACTTCAGCTTGACCACGTCAACAGTGCTGTTATAGACGCCAGTCCAGTGCTTGAATATATAATCTTCCAGGAACCTTTCGTGGAACTAGAACTGCGAAATCTGAAAGAAGCGAAGTCATCTGGTTCGGACGATATACCGGCCAAGTTCTTGAAAAGAACTGGCCAGCGAACTGTCCAAACCACTAGCGCATATATTGAATTCGTCATTCGAATCAGGGAAACTGCCATCCGAATGGAAGGCAGCAAATATATACCCCATATACAAGAGTGGTGCTCGATCTAATGTCAACAATTATCGGCCTGTCAGCCTAACCTCCATTTGCTGTAAAATAATGGAATTAATAATCAATAAGGCAACCCTGAAGTTCCTTGAGGAAAACCAATTACTCTCAGATCTCCAGCATGGCTTCAGACAGAATCGCTCCTGTCTTTCTAGTTTATTACTCTCCACAGAGCAGTGGACTCGTGCACTGGACGAAAATGGTAGGGTTGACGTCATATACACTGATTTCAAGAAGGCGTTTGACAGTGTCCCACTCAAACGTCTCATCTACAAACTATCTGCAATCGGCATAAGAGGAATGCTGCTGACATGGATCGCAGACTTTCTTACAGGATAGATTGCAAACTGTGTGCGTTGATACCTCGAAGTCAACACCTACTCCGGTTCTAAGTAGTGTCCCCCAAGGCTCGGTATTAGGGCCGTTACTCTTCTTAGTGTTCATCAACGACTGTGTCGACGACCTGGATTGCAGCGCCATCATGTTTGCAGATGATGTTAAATTGTGGAGGGTCATCAGCTCTGATTCCCATAGGCACGCACTTAAAGAGGATCTCAACCGTTTGCTGGTTGGCTCTTAAATTTTAACGTTGGGAAGTGTGTGGTCCTAAGACTGCGTACCAGAAGGACCAGCGAGGAGGATGATTCCTACCAATACATTCTCAATGAGCAGCCCTTTTCAATTGTTGAGGAACAGAAGGACCTCGGTGTTCTAATAAACTCCTCACTTAAACCATCTTCACAGTGCTTAAAGGCAGCTAAACGCGCTACACAGGTCTAATTTATGCTCAGACGTGGATTTGTGCAGATTGATGAGGAACTCTTCCGAAAAACCTACTGGGTATTTGTTCGATCTCACATGGAATATGCCACCTAGGCCTGGCGTCCGTGGTTTAAAAAGGATTATCAACAGCTGGAACGAGTGCAGGCGAGGGCTACAAAGATGGTCAAGAATCTAAGTCATCTGCCTTACGAAGCCAGACTGGTTGAAGTTTATTTTTTCCTCTAAATTGCAGGCAACTACGTGGTAACCTCATCCTAACCTACCGGATTGTCAGAGGCCACGGGTGTGCCCTAAAATTTGCTGACTTCTTCGAATGGGCTGGGACGGAACATCTGCGGGGTCATCCCTTTAAACTACTGGAGAAGTTTGTCCACACGGAAGTCTGTCGGAACGCCTTTTCGCAGAGGGTCGTTGGAGCATGGAACGGACTCCTTGACGAGCTGGTCCTTACAGAAACTGTTGACACATTTAAATTCAAACTAGATACTCATTTTCTGAGAAATAATCGTAAATATAATGAAGATTGTGTAAGCAATGGCAGCTTGCGCCTGGCCCACACATTTATCACTGTAAACGTTTGTACTATCGACATTTTTTCATGTGAATAGGGAGCTCAAGGGCGAAAGCCTTCTTCCCTCAATAAAGTGACTTAAAGTGACTTTGGCAGCCACCTAGCCGACCAGGCACTTTGTTTGTCAATATTCGACTGTAACCCTTTTGCGTCATCAGCGCAGCTGACTTCAGTCCATATTTTTATGTCATCTGCGAAAATGACAGCTTCACAATCTAGGTCATTGAGACAGTCGTTAAAGTAGATAAGGAAGAATAAGGGGCCCAAAACAGAAAACTGTGTATTACCCCTTTCTACTTTTGCCCATTCTGAGCTAGTTTCCAACAACAACTCTCTGTACTCTATAAGAAACTCTTGATCCATTTGAAAAGTTTTCGTCGATTTCTGACGTTCCAAATCATCTGTAACAGAAGCCCGTATGGTACACTATCAAAAGCCTTCTTGAAGTCAAAAAATATAAAATCTACTGGATGACTCTTATCTGCTGCCTTTGTCCATTTCTCGTGCGACTGAAGGGCACCTGTGAGACAGGAACGTCCTGGACGGAAGCCATGTTGGACATCACATAGGATTTGATTGTTTTCAAGATAGCGCTTAAATGCCTCTTGATAATACACTCCATTATTTTACACGCTTTGTAAGTTAAACTGACAGGGTGGTAATTTTTACAGTCTATTCATGAACCTCCTTTATAGATTGGGCGATGAATGCACACTTCCGTTCTTCTGGGAGTTTGCTTTCTTCAAAGGACTTTTGGAATATGATGGACAATGCTAAATACAGTTCATCAGCAAGTTCTCTAAGTGCTAATATGGGAATTCTATCCGGCCAAGGTGACTTGGCCGTCTTTATACGAAGTAATTCGGTTCTAACTATGGTCAGTGAAAAGTCTGGGTCAAGGTCCTCTGTTGTGGATGAAGAGGAGGTGGATGAGGAAGAAAAATGTGGGGTACACATTGGTTGACAAAATGGTGGAATAGCAGCCAAATTATTAGGCTCTCGGGTGAAGACGGTCTTAAAGAATTTTGGAAAGAAGAGATGCTTTAACCTGATCATCGGTCTCCAGTTTTCCGTCTGCAGACCTATGGGCAGGAATCCTTTCCTGAATTCTCTTTCTACTCCGTATGTAGCCACATAGCATTTTGTGGTGTTCCAACGGTGTTTGCAGTATGTTGAGTTCGAACTCCCTCCGCAGCTTAGAAGCCTCACATTTACAAAAATTGCTTTGCTGCTTGTATTCCCGCAAGTGAGCATCTGAGCTGGTTTGTCTGTTACGCTTCCAGACGTGATTTCTTTTTTAAAGAGAAAGTGAGTAGCCCTCTTCCAAATGTTTCTTTCCCAAGTATCGGGTATATTTGGTTTGGAAAACAGTGAGTACTCGAAGCACAGCGTAATGGGATCACTTGACCCTAAGGGCGGTCGATCCTGTTTGTCGAGCACATTGTCCTCATCTCGTGTAAAAATCAGTTCAAGACAGTTTGACTGTTGTTCTTCTCTCATCCGTGTTCTAAAGGTGACGTTCTGACAGCGAATTTCGGCTGTTGCCCATTGCAATAGTTTTTGATTGAAGTTATCTGGCATTCCCTGTGCAGTCCATGTTTTCCAGTCAATACCAGGAGCGTTAAAATCCCCAGCAGTTATTACCTCTTTCTTCTCGCTGGCTTTGTAGAGTTCCGTTATGAGAATGAGATACTGATCGGAAGTCCAATAAGGCGAACGGTACACAACCGATATCGTCAGTGGTCTGGAATACTAAGCAGATATAGTTATGCTTAAGACTTCCACATCACGTAATGGAATGTGTATGTCAGCAATAGTGGTCAGCTTGCGAATGACATAAACTATGACTCCTCCTCCTCGACTTGGTCTATCTCTCCTGCAGTGCTGATATCCTCTGAGTGATATTTCAGAATCAGTTATGTCTGCAGTAAGCCACGTTTCAGTGAAAGCCATAACGTCTGATTTTATTTCATACACTACGTTTCTAAGGTCGTCCAGCTTGTTGAACAGGCTTTGTACATTTGCGGAGATGACTTTCAATGCTCGATTCGTCGGGGAGACCCAGCCTTCAGTGTTACCGGTTTTAGCCACAGGAAGGACACATTTATCTGGACTATTTTACCGCTTTTGATTTTCAGCAGTTTCTCCCCTCTGCCAATTCTCTCCCTCAATTCTTTCCATAGTTCCCTCATTTTCAGCCGATCCCTCAGCTCGTAGTCCGGCTGAAAAAACACTTGTTTGTGTGATCGTCGTAAGGTCATTCTTCCTTCTAACAGAAGTGCTGCCTGGATTTCGTTTTCTAAAATAAGTTTTAGAGGCCTTGAGGATAGTTTCATGTCGCGGCTGGGGTCTGCTTTCCTAGTCGGAAAGCTTTTTGCATGGTGTAAATATCCCCTTTCTTTAGGACTGCACTGGCATATTCATGAATAAGATCTAGATCGTGTGTCACTCGTTCCTTCGGAATGCAGGACGTGGATTCTGGGACACCCCGTATTACGATATTTCGCTTACGGTTTATGGGCGAGGTCCTAATTTGCCTGCCCAAGCTAGGCTGAGAGTTCACAGAGGTAGCATTACTCGTGGATGCTGGCACTTCAACATGAGAGTGATTTTTGTCCGACGCTGCGCTTTTGGGACTTACATTTTCGGATGACATATTACCTATGTCTTCCGAAACAAGTTTCTTCATTTTCTGCGATCCCTGCCGGTCACACTCTTTCCTTTCTGGAGACTGTTTAACGGCTTTACCGAGCTTCGTGAACGGGGCGCCATCATCCTTGCTGGTTGTGATGGCTACGGAAGCTGTGCATGCGTATGTGTGTTTGTCTCCTCATGTTCCCTCGTTAGGGACTGCTTGTGCTCGTGTAAAATGTGAGGAGGTTTCTTTAACTTTTATATCTCCATCTTCAGCCCTTTTATATCCTTTTCAATCTCCAAAATCTTTTGGAGAAGTTTAAAGCATATCGCACACGCGTCGTCCTCGTAATTGACATTCAAATAACTTATTAAACTCTTGGCCCGTTTGGCGGGAGGTGACTTTAAGGAAACATTCCTGGAATTGAGGTCATTCGTATTATGATAAGTGTTTATGTCCTCAGTTTAAATTTAAATCAGCAAGTTCGTCGTGCGACAATAGCTCAGGGGTATCACCACCATTTCCCCCACATTGGTGCATTGGTTCGATCCTCGGCGGTACCACGTATTTTGCACGATTCCAGAAGGGCATATTTTTGACTTCCATAATAGATCGCAAAAACGATGTATGGCGACTATTTACCACAATATGAGCAAAAATGTGCCTTCTTGTCCAAAAACGCTTTTGAAAAATACTATTAACGGTATGAAGGATATTCAGGAATGACTCAGCCGTTCGGAGACGTCGAAGGTCCTGGATAACTTCGGATCTTCACGAGGTTGTACACGTTTGGTTCCCTGAGTGGTTATCAGTTTTTATTGGTGCAGAGGCTGCGCAGTCAACTTAAATAAGATGATAAACAAATTCCAATTTTATGCTGTTTTATGAGGAATTTTGGAACGAGAAATTCCAGATGAACAGGAAGCAAGTAGGTGCGTGCATTTATAAACATATTTTCCGGAACCGTCCTAGTGAAGTGGTAACGGAGGTCAAATTGTCAAAGTTGAAAAACAAATAATTGGTGGTAAGTCTTCAAACTTTGCCGGACCGGAAGGTGGAAACCATTGATCTTTAGAAAGATTGAAATCACCTGCAATCAAGCAGTTTTTCCGGTTTAAGTCAGCTGTGGCGTAAAAGGTCTGCGAGCGACAGAGATCGTAGTCCTCGCTGGCGTTGGGTTTTCGATACACACATCCAACGAGTAACGAGTAGTCATCCTTTAGAACAATTTGGAACCAATAGCTCTCTTCTACCACTGTAAAGTATCGGCAATCCAACGGCAGAAATGGAAGGGGTTGCTTAGTATGGATACAGCTTCGTCCACCACGGCTCTCGTTTCAATTATTCCGAATGTGAGCGAAGCCTATTATAGAGAGTTTGTAGTCGGCTACGCAGGGTGTTATCCGTGTCTCTATAACTATAAAAATGTCTCGGCATTAGACGAAATCCAGTGTCTGGAGCAAAGGCATCTTATTAAGTTGAGATCTAGCATTAAAAACGAGCAGTGTAATATGGCATTCTTTTGGTTTGTGAGACGGTATATTCAGGCTTTCAGAGTGACTGACCTCGTCCAAAAATGCATTTTTTCACTTGAACTACTTGTTCATCCCTTATTTGGAGATGTGTTTCGTCATTTATCCTTCGTCTTTACAGTTCTATTATGAAATTTATCATTTTCATTCATTCGCCCAGCCCGTATACCGGCTGAAAAATCTTCAGAATGCAGACTCCGTAGGGATGATTTGCTCTGTAGCAGGAGCTTTTCCAGTGCTTCATTCTCCAAGATTTTTTAAGAGATTTTGTTCGAGGATTTAAATCGGGTGCTTCCGGAGACATTTCTATTCTTTATGCCCTGAGAATGTTGATGGCTTTGCCGTTCTTTAGTAACGTATTTGCATACAATTGAAGAAGGTTGATGTCATATTTTACTCGCTCCTTTGGAATTATTGACGCTAATTTTAGGACCCCTTTTATAACTACTTTCTGTTTTTTACTCTATCGGGCACCCGTTTTCAGCTCAGATCTTTCAACTAAGCAAGTACTTGTATCCAGTTCACTTGCTCCGATAGGTTCAGATGAACCGGGTTTTGGGCTGGCTGGAGCCAAATCTGTGAATGGCTTGATTTTCTTAGACCTTCTCCTCTTTGGCTTTACAAACTCACCAACCTTTTCAATATCACCTTTTGGTCCAGCATCGATGCAGCGCTGAGTTGATAACCTAGATCATTGCTGATGATGCCTGAGTTAAGTGATGATGGTGTGGAGCATGGGCTAGATGGTACTCCCTTTCGAACGCACAAAACTTCCACTAATTTCATGGTTTCTGCATACACAATATCTTTTAGCTGAGTTTTAGGTATGCTTGAAGAAGTTATATATGTATATGAACTTTGCTAAACCGTAGGGTTTGGACGGAGAGCTGCTTTTTTTAACAGTTGGACGAAAAAGATATTTTTTTAATTATCAATTTCCTGCTTAAGATTGTCTACATCCTACATCTAGAGGAGGCTAAAACGCCCATACAAATGTCACCTTCGTAAGCTACATTAATTAAACTTAATAGACTTTTTGCCCATTTTGCGAGGGGTGGAACAATTAGCAGAGTAGCGAATGTTGCAATTATTTTCTGCTTGTGTATGAATTTGTTGGGCGAAACCCCCCTGTCCATGTGGCTGCCTTGTAAGAGGCGTCGGTAGTCTTTCCTACGCCATTTTGCAGCGCAGGTTTGACGTCAGGCCGTGACTAATTTTCTGTGGCAATAAATTTGGGGTACCTGCGTTTAACCTACTTATGAGGATACAAAGCAAATACGTTCGATGTTCTAATCGTCAGAAAACTAACAGAGCGTTGGTGATTATATTCAAGAATATTACTATTTGAGGATGGGATCAAGGATATAAAAATATGAGAATATAACGACTCAGCCTTTGGTTTGAGCCCCTTCCGCGATTGAGAGCACGCAGGTGATGTTTGTTTCGGTAGTGAGTGAAGATCGAAGCTTGCACTTCCAGTTAAGAGAAATCCTGGGGCAGGGAACAATTGGCAGCAGTGGAATTTTTTTTTATAGCCAGAGAATCGTCACGTCCAAATTGCTATGTCCAAACCTGGGAGAAAATGCAGACAATTCTATAATAATTACCAAACCCCGTGTCGTCTACACTGAGGTAGAGTCTTAAAACTCGTAAGCTTGAAGGACTTGAAATTCGAAACCAATTTCAAACGATGCAATTTATACGATGCAGCAGATGTTAAGTGTTTCGATATCTATAAATTGAAATCATGGCGGGGTAGGGAGCACTGTAAGGGTTATTTTTCGACATGCACGGCGAGGAGATATGCATAGAGAGACATCAGTTGTTGACTTTCGGGTGCTGCAGTTGGTCCGAAGATTTCCAATACGACCAATTTGAGTCTAGGATGTTCGCTTACATCGTATGCATGTTGCGGGCTGTTAAAAACTGGTATTGTGAGGCGTCGGCAGTTGGGATATGCGGTCAGGGAGTAGGGGTGAGACAGGGGAAGGGAGCGGACCTGCCGGGTGTTGAGACACACACGACACAGGAGGCCCTCAAACTATTTGGCTAGTCAGTTGAAGTGGTTGCGGTGAGTGTGGCTGCTAGCCAGTGTCTAGCAGGAAGGTTTGGTGCTAGTTAGGGGCCGCAAGGTACAACTACCACTGATAGGATTCCAAGTGAAAATTTCTGCAAGGAATGTCCCTTGTAATACCACCCTATACCGCTACTAACTACATCAAAACTGACACTATGATGGCAAAGTACCTGAAAGGCACTCAGAATGCGATAAAATCTTCACAGAAACCTCAGTGTTAGGATATTGAGCAAACTGAGGCCATCATTGCAAATAATGCAATGAGATTACTGCATGCTATCAAAAGCTCCTTTGTAGCTTTCTTTAAAGTATTCTTTGATAAATTTTCGGCCTCGTTCAATCTCATTTAAAGTATGACATACAGGCGTGGCGGTCATGGCTCGCAAAAAAGAAATCTATCTCTCGAAATTGCAAGGTCATGCAAAAAAGCTAATAAGAGGTCTAAAATATAGAAGGACTGAAATGCCTTAATCTAAATAAATAAATAAATTGTATATTTAAGACCCAGAGAGCCCCATCATTTCAAACTTAGTATCGCGGTATAAATAAATACAAAGTGGATAATTGCTGCACTATGTGAGCAGCCATATTAACAGCAGAAATGAACAATATGGTAGGCATATCCGATTCAGAAAGATTTGCCATTTTTAAAACAATAATCGAAAATCTTTAACATTAACGGTGAACTAGAAAAGAAGCAGTAAAAAACTCCTACGGTTAAATCGGAGGCGGAGTTCAGCGAGCCGCCAATTTAAACAAAATAGGAGAAAAAAACTGCTTCACTAAAAAATTAATAGTAAGATGCAATGGGATAGTGCTGTGATGTAACTGACAACGTATGAGGGTTCGGAAAGCTCCTTGTCGTGTGAGAGATAATATAGCAGTCAGAGCTACTGTTTGTAACCACCAGTGGATGTGAGAGAGGACGACCTCATCGTGGACACCAGGGTCAAAATGAAGAGGGGACAGTAGAGATCATGAGATCATCATCAGGATGCAACCTTGCCGACTGCATAGTCCACCAATCAAAGAGGAAACACAATCAGAACCCGCCTTGATCCTCAACTGAACCTGGATACCATCGTCGGGTTTGCAAAAGCGGAGGAAAGTACTAAGGTTGTCAAGACTTGGCGATGCTATTTTAAAAGGAGGGGGGCAAAAAATTGAATGCAAAGATTGACTCTGCAGAGGATGATGGACATATAATAAGATACCAATATAATATCAAGGGAGCTGCCTCAAATACCAGGAGGACCCTTTTCGAAATCCAAAAGTTGCGAGTTAGGGAAGGAAGCAGACAATAAGGACTTTATATCTTCCGAAGTTAAATGTTTGCGTAACTTTTTTTGAAAATAGCTAATGTGGACGACAACCTAATTTGCAGTGGAAGATTATTCCAGATGAAAGCATATGTCGAGGCAAAAAACTGAGACCGGTTAGTTGTGTAGCTTAGATGTGGTGAAATGATCATGGGGGAATTACGAGTGGCATAGGGTCAATCTACCGGAGTGAGAGCGTTAATTCGTGGGAGATTTGGGATAGAGTTAACGCGAAACAGGAAGCAGAGACCGGCTATGAGTCTTCTAACCCACAGAAATTTAATGTTTGCTAACTGGCATCTCTCCGTATAAGAGACACTGGATCCAGGAAGAGAAAATAGTCTTCGAGTAAAAACCCTCTGAACTTTTCAATCTTACTGCGGTCAGAGGCGTTCATCAGCCCAAAGAGGGGACAGCAGTATTCTAGAATAGGAAGAAGAAACATGTGGTACAGGTCTAAATTTATTTCCGGAAGGAAGAAATTATGCGATATAAAACCACATATCTGTGCAGCCTTTGCAGAAATTCGATCTGCATGAGGCGATAATGCTAGATTGTTCGTGTTACTTAGACCTAAGTCTTTTATGTTTGATCGTTCAAAAAGTGTACTATTTTGAAATACGAGGGGTCCGGGAAGCTTAGCGGGGCCAAAACACATTAAACTACTCTAGGATGAAGAAAACTCCATCTGCCAAGTACAGATCTAACGTGAGAGCATAAGTAGATCAGTGTTGATTTTATCCACGCAAATATTGGCAGTGTCTTTAGAAAATGAATAAATGCACTTGAGATCATCAGCGTAAACGAAATTTTGTGAATTTGTGAGTAAAGCTGAAATTTCGTTTATGTACAGAATGAACAGAAGGGAACCTAGAGCCGTGCCTTGAAAAACGCCACTCGTGATCGATTGCAGTGTCGAGTTACTATTACCTACTAAGAATATCTGTTCCCTCTGTGCTAACGCAACAAATAGGTGACCTTCCCTTTGGTTACAAGACAATGCATTGTCTTAAGCAAGATATGGGCTTTGAGTAAATGTTTCAGTGGCACCTCTCGCCGTATCTATGTGAACAATCAATGAAGCAGCGCATTTAAATGTCCAGGCTGAAGCTCCTCTCTGAATTCTTCATGCACCAGCGTCTTGTGTACAATTTGAGTGTAATGGATATCGCAGTCAAACTTCATACGTGGATCAATAATTTACTCATTGATCGTTCCCAGGTTGTCTGCGTAGGAGGGCAACGGTCAACGCACACAGTCCAAAAAAATGAAGTCTTAAAAGGTTCAATGACAGTGCCCTTCCGAGTACTCAAATAAAACTTCTATCTGTTTGTCGGACCCACCCTTTTCTCTTGTTCATTAATGATTTTGTACATCAATTGGACTGGGAGTGGGCAATGTTTTCAAATGCAATAAAACAGGGAAAGAAATCGAAAATGGTGCCGATCTAGCCAACTTCCAAGACACCATTTGTCTATTGGACAAGTGGTCCCGCAGATGGCTCCTGTCCTTCAATTGGAATAAATGTACCCTGCTGCGTCGGGAAAATCGACATCCAGTCCCTGGTACGCGACCCTGCCAGCTTTACGGAATACCCTTCCGAAAAACAGAAACACATAAATATATCGGTGTTTAGATGACAGATGACCTAAAGCCTTCTACACATTGTTACAAGGCGACTAAAGCCACAAATTAAATGCTGTATGCCATTCAGCGGGCATTTACAGATTTCAACGAAGATTGCTTTCTGAAGTCTTCGGTATGTTTGTAAGGCTACATCTTGCATAAGCGAACCAACCGTGAAGACTGTGGATGCAGCAAGATTTCAACCTGCTCAAAAGTGAACAACGGCGAGTCAAAAAGTTCGTAAGTGATCAGGGTGCACTGCCATACGAGATCAGCTTAAATAGCCTAAACCTCTATCCTCTATGTTATAGGCAGTTGCAAGGAGATTTTATGCAAACTTTCCATATCGCGCGTGGCTTGGACTGCTCCCTTCTACGCGATGATTTTGTCCAACTCGCCACTACAATTAATCTCAGGGGGCATCCCTTTTAACTACGTACTAACACGTCAGATTCAGGCAGAAGTTGAAGGTAAATACTTTTTTTAAATCAAGGTCATCGTGTGCAAAGAAACCACGTATCTTTTTGTTCTCCGACTTGGACAGTTTGAAAACCGTTAACACTTCGCTTGTTCTGATCCTGACATTAAAGCTGCCATTGCACGTAGGTAATTGCTCTTTGGAATTTTCTGGAAATTTTCTTGTGCCAAATTACCTCACAAAAGGACATCAAATTGGAATTTGTTTATCACCTTCGTCGACTTGATAAAACAGCCTCTACTCCAATAAATACTGACAACCGCTCAGTGAACCAAAAGTGTTAAACCCTTGAAGATCTGAAGTTATCCAGGACCTTTGAACTCTACAAACGGCTGAGTCGTTCCTGAATATTCTTCCTATCATTTATTGTTTTTTATAAGTGGTTTTGCACGAATAGGCGCATTTATTGTTCATATTGTTTCTATTGCGGCGTCGTTGGACTTCTGTTTGAAATTCGCTCGTCTCCAAGCTATTAATTTTTGGCCAATAATCTGTTCCCAAAGTCAGGACTCAACGAAATAAGTTGTCATTGGATCACATATTGTCTGTTTATCAGGATCAGCCTATAATTGTTTATAGACATTGTGATATTCAGGCACATGAAAATTGATATCGGAATCTTGCATAATAAGCTAACTCAGCTTCATTTGGATCCTGCCTCATACGGGCTTCAGAAAACAGCCTCTCGCCAGGAAAGGTGTCTACATCAGAAAAGGACAGAGAACCCCTGGCAAACTCACTTCAAAGGCTGCATCATTCTTTGCTTCGTATTAACATTCAACAGTGAATTCGGTTCGGAAAAGTACTTCTTTTTTGTGCTCAGTAAACCATTCGCTTGATAATTTAAGCTGCTCGTTAAAACTTAATGCATCCTCGCAGAGATCTTGCTGGCATGGGAAACGCAAATGTTTACGACCCGACCACGTGAGAAAATTATTCACCGCTTCGGCCAAGACTCGAAACACCAACATCTCGATTAACTTCCGATGCTCTTGACCACTCGGCCACGCCCAGGAAGCCAGCAGACAAAAAAAATTGTATATCCTACAAAAATAATTATTTCTCCTATCTTTTTAAACCGTTTTCGATTTCATGTTACAAAAACTTACCAGAAATACTCAAGTCACTCTCAGCAGACCTAGAAGAACCACAACGCAGCAGTATTGAAGAAAGCAGTGCACTACTGAACATTACCAAAACTAAGCTAAACAATGAAGGGCTGGCACACTGTGATGGATGCCGAGGACCTAAAAACCAGAGTTTTGAGATACGAAGGAGATCTCGATCTCCTATCGGAAATAATATCAGTCCTCATTAAACATAACAAAATTAACTCGCCGAAACACGATGCAAATGAGCTGAAAAACATCAGCAAGCTAGACCATAATCATCGCAAGGAAACGGTAGAGGTCAATAGACACAACATTAAGCGAAACAAAAAGAGAAAAAGAACGAAGTCATTAGAACAAACCTCTGAGTCAGTTGAAATACAGATGACCAGAAAGAAAATAAGCGAGGAGAAAATGATGTCTTGCGTTTCCCCAGGTTCGGGAAATCTGGTGCACATAGAACCCGACTGCACAAAAGTAAATCAGCGATCGACGGTCTCTGAAAAGTCGAAAAACAGTAATCGTAAGGTATCTTTAATGCCACGGACGA
Organism: Schistocephalus solidus; assembly: GCA_017591395.1. Classification (NCBI taxonomy): domain Eukaryota; kingdom Metazoa; phylum Platyhelminthes; class Cestoda; order Diphyllobothriidea; family Diphyllobothriidae; genus Schistocephalus; species Schistocephalus solidus. Next base: position 21,894 of record WEDG01001030.1, read on the forward strand.
GCGACAGAGGCATGCTCTTTACAAGTCAATCGAACTACAATGAAGCAGAGCATGGTAGCCAGCAAAGTAATGGCGGAAAAGTGGCCTGCAACTTATTTTTATTTTATTTTATTTTATTTATTTATTGCCAGTTTACAGGCAAGGTCATATATATATATATATAGTAGAGGGTCAAGCTGACAGTGAAAAAAACTCCTGATCGTTGTTTCATGTGTTTTCAGGAGAAAAAACTGCAGCTTATTGAGTAATTAAAGTTCTGGACAGGGACGCGTTAACACAGGTGCCCGGTGAAGAACCTCTCCATTCAGTGTTACGGATCCGGTATTCTGCACCAGCAGGTATGTTGGCGAGCGGCTGTTCGCTGTCGACTGATAAATAAGCCGATTGAGGTCTGCAGAGCCAGTAATTTTTCCCCTCAGCATGAAGACCGGCACAGGATTCAGAGTCCGTGAACGCCATCAGATCCGAAGAGAGCTTCAACAGAGTCAGCACCCAAAAGTTTTGGAAGGTGTCCTGAATGTAGAAAAACTAGTGACAGTTCGCGTAAAACAAGGGATAGCTTTGCTGAATTTTGATACTTCTAGGTAGCTTATTCCAGATCGCTATAGCGTTTACCGAAAAAAACTTTCGGTATCTAACTGTGCGTGCCAAAGGAAGAAATAAAAATACATCTCGATGACTGGTGCGCCGAGAGTGGTCAAGGTGCCTCAGAGATGTAAGGGGGTTAAATGTACGACTGTTTAGTAGTTTACACAGTAAAAATAGTCCCTTCTGTAATCTACGAAGCCATAGCGGGTCAAGGCTTGTAAGCTCACAGCGTTGTTGGTAGGACAGGTTTCGGTAATCTGAATAGAAAACACTTTTTTTAAAGAAGTGCTGGACTGATTCTATCTTCTTTCGTTCACTAGCGTGCAGAAGACTAAATAGAAACGAGCAGTATTCCAGACTAGTCCTGACATACATTTTATAGAGGCTGATTCTAATTTTGACGGTTTTAAAATTTCTGAGAATAAACCCAGTAGTTTGGCGTGCTTTCGAGACAATCAGGGCGCAGTGCTCTGACAGATTAAGACTACTAGAGTATGATATGCCCAGATTCTTTATAACTCCGGGCACATTTAGATCGTGACCGTCTATGCTTAGGTGGGGCTGATGGTTGTCGACAATAACCATAACGGAGCACTTTTGCCAAGAAAGTGAGAGGCGCCATGTGCGACACCACTGAGCGAAGACCTGAACATCCGTTTTTAAGAGCTCAAGCACGATGTTGCGATCAATCGGTTTATATCGATAGGCAACTTTTAAATCGTCAGCGTACAGAAAGGGCCTACCATACTGAAAACAATCAGGAACATCGTTGACAAAGAGGCAAAATAGAAGCGGTCCGAGCACGCTGCCCTGAATAACTCCGCTCCTCACATGCATGGGGTTGGAGATAACATCAGAAATTTTAACCCGTTGCGCGCGAGCATTCAAATAGGAAAATATTAAGTTCAGAAGCTTGTTACCTTTGCCAAAGGAGGCAAGTTTCAGCAGTCGGAGATCATGGTCAACACGATCAAAAGCCTTAGTGAAATCGAAGTAAACGGTGTAAATTGCAAAATCGCTGTCTCTAGATTGTAGCACATGATCGAAAAAAGAGAGCTGGCAAGTGTCACATGACCTTTTTTCAAGAAAACCATGCTAAGCCGCAGTAAGTAGGTTATTCTCTCTTAGGTGACACATCATCTTGTCTTTGATCAAGGTCTCGAAGATCTTCGAGACTGCTGGTAGTGTATTTATTGGCCTAAAGTCGTCAAATGACGTAGGTCGGCCGTGTTTCGGAATAAGCAGTTTGTGCGATTCCTTCCATAAAATAGGGAAAGTTTCACTTTCAAGAGCAAGATTAAATATCTTATACAGAAGGGACGGAAAAATATCGTTTGCATCCGCCTTTAAAACGCTGACCGGGACGCCATCTGGTCCTGGACTGTATGATTGACGAAAACGCCGAATGGCTACGGTCACGTCACAGAGGGTAAAAGTTATGGTTTCGAGGACGTTTACCTGTCCAAACCCGGATGTTAGGAAAGGGGGTGACAGTATGTTCACTAAACGTTCTAGACAAGAAAGCATTAAAGCTATCAGCTGTCAACTTAGCGTCAGCTATAGGGTTTCCTAAGGCGTCTCGAAGTACGGAGTGCTGCGTTTTTCTCTGCGCTTTTACTGTGCGCGAAAAGAGCTTCGCAACATTTAACGAAGGGTTTTCGGCATAGGTAACCTCATCGGCTTGTCGTTTTTCGTCAGACAGCCTCTTAGCCTCTTCAAAGATTTGCTGGATCAAGGGCAGGACGGAGGTGGCGTTTTGTAGATGAAAATGACGGGAGAGTCTACGCAGTCTACGGCGGGATGATAAAGGGAGGTAGACTTCATCCTTGACATTAATTATTTTCTTACGGGGAATAAAACGAGAGATGAGTGGACATAGAACTTTGTAAAAAGTATCAGTACAAACATTCACATCCGAACATACAAAGAAGTTAGTCCAGTCGTGGGAATTTAGGTATGTTAGCAATTCCCTCATATTTGCTGATCTGAAATCACGGAAAAAGCTATATTTTTGAAAACGTTTCGGCAGCCTCTAGTTCTTGTGTAGAAAGAACTATAGTGTGATCAAAATTCCCAAGTGGATCTAAAGGTGACACTGACGAGGGCTGACAAATTCTACAAAAAATAAGATCAAGTTTGTTTGATCCTCGGGTGGGAAAATCAACTACCTGGTCCCACATGCCTATATCTATGGCCTCAAGTAGGTCTTCGAACTTTGCAGGACCGGAAGTTGGAAACCAGTGAACTTCAGGAAGATTGAAGTCACCTGCAATCAAGCAGTACTTCAGATTTAAGTCAGCTGTGGCGTGAAATGCCAGCGAGAGACAAAGATCGTAATCCTCGCTGGCATTAGGTGGGCGATAGACACTACCAACGTGTAAAGAGTAGTTATCTTTAGATCTACTCGGAGCCAACAGCTCTCCTCTACCGCGGTAAATTGGCGATAGTCCAATAGAAAAAAGGTAAGTGGTTGCCAAACATAGATACAGCTTCCTCCGCCACGGCCCTTGTGTCGATCATTCCGAATGTAAGCGTAGCCTAGAATAGAGAGTTCCGAGTCGGATACACAGGGTGTTGCCCATGTCTCTTTAATTATTACAATGTCGGGGCGGTGGCTGAAAACCAGAGTCTGGAGCAAAGGCATCTTATTAAGCAGAGATCTGGCATTGAGGACGATTAGTTTAAGCGGGCACGTTTTTGGTTTCTGAAACGGGACAGTTAGGCTGTCAGGGTGACTGTCTTTGGCCAGAGAAATGCTATTTTCACTTGAAATATCTGTCCATCCCTTATTTTGAGATTTGCATCGCCATTGGTCTTTCGTGTTTTCAGTTCTATTATTAGCTGTCGCATTTTCATTCGCTCTTTCAAACCATATTCCGATTGAAAAAAACACTTCAGAATGCCTACCCCGCAGGGTTGATTTTCTCTGTAGCAGGAGCTGTGCCTGGGCTTCGTTTTCCAAGATGATTAAAGAGGTCTTGGTCGAGGATTTGAATCGGGTGTAGACAGAACCTTACCTATTCTATATGCCTTGAGAATATGAATGGACTCGCCGTCCGTCAGCAGCGCTTTTGCATACAATTTAAGGAGTTCCAAGTCATGTTTAACTCGCTTCTTTGGAATAATTGAAGCTGACTCCGGGACATCTTTAATGACTTCATTCTGTTTTCGACTCAATCTAGGGCCCATTTGTAACTCAGATCTTTTAGCTGAGTGAGTACTGGTAACCAGCTCACTTTGCCTGATAGGTCCAGATGAGCCGGATGTTGGGCAGGCTGGAGCCAAGTCTCTGCACGACTTGTTCTTCTTAGACCTTTTCTTCTTTGGCTTTACAAACTCGCCAACCTCTTCAAATTGGCATGTTGGTGCAACGTCTACCAGTGATGTAGCGATGGGCGGTAAAGCCAGATTAGTGCTGATGCTACCCGAACTAAGTACCGGTGGAGTGGCGCAAGGACTAGATGGGGCTCCCTTCGGAAGTAGCAAAAATTCCTCTGGTTTACCGGGTCCAGCAGTCACGATATGTTTAAGTTGACTTTTATGTAAGCTTGAAGAAGCTATAAATGAATACGAATTTTGCTTTGTAGTAGGCTTATTACGAATAGTAACTTTTTTAGCAGTTGGGCAAGATTAAGATTTTTTAAAGTTATCTATTTCTTGTCTTAGATTCCTTATTTTCTGCTCCATCCCTGAGAATTTCTGCTGGAGGCTGACACCCCATACATGTTTCGACAGACCTGGATGCCACACACCAAAATGCAGGTTTTCCGGGTGCTATTCGAGCAAATGCATTGTCAGGAGAACTCATGCTGTTTGTAAGGTCCATAGTGATGTCTGCAAATCAACCAACAGGCTCACCGATGAAGACCAATTTTGAACACAGTATTATAGAATGTAACAAAGGGCTTGATTCAACCTTCCATCACTAAAAGAAAGCAGGATGCAGAAACGAGTTTTTTTACTGACAGATCATTTTGTCTGGTAGTTCAGGGAATCTCAGAGGCTACTGGGGAAACGCCAAAAGAAAGGGTAAAACAGGATCTGCTGACATTTCAAAAATTTATTGAATGATACGCAAGAAACTGGTGTAACAGTAGACATCAAAAAGATCTTTCGATTGGGGCCTCTCGTTACAAATTAAACGCACGAGGTTCGACCAAGACCATTAAAAGTCGACTTTGGGAGCAAACAGAGGTAGATCTATTGCTCTCTCGAAAGTCCCGACTACGAAAGAATTATCGTGGAGTTTTTTTTTCAGCCGGATTACTCTCCCACCGATCGGATGAAAATGAGGACACTGGTAGCAGAATTGAAAAGAAGTAAATACGAGGGGGAACAAAACTTGAAAATTGTAGACAACAAAATCGTCAAAACGGTGCGCTCGTTTTTATGGGAACATCCGGTGAAATTGACGGCAACCACACCTGTCAAAAGCCCTACCAAATGCCTATAGATTTGAACCCAGACAGGAGACTGGATATATCTTGTGAAATATCCAGCAAAAATCTCCATGTGGAAGAAAGAACTAAAAATATTCAGAAATCAAGGTAAGAAAACAAGATTAAATAATGTACACAAATGTGCAGAGTCTATTGAACAAAATGGATGAAATTAAACTGGTCGTGGACCATTTACAACCTGACTTCATAGCTCTAACTGAAACATGGTTAAATGAACAAATCGCAGACACAGAAGTCCGAATAGACGGTTTTCAGCTTATCCGCATGGATAGAAACGGACGTAGGGGTGGTGGAATCGCAATGTTTATACGAGAAGGCATTGACTTCATTCCGGATGGGCCCTCGCCAAATAGGATCTCGTCTTGCGAAATACTTTGTTGTAAACTGAAAGTCCCAAACCAACCAGACCTCCATATTGCCGTGGTATATCGACCCCCAGGACAGCGAACGGACACGGGCGAATCACTCATCACAGAGGTAAAGCAAATCTGCCGTAGCAAACATTTATTAATACTTGGAGATTCCAACGCACCCCATATCGATTGGGTGTAAATGTACTGCTCACGATCGGAAAATTCATTCGAACAGAAATTACTTCAGTTGGTAAATGAAAAGTTTCTTACCCACACATGTCACAATGGAGACGCGGTTTTGAAATGGGCAGCAGTCAAGCTGTTTGGATCTAATCATTAGTAGAGACGACAATTGCATCCTTGCATTAAGTTCCTACGCACCCCTGGGATGAAGTGATCATTGTGTTCTTGCTTGGGAATACAGTCATTTTTCTGTACCCAAACGTCGTGCAGTTAGGGAGAGAAATGTATGGAAAGGGGGTTATTCCAAAATGAAAGAATTACTAAATGGGATAGACTGGAGCCCTGCACATGTACCTGAACCAAATGCTGCCTGGTTCTTTATTAGTAAATTGATACAGCAGTTGGTAGAGAAATTCTGCCCACTTAAATGGCGATCGTGTGTCTCTCAACCCGAGTGGGTGACATCGGAAATGAAAAGAAATCTCAAGAAGAAAAGAAGACTGTGGAGAACATATGCCAGATATCAACAACCCGAACATTTTTCCGCTTTTGAGAAACAACGAAATCGGTGTTGGAATCTTCTGTGAAAAGAAAGATCAGCCTTTGAGGCAGAAATAGTTAAAGACATACCAAGAAATTCGAAAAGGTTTTTTGCTTGCGTAACTAAGGCAAACGAAATCGCGACTAAATTCCTTGTCTTAAAGACAATCAGGGAAACAGGTTAACTGATAACTCTGATAAGACCAGCCTCTTATCCAATTTCTTTATGTCCGTGTATACCGAGGAACCACCTTTTGACGAGGACGAATACTACAGTACTGCCACATCTACAAACAAAATAAGCACGGTGTCGTTCCCAATGGACACAGTAAGAAAAACTCTGAAACAGCTTCAGCCCACGAAATCACCTGGCCCAGATGGTATATCCGCAAAAGTTCTCAATGAAATCACAGACCAGCTGGCCTCTCCGCTCTCCAAGATATTTGAAAGTTCGATGAAGGCGGGGGCTCTGCCTACCAAGTGAAAGATAGCCAACACAACCCCCATCTATAAAGGAGGAGAGAGAACATCACCAAACAGTTTCCGACCAGTCAGCCTCACAAGTATCTGTTGCAACAAAATGGAGAAGATAATCAAAACGGAACTGATGAGGCATCTTGAAGAGAATAACTTGCTAAGTTCATATCAACATGGATTTTGAAGTGGTCCATCCTGTCTCACAAACCTGCTCACATCCATGGAAAGATGGACAAAATCATTAGCAATGGGTTTGTCAATCGATGCGGTCTACATTGACTTTATCAAAGCTTTGACAGGGTTCCACAGAAACGTCTGATATTTAAGCTCCGTTAAATGGGTGTGACTGGCAACCTACTCAAATGGTTTGCTGACTTTCTAAAAGACAGGCGCCAGCGTGTTTGTATTGGAGACGCCAAGTCTCACTTGGAAACCGTTCACTGTGGTGTTCCGCAGGGCACCATTCTGGGTCCCATTTTGTTTCTGATATACGTGAGCTACTGCCTGGGTTGTCTGACATGCGAGAAGGTCATGTTCGCTGACGATCTGAAGTTATGGATGCGCGGAAATTACAACAAAACTTAGATCACTTGCAAACATGGTGTGATGAGTGGCTGCTGAATCTTAATCTTAACAAATGTCAAATAATCCAACTGCGGTCTAGTTCCAGAAGGATGATTAGGTTTGAATACTAGTACTTCATCAATGATCACCAACTCCAAGGAGGTAAATATTCTAAAGGACATGGGAATATGGATAAAACCAACTCTCAAACCATCGTCACACTGTGCGAATATCGAAAAGAAAGCTATGTGTATCTTAGGCACAATCAGGAGTTCCTTCGTTAATTTTGACGGAGAGTATTTTGGGCACGTTTTTGGAACATTTATCCGGTCGGTGTTGGAATATTACGTTCAGGCGTGGCGCCCTTGGTCGAAACATGACTACGCTCTGCTGGAGAAAGTTCAACGGAAGGCAACGAAACTAGTCAGCGAATTGGAATGCCTACCCTATGAGGGCCACCTAGAAAGACTTAAAATGTTTCCTCTCTCTTATAGGCAATACAGAGGGGATATGATCTTAGTCTTCAAACTGGTCAGAGGAGTTGATTGTGCTCTTCAGATGGCCAACGTTTTTGAATTGGCAAACATGACAAGTCTCCGAGGTCACCAATATAAACTAAAAAGAAAACATGCCAAAGTTGAAGTGCGGACCAACTTTTTTTTCCCAACGGGTGATTGAAAAATGGAACAAACGGCCAGCTTCGGTTGTTCAGGCTGAAAGCGTTGAAATGTTTAAGTCACTTTATAAAGGGAAGTAGGCTTTCGCCTATTGAAAAAAGAAGACTTGAAAAGAAGATTTTGACTTGAGGAATTTTTACTTTATGGACATATATTTAGTCAACAGCAGTGATCGATAAACTAAAACGACTATCGCCATGTAACATTTGCTTGTTTTGCTAGCGTCTATCTGTAAATTGGGTTTTCAAAGGCTCGGCCTATCTCCCTTATATATACTGAATAATACTGAATTAAAAGTGGAAATGTTTAAGAAAGCGTGCACAAATTTCTATGACGCATCAGTATGTTTCGAACATGGCTTTCAAAGGCATAGCCTCTTACCACTTACCGCTTACCCACTGCGTTTAAGAAATTTAGTCGAAAACTTCTATTAAAAGAGAATGGTAATCTGATGCCAAATTCATTAACAGAGTGATTCAGTTTTGCATCATTAAGTACACCAAGGTCAGGTCAAGACGGTAACGCAGAACTCAAGAAAGCCGCACAGGCACAACCACAGAGAGAAATCACCCGACGGAGACAAAAATCCGCCGGACCGAACAACACCGAGAGAGGGCTCAACCACACCCTTCCTCATTGACAAAATGACTCGTAACGCTCGCAGCTAGATTGCCTGCCAAGTAAACTCAAAAAGGCCTAGGCAGCGAGGCCTACGATCAAGCCAGAGCATGCCAATTACGGATTTTTTTAGTTATATCTAGTTAACGTTTTGACAATGTTGTGCCAACCAAGCCCTCCTAAATGTCAGCATACAAGTAAAATTGGTCCGATGAGTCCGCTCTATTTCTCAAATTATCAACCCGGATCTTTGCACTTTGAAACCTGAGAGGCTAACCATTGGATGGGGTTGCCCTCTTTGAAACTACTATATAAAATGTCCGTCTGAAATTCCCTTTCCCCATTGGCAGGTGAAATACGTGCAAATAAGCGAACATGATCTGGAGGCTATTTTTATGTAATACTGGCTTATTTCACGTTAGTTATCTCCGAAAGTACATTATCAGCCCTCCTTTTTGTAAATCACTTAGAAAACGCGGCATATAATCGTCCTTTTTTCATGACTCACTTAGAAATTTTTCTTCACGTCTGCGTTTATATTTTCAAGAATATATCTTGAAAAGTGTATACGCTAATATATATATTATATATTATTATATATTATAATATATAATAATATAATATACATATAATGATAATACGGATGGAAATATAATCAGTCTTATATCTAAATCTATTTAACATTCTACTTTATGATGATACGGTCAAAATCCTCAGCACAATTTCGTTCACTTAAGTGAACGCATGAGTATGACTCATAATCGGATAAATACAAATTCCAGCCACTTTTCTGGCTACAGAAGCGCGAAACAAAGTCGTAAGGCACCGCATCAGACATGCATATAGGGAGCTCAAAATAAAAATTAATTGAAGTAAACGCAAGCCGTACTTCGGTTTGTATTCAGACTACAACGTATATGTTTAACAATATAAGAAAGGAAAGTGTTGTATATGCAAATGAGGCTCCTGAATTCGGGGATGGTTCTAAAAGGTCCTTTTTGACATAAGCAGGGTGTTAACTTACTACTTCTTAATTCCCCAGGAGTAACCTTCAGTGGTTATCCGTTTCGTTCTAACAGTTGCGCCGCTCTACGTTATCAAATAGAAATTTCACAGTCATCCCTGAATTTCAGATTAAATTATTTCAGAAGGTTTGCAATGTTAAATGAAGAAATCCTTTCTGCAGTAGAACACACCAATTTGGTTTAACGATACAAACTAGCGAACGGTAAAACTTAAGTCAGCCTTTTTCTTCTTCAAATTGTCATCAAATCTACCATGCATCAAAAAAATTTTGCTTCACACAATAACATTCCAAGTAAGCGTTTTCTCACACATAACACGTTTTGCGTCTTGACACCGAGACGTCAGGGGCAGAAAAATCAGTATTTGTAAGCTCATACCGAACATGGACTCGGGAGCTCAGGGGTACTTTTTCCGTATTATACCAAACCTAAGCAACAGAGCTCTTAGTGGAAATCTCGCGAAAGAGCGCCTAGGAGTAAGAAACAGTTAAGGGAGAAGATGACTTTTTGCATCTCGCAGAGGGAAGCCCAGCGAAAGTGTGCAGCAGGCAGGGCAAGAGGCCAGTCAACGACTCAAGCTGGCTAGAACATAAACACAGAGCGAAAAGACATAATAATATACGAAGGTATACAAATATGAATATAGCTTTTATTTATTGCGCACAGTCTATATAATGTTATGAAGCTTCAGAAAAGATGGGAGGGCGTTGTATTATCATCTGCAAATGACTGAATTCCCCTACGAAGTTAGGCCGATTCTTGAATTTCACTTGAAATAGAGACGCTTCTTAACTTCTGTACGTATAATGCAATGATGTCTGTCTATTTGGCGGGTACAAGGCTTTATTTATATCGAATTCATGCACACGATGTTGACGAGTGCTGCCAGCCCTGCATTAAGACCCGCACAGTGTCTTCTCTGCGCAAGAGTTGCAAGGTTGAACCTTTTCTATGAATTGTATGCAAGGGGTTCCGAAGTGAGCAAGTGCAATTTTTCGCCTTGCACTGTTTTCCCCAAAACTTGAATGCAAACTTGATTTTGCAAATTTAGCTAAATAGCAAACATAAACGTAACGGAACCAGTGATCCGAAGACGTCATAAGTTGCAGGGAGTAGACAGGAGAGTAGGCCGACCTTTTCACTCGCAAAAACACTTATATCAGCGATACTTTTCCCTATAGAATCGGCATTCACTCACGCTTGTTGATTGATGGGCCACTAATATCCGCATGATTTGGTCCAACCTTACTTTACCACTTTAATGTCAAGTAACATTGCCAAAAAGTAAGGTAGCACATGCTGTATCGTCACTTTGCTTCGTCTGTGCGTATGGAAGCGAGCATCTGTAATGCATGCTATAAAAGACATCTACTTCTTCGTAGCAGTCCCCCTCGACTGAATTTTCATCCGGAATTTCATGCTGTTTTTCGAAATCAAGTAAGACCACCTAATCGAGTCCTTGCGGTTTCCTTAGGCGAATTTTTATTCCTTTGTCTCACTGATCATCACTAGAAGACCTAATAACTAGCTCCCGATTCGATTTCACAGGCGTATGGGCTTGTTCTACCCTCTTATCTACTCCGGTCGCATGTAAGAATATCATAATTATAAAGAAAAATCATTTTTTTCCTTTAGAAGCGAACATCTCTTAAACCATGGCGTCTCGAACTGTAAATGGTGCCAAAAACTCACCGGAATCTGCGAACTTCGCTCATGGATTGTCCGCTGAAATGGACTCGTGTTATGACATGGTGGACGCGTTAGAGACCACCTCATTGAGCTCACACAAGGCATGTTATTTACCGTCAGTTGCCTCTTCAAGTATTTTCCACAGCTAGTCCCTATTGCTTTGTACTAAAAGATGCTTTCAGCTCATTACAAGCGCATGCCACTGACTGACCCCTGCACATATCTACTGTTTTATTTTAAAAATTCTTACACTGTGTTTGGTCAACGGACTAGTTAGACTACTAACCCTATCCATTTTTGGGTATAAAATTTTTTCAATTGAATTTTTGGGCCAGGTGTGGAAGTTAGTTCGTCATAACCTAAAAGGGGCACCACTTTCCTGGCGATAACAATTATGACAAAATCAAACAGATCCTACATCCGTTCGAGCACACAAACCCAGTTTCGATCCGTTCGCCATATAATGCCGACATTACCGGTGAAAATGACCCTAATTCCTCCCTTGCGACGGCTCGGCTGTGACCCAGGGCATGTTTAGCCAAAAGACACGATATCTACGTGTAGATGAAACCCAATGAATTGCATGGAACCAAACTCTCGCAAATACATCAATACAGGTGGTCGGTAAACAGGAAGTGTTGAAGATGAGCGAAAACTGGAGGTATTGATCAGCACTGCTTGAGGACCATTCTCCGAGTGAATTACACAGGCTTCGTCTCAAATGAGACAGTCCGCAATCGCTGCGAAAATATCGCAAGGATATTCAAAGCCATCCAAGAACAACGACTGAGGTGGTTCGGAAACCTTCGTCGCCCTCCTTACGAGCTCAGTGTTACTGCCCTTGAACCAACTCCACTACCCAATTGGAGACGTCGAAGAGGGATTCAGCTCAAAACCTGGCTCGACACAGTTTGTGAGGGCATGGAAGTTGTTCTTGGACCTTCGTTATTCGGCGTCCGTCGTTGGCGAAGAGAATGGATTGAACTGTCCAGGTCTGCTGCCGTGGATCGTCATGCGTGGAGGAGCACAATCCGTGATATAATTGAGGCCGGCTAGATCAGGCATGATCGCAGCCGTAACAAGAACAAGTACAAGTAAGGAAATGTTGCCGTGGGGATTGGTCCGCAGATAGCATGATCTGGCTAACTGGTACTGCCTCCAATAGCCCGCATTAGTCTGTTTTGCGAATTTCGACCCTGTTCTTCGTGGTTCCCTCTGGTCGTTTGTACGGCACGGTAGTAGGCAAAGGGACATACCTCGATGCATTCATACTTACTATCACAGAAGAAGAAGAATCAAACTCCTGTGTGAATTGTGACGAGATTAATTTCTTCGACGGTATCCCCGTCATCGGTCATTACCGTGTTCTCACCAAGTCAGTTCAACTCCGTCATTGAATATGTTCTGAAACACGCGCTGGTTAGCCGTCCTGATTCAAGTCACGGTAGCGAGATAAGAAAGCAAGAGTGCGATGCCAATGCTAAGCAAGTCTATATTACTTTAATTCAGTTTGTGTGCAGGCTACCACTGATCACTCGGTGATTTTTGGTGGCTCTATTCATTAACGCCGACGCACAATGTTGGTAGTTCTGAACAAAGCACGACTTTTAGTTAGAAAGAATGAAGTGGATGGATTTTATTAACGTTTTTTTAATGTAAGGTAAATTTACTCTCATTACCCTTTGCTCTCCTGCAGACCTAGTAAAACCCAGGTCTCTGATACGATCCACTATTCCGTTAGATATCAACCATACGCGAAAATTAGGTATACCGCACAACCCTTTGTACACTTAATTCTCCACTTGCACTGACAGCCCTATGCACTTCCAATCAGTCAAGCAGATGACCGGTATTGCATTCGTTGCCCCTTGTCGCTTCGTGTGCTTACTGGAAAATTAGCTTCCATTTGGAGTTCGTCACAGTTGGAAAGAAATGATGGTTGGTAAGCAACAATGCTGTCAGATGTATGAATACCCTAGTCTGGAGCTGTGTAAACTTGAGCAGCATCTCTTGTTTGATAGGTAACCTTCTTCCTATGCACCCGACTTGGTCTTTCTGTCTTTCCATGGTCTTCCTAATTATTCTTTCACCCGTGTTATGTATCCACCTGCCATGGCACCGAGAATAGGTGGTTGAGGAGGAAAGAGCGCGGTAGATACAGTGCAAGTAACCGCCCATGCGCCCACGACTCCACTGGGCCCGCTGGGTGAATATCCTCGGCAACGATGGACGAACTGTCATTTATCCTAATGCTTTGGCCCCTGGGATGGGTGCTGCTGTCAATCATTGTACTTTGGCATTTCACTTCCAGTTCCTGCGGATGCTTTCACATTCCACATTCGTGCAGCTTTACATGTTGCCTATTTTCTTCTGATTTCAGAAAAGTTCACTGGTCGGGTCCAATGCATTTGACCACAAGAAGAACAAAGTTACTGTGCAGCGTCCTGGTGACCAGAAGGCCTACCAATGCGGTCCTAATTCGAAGAAAAATAAGAAGACAAATTCGGTACGTCATTGGCCTGGTAAAAGGCTTTATTTTGATGGCCATTTTTCGTATGCAAAATTTGGGCATTCAAAACGAAGTAAGAAAACTTCGCAAAGGCCAAATTCCCCAATCAAATAGCCACAGTAGATTGTTCTGGAAGTCACCATTCTCACGACCATTTTCGTTGTTCTTATTATCAGCCCTACCGGTATGGAAGTGTTACTGTAACTGCGTTGTCATTTTATTGAGTTTCGTATTCTGAGTATTAATGCTCGTTCTTTTCTATTTTTTTAAAAATTGTACGTTATGCATGCTGTGGCTTTGGTGGCACGTGTTAACGCTTTTGCCTCTTATAGGATTCAATAAAGGAGATCAATCGCTGCCGCGAAATGGCTAGCTGTTTCCTCGACCTCTCCAAGTGTCAGATGCACTCTTTGCCACCAAGCATACGTGATCTGGCCGCCCACCTAAGTGAACTCCACCTCTATTCAAACAAATTGTCAAGTCTGCCGAGTAAGTCGGTTTTTCTGCAGTTCTTTTTCGTCCTGACATACTGTCTTTTGAGAGATAATCGTCCGAGTGTTTAGGCTTTCTGTATGTAGGTGTAATGCATCCTGTATGAGCTAAACGGGCTGTGCCCCCTAAACGGGCCACGTAGTAGATGCGTTGGACCAACACGGGGGCCAAAGTAAGGCATGGCAGGCGTTATTCGGGTTGCGCTCCCATAACAAATGCCGAACATGGAGGTGTGGTGGCACGCCTAGTGGCGGCTAGGACTTAGGTGACCCGGCCGTGCCAGCCACCTGCGTCCTCTCCCGCCTCCGGTCTTCTCGACTCTGTCTTGACACCGGGCTCAGGTGGGGGAGGAGGAGAGAGTTCGGTAGCTGCAGCGCAAGGCTACTATCACTTAAAACTAATTCACGCGCAAGTCACCGTCTTTGCTCCACCCTTCCATGGAGCATACGGTGGACATCGTCGGACTACGACGGTCGAACTATCGTATGAACTAATTTTATAAGCAGTCCATTCACACTTCCCCCTGCAAGTGGTGAGCCCCTCATAGATAACAGCATTGTCACTGCAGAAGTCACGTGCTGACTTGCACGGCGTCATCATCGCTCTCACACACACACCGGTTGTGTTCTGTTGCCACGAGAAGGTCAAAACAATTGAAGATGGGCGTGGGCGCTGTGGTCGGTGCTGTGCGTTTCCGTCGCCTACACGTTCTGTAATAGGCTGCTGCATAAGTCGGCCTTGTTTCGAATCGGTTTCTGAGCTTTGTCTCCTCCTGCGTTAAGCATAGATTCTTGCGGCTACGAGTGGGAGCTGGGCCCTTTATGGGGGTCATAATGGCATTAAACGCTTCGTGCTCTGAGGCTGGGCATGGCATGCGTTAGACTGAGGTGCACGCCACGTTAACTTCTGGGCCAAATTGCATTCCCTGTCTGCCTGGCTCCGACAAACTGCTGGTGTGTGAGGAAGGGAAGAAAGCTCCGGTCCAGCATTAAACTTGTGGCAGTGAACAATGAAATACTATCAGAAAGTCGCGACGCGTTAATAACAGTCGTGCCATGAAGAGTTGCCAACTGGCGAGATAATTCGGCCTTATTCGGGCGTTAGGCTGCAGTGGCTGCTTCTTGAGCTAAATTTATAGCACGCTCACTTACACGAAATTCTGTACGTGCATGGCATTCGCCAACGGTCTGTCAGCTCTGCGTCCACACCCACCTTCGCCCGCCGTGGTGTTGAAAGACAATGAGCGTTGGAGTGGGTGAGGTAGATGCTTGCAAGTCTACTGCATTGTAAACAAGTTCAAGCACAAATCAGGACCGCGTCCACCTTGCGTGCTAGTGCTGGAACTCGTCGCTTGCGAAAATACAGCTACCGCTACCCGAAATACCGAGAATAGAGTATAATATAGTCATTTGTTTGATGCAAGGGCCTTTTCTCGCTTCGATGAATATTTCCATACTGGCCTCTTCTGGCGTCTAGATCTCATTTACGCTTACTAAGACTATCGGCGCGGAGAACGCACAAAAGGGACCATTTTGATTGGTTAGCCAAATTAGGGAGTGGGGGTGGTAAGAGGCCGCTGACGATTTTTGCTAACTGACCGTTACTGTTATGAATATTACTATTCAAGCACGTGAAGTCGCCTTCATTGGAGATAGTAATCACGCGATCTATTTCCGTATGCCTAGATCCAGACCGGATTTCCGCCCTGTGACCATGATTTGTCGCACTTTTAGTCTTCTCTTACCACGGAAACGCAACTGAAATAGTTCTCAGAGAAAGAAAGAGAGAGAACGCCGCCGCGCGGAGGCCCCCCAAACGGCCTCCTCATTAATTTGAAAATTTCAGAGCCCTTCACCTTGTCGCATATGATGGTATGGGGAATGCAGTGGCCCGAAAATCAGGGATGGACTAACAGGTTGGTACTAGGGTCTACAAACCAGTTGCACTTATCGGTTCTTTAGCACACCCACCCTGCCTCACGCCAGACCGCAAGCTGTGGCATTGCTGATCGTCGCGGCCCCACACTGGTAACCGTTTCAATCAGCTGCGAAATCGGATGGAACTGGCTCACGGCATTGCCTAACGTTGGCGAATTTAAGTGTGCGACAGTGGGAGCGCCGGCAGCCGTGTTGTGACCTGCGTAGACGGCGGCTTCCTGTCATGTCAGTCATTGCACACAAGTCCATGTACGGGGGTTCCCTCGCAGCCCTGTATTGAACTACGATGCAGACGAGTAGAGCTAGTGACCTCGATACCACACAAGGCTTCCTCAATACTGAATCCAGTGTATTAATGTTGCCCCAGGGTAGTAGCAGCCGCCGTCATAAAAAAACTGCACTAGTTCTTTTGCTGCGGCTAGAGCCACATTCCAATCGTGTGGGAAACACCCTTTTCCTACTTACTATCTCCTTTTTGTCTTTGTACCTCTCCCTCCCAGATGAAATCGGCGCTCTGGTCCATCTGAAAACGCTCACCCTTCAGGAGAATTCGCTCACGCGCCTACCCGAAACTCTTCAGGGGTGCACGAAACTCTCTATGCTGGATGTGCGTCACAACAAACTCTCTGAGATCCCGCCCGTCATCTACCAGCTGACTGAACTTACTCAGCTGCTCCTCAATTTCAATCGCATCCGTTTGGTTGACCGGGCAATTGGCAACCTCACGGTGCGTCGCCGCTGAGTGCCCCTCTGCGCTTATGCGTGCGCCTATTTCCCCCCCCACCACATCTCTTGGCGCTACCTTACATGCGTTTGGTTACTATTTTAGTAACCGTCAGTGTCTGCCGAGACCTCAGAGTCTGTGTGCTCGAGCGCTGTGTATTTAAGCATCTTCACTGCTGGTTCACTTGTTTTCGTAAGCTGATCCTACCTCAAACTCCAATCGGAAAGACCCAGAGCACGCCACTCCTGTTTGCTGTTGAATACTCCGTCGCGTGACGTCGCTTCCTCTTCATATTTACTTGGTAGTGGTAGTGTATATATGGCCCCTGGGAGGAACAACCCATAATGCGGGTGGCTTTCCGCTAACTTCCAGGCAAATTAAGGTTTGAGGTAAGGTGAGGTTGCAGTTTGGCGTTAGGATTAAGATATAAGGTTACAATTAAGTCTCGTTAGGGCTAGCATAAGAGAATTTAACGCATGGCCACCTGTATTACGCGGGAGGGAACGTTCCTATGCCTCTCTCAGGGGGGAGGGGGAATATAAGCGATTCTGCCTATTTAATTTTTTCTGTGCTCTAACTATCCCTCGGCATTCAACCGTGAAGCCGAATGCAAGCCCCTTCAATAAATCGCATTTCAAAGCATTCTAATGACCCCGCTTTTTACCGGATTTCGGCAAGCCTTAATAAACAGACAAAGTGCAGTCAAGGGAGGCTTGGAGGAAAGCATCAGTGCAGAACTGATGAGTTTAAAATATGCCTCACAATGTGCGTTCCCCAGCGCTTCAGATGCTGGTTTTCGATTGATGATAAGGTTAGTAGATGCAAGGCCAACATTTAGAGGAGGACGAGGTAAGGCATTTTGAGGCTCAATAAGAACAGTAATATAGCTGTCTAATTGGACCCACCCTTAGTCAAGCCGTTTCTGTTTATATCGGTTTTATTCTTAGCATGTAACACTGCGTCCTTCAGACTGCCAGAAAAACTTACATATTTTTAGCAACTTTGCATAGAAAAATGTCATCGAACAATGGTGCAAAAGGCTGTTAGTATTTAATTCTGATCATAAGTGAGCTATGCCGCAGTATGTCTCCGCCCTGTCACCAATCGATAGGATCGATCCCCGTGGTCATATTCAAGTTATATGTCTACTGTTATCTGGGAAACTGGCTGAAAACCTAGAGGTATACAGCGACCTTTTTTCTTTTGTAGAATCTGCAGGGTCTTAATTTGAGGGAAAACAAGATTCACAACCTTCCTGCCGTCCCAGGCATCTGTGAGCTCAGGCAACTGTGTACCCTTGACGTTTCGCACAATCATCTGGAGCACTTACCTGAAGGTATGTGATTTACTACTACTACTACTACTACTACTACTACTACTACTACTACTACTACTACTACTACTACTACTACTACTACTACTACTACTACTACTACTACTACTAATACTACTACTAATACTACTACTAGTACTACTACTTCTACTACTACTACTACTACTACTACTACTACTACTACTACTACTACTACTACTATTACTACTACTATTACTACTACTACTACTACTACTACTACTACTACTACTACTACTACCAGCAGCATACCAACGGAAGTACTATCTTCCCACTGTCCTTCCCCGTTGTTTACCTGTACACATCTACTTATGGTTAATTCGCTCCTATAGTGCTTGATTGCCAACATCCTTTATAGATTTTCATCTTAGTATCGTGCGAGAGGAGAAAAAATTCGTAGGTCTAACTTCACGCCGTAACAGCTGCCCACAACCATTCTGGTGAAAATTTAGGTGGTCAAAATTCATGGTAGGATTTAATTTCAACCATTAATCAAAAAATATCTGCCGTCATATAAATACTTATAGCAGCATAGGCAGTGGCTAATTGCGACGCCCTTTGACCCGATAACTTGTACGCATGGAGTTCCGTGGCTGAGCGACCAAACGTAGACAGTGTGGCTTGGAATTTATGGGTAATTAAAATACCATAAACTTTCTTTACTCATCTGACGCAACTAACTGTCGTCCTGTTTGAATCACGGGAAAACATGTTTGAACTGTGCTATGCCCTTGTGGTTTTTCGAAGTATTGGAAAGGAACCGAATAGTCGGCAGGGCCCGAATACGGTTTACAAGTAGGGACCTTTGACGCAGGTCATGCATACAAAGGCATCCTAGCAGGTTTACTGTCACACAGCTGACTTATTTACCTCGGTAAAAGATGAACGGTGAGTACTTGCTGTTAAAGATAAGGCCCACTTCACCTATACTCGCTACCAACGCT
This sequence comes from Schistocephalus solidus, assembly GCA_017591395.1. Lineage (NCBI taxonomy): Eukaryota > Metazoa > Platyhelminthes > Cestoda > Diphyllobothriidea > Diphyllobothriidae > Schistocephalus > Schistocephalus solidus. The sequence goes on from WEDG01001030.1 coordinate 41,025, forward strand.
CCTTTCGTATAAGTTCTGCGGCACAACTTCGCTGTCGATATTGTACCGATGAGCATCGCGAGCGTTGATCAACCGATCCACTCATGCCTGTACGGTTAACGCACACTGCGGACTTGCCTTTCTCCGGCTGGACGTATCTGTGTTTATTTTTTTATGTTAAACTCAGTTGACGGATCGCTTGATCTGGCGGCTGCGAAACCACAGTCTGTATTTTTATTTATTTTCTGTCTGCTACAACCTGCCCTGCTGCCCCAAACCACCTAATCAATGGTCCAACCGCACTAACAATAGCTACGACGACCAGAAGTGCCTGTTCATGGACGCGGATTCGCTTTGAACTTAACCTTGTTGTTGTTGTAGCTTTTGCGATTAAAACAAGTGCACTGCTGAAATCATTTACTGTAGATACTGCGCTTGGCGGTTAGTTTGCATGCGTTAGGTGACCTGATGAATCCTGTCCGACACAAGTATCTCCGCAGTTGGGCATCTGCCAAATTCCATTCTATGGTGGCCTGTGCATACAATCTTTCATTCCTTCCTTCTGGTCCCCAGCGCACGTGTCCATAGCACGTGTACCGATTTAAAATTCGTTCTCCCCCTGCAAACAGTAGCCGTGGCCGCGTCATTTGCCGCAACACAACCACCTTCCAACTTCCCCCCCACTTTGTGCGTACTTGCCTACATGAATGTGTATATTTTGCTACCACAGTGGGTGGTGGTGCTGGGGTGTCAGGCCTCAACTGTGGCCTGTGTTCACTGACGAACGGCTAGTTTGGTTCGCTGTGGGCTGAAACCGGCATGTGTGTGGCATTCGTAAGAAAGGGGGGGGAAGGGGGTGGAAGACGGAATGTCGGGCCTGCGACCGCGCCCCCTCTTACTTCCGACCTCTCATTCTCGGTCTTACCCCTTAAACACACCAGGAGTGGAAAGCGTTAGTGCGGTTGACACCCCACTTTCGGCATCTAGTTCGCCGGTTGTCCGCTTACGGCAGCATAAATAGTGCGACTTTAAAACGCTAGCGGGTAGTCGTATAACCTGGCGCTCTTAAAATGGGGAAACAAATTGCCGTGGTTTTGTTAACAACTAGCATAGATCTGCAGGTTCTGAATCTACTTTTGCTCCACCGCTGCTCCGCGATTCTGTTGCATCCATTCGATCCGGCGTTCGACCAGATTGAATGTGTTGCATGACTGAATTCGAGGCATCGATACTTGCGATTCTGAAAATAGAAAAGTCCTACCAGGGCGGCAGTTAGCCTTGCTTGATCACACTAATGATATTTGTCTGTCAGTGCCAGTCTGATAGGTTATCCCAAAAAATTATCTTTTCGTGGTATCTAGTTCTGATGGGTTGACTTTTGGTGGATGGATGGTACGGGTCTCACTCGTCCCGTCCTGCCTTGAGGCACGCTCTTGATCCCTATAGCACAGGGCTTAGCTTTATATACAGAGCAACATTACCGACAAAACGAGGGAGACAGGAATGAATATTTCTGGCTTATTAGCCGTCACCAGCCAGCTTTACCCAATCCGAGGGTCGTACACGCGACCCCCTGGTGAGAAGTTCAACTGTTTTGCGGAACTGTTTAAATATTTTACATGCTGTTATGCGCGCCAAAATCTCGGGTTTGTTTTTCATGAATTGACAGGCTGATCTTGGAAGTTGTAGCGAATTAATCTAACTGGAGCCAATCTGTCAACAACCCTAATACTTGTCCGGCGGAGGCTAGGTTTTCGCGCTGGTCGACCGGTTCCTCTTTGCCGAATCATTGAACCGTTTCCGGGTTTTGCCATGCGAGGTTACTTTTTCACCCCACGTAAAGATCTGCGTCATTGGAGCATCCTTTTTTGTTCCTCTAAAAATACACTGCCACCACTTACTCTGCTGGGGTACACAGTTGTCGAGGTTTCCCCCTTCGCATCGCGGCTATGCAGAATTCTCTGCTCAAGCATGTCGTTAACTTTCGTCCTTTCTTGCGGGAGACCATCTCTACTGTTTGATGCTTGCCCGCTGCGCTGGCCATTGTAGAATTTAACTTCTCCGGATCAAAACTTCGCAAATCCTTCGCACACCATTGGATTGTCGCCAGCAATTGTTCGTGCCATCCCTCGTGTTGGTAAAGTGCTCCCACTCTCATCTCACATTAGAAAACCACGCCTTACGCATATTCATTTACCGGGCTTAAAATCCGCTTTAAAGGTCATCCGTCATTAGTTTTTATCTACGGGAAAAGAAATGAGAAGTAACGTCTACTCTACCGATACATGACACATCCAACCACAACATCTCGGTGCTGAGGCTGCAAAAGAGAAGAAACTGGAAAGAAGTTAGAGAATCTTCAGCTTGCTCAAGAAAGGACCTCACATGATGCTCTACTCCGCTGAAAAACTCTTCATGGTCGATTCAGTGTCCAACAGTCGAAAAGATCGCTACATAAGCCCCCTGAAGGTAATCGAGGTACCTGAGAATGTTAAGTAAAAGTTTCGGACCAAAGATCACGCGTATGTGATGGTCTTTAGCCCGGTTACTATAGACGGCAAAGTCATGCCCTCTGTGTTCATCAAGGCCAGTGTCAAAAGTGAACACAGACGTGTAACTGTGTGTCCTTCAGAAGCCTGTCAATCTTATGATAGATTCCAACTACACTCCAGACGACAATGTCGTCTTTCAGCGAGATGGTGCACTTCCACATACGTCATGGAAGACACAGAAGTTGCTGGAAGACCACATGCCTTATTTATGGCTCAAGGATATGTGGCCACCATCCTCACCAGACTTAAATCCCCTCGACTACAGCATTTGGGCGTATTTAGAGGGGAAGGCCTGCAACAAGCCCCACAACAGCATTGAGGACTGAAGGTTTCCATTGGTAGAGAGTGGAACGAGATGTCACCGGAGTACATCACGAATACGTGTGCCAAGTTGAAACCGAGAATCGAAGAAGTCATTGCTAACATTGTTAATCTGTCTCTACTACTACTACTACTACTACTACTACTACTACTACTACTACTACTACTACTACTACTACTACTACTACTACTACTACTACTACTACTACTACTACTACTACTACTACTACGACTACTAGCCGCTGTGCGGCTGCTGGCGAGGCTCAAGAATGAGCCCAAAGGCAGATCCGGACAAGTAAGGTATATTAACGATCAGTGAGCATTCATCAACGAATTTCCATATTCCCCATCTAAAACGGCAAGACAACGAACTCGTGGCTCACTGGTTAGAGTATTGGGCTTCTAGTCATTAGGCCGCGGATTTCGAGCCCCCCCTTGGTGGTGGTGGTGGGGAGGGGGTTGGGTATGACTGGTGGATGACGGCTAATGAGCCAGAAATGGCCATTTCCATCTCCCTCGTCTTTGTCGGAATTGTTAATTGCTAACATGGGCTCTCATATTGAATAGATCCTTTCTAGTATGAAATGTTAAGTCTTTTTATGTAAAATACATTTTTTTCTCCAGCTACTTGTTCTTGATCTAGGTCAGGCTGTAGTTCCGGTCACTCATCTTGCGAGATTTACGTTCGCCCTAGCAAGTTCATTTAGTGCACTTGCTATTTGTATGAAGCCATTTTCGACGAGGATCCGTTAACCGATGACAGTTCGACCACCACACGGAGTGGTTCCAACACCGGGTAATTTGCGCTTTGCATTAAGGCAAATTCGCACAGCCTCTACCACACTCTTCTGCCTCACCCGTCTTGCTTCGATGGCAGAGCGACCGAGGACATAAATGTTTTGCTCTCAATCTTCCTCCCTACTCCCCCCCCCCCATCCTGTTCTGTTTGGGCTCGTGTAAACTCACGCGATTTGCTGCATTTGTCGATTCCTACCTGCGATCTCGCTCCTCTACATCTAAACTTCCCTGCCCGCTTTTTTTTACTTGGCTTACTGTTTTTTTCCTCACGCAACTCCGACAGAAATTGGTCAGTGCAAAAATTTGACGGCCCTGGGTCTTCAGCACAATGAACTAACTTCACTTCCCGAGTCGATTGGCGAACTGTCGCTGCTTGAACGCCTTGGTCTAAAGTGAGTTGACTTTTCTATTTCAAAATCATACGCACACCGTGCTTACACCGATTCTACCGATCACGAGGGCTCTTTTTACCGCTGTTTGTTTACCGTAATTGGAGCTCGTCCGTTTTACTGGAAAGTGGTCGCCTTCACCAGAGTGAACTTGAGGTTCGGCTGATGCATGCAGGGCGCTGCTCGTCCGTGTTGAGGTGAATACAGGCGATGCCTGATGGGTTTTTCTTAGTTCCAAATGTGTATTGAATACAGGAGTAAGTTTAAGTGTTGTGCGTGTTGTTTGCGCTGTTGTTGTGCAGGACACACTCATCGCCAATTGATAATGTGCAGATCGAAGTCAGGGAGTTTTTACAGATTCTGGGATGCAAGTCTGGTGGGTGACGCTGTCAGAAGAAATACCCATTGAAGTAGTATCTTGATTGCTGCTCCTGGGGGTCAAGTGCATTGTCTAATCACTATGAGTATATCACGGTTTCCTAGACACCGTGGCTGGGAAGGCTGCCAATCTGAAGCTTACACCAGACCACGCCGTCGGCTCAGTGTATGTGCTGTGTGTGTCGAGTGGCTGACCAGTGGACTGGCAGTCAAACGGCGATAGCTGCTCCATATCCCCTGAGTTATTGAATCCTGGTGTGTGCGTTATGGGGACCAGGTCGTGCTGTGGCGCGCGAAGACAGGTACGCCGATCCGTCAACCAATGCGCTCAATCCCACATCAGGCAACTGACCGTCTCGGACAGTGGTCTGATTTTGGGGGTGAGGGAGAGAGTGAGGTCGAGAGCTCAGCGCATTTTCCTCACTATAAACAATCAGACGCGCTTGAAACTATTACGGTGCGCTAAAAGCCGTGGCTTGGAAGGGTGCCAACTGACGGGATAACTCGGACCGCGTGGGCAGCCCAATGTGTGTTTTGTGTGGAGCGGCTGACTGGCGGACTGAGAGTCAGGCTGCAATGGCTCCTTATTAATGTGGCCTTCATGGCACTCCCACTTCGTGGGTTCCGAGCCGGGTGTGGTGGTACGCCCAGGGGCGGCTCCGGCCGCGCCAGCCACCTGCGTCCTCTCCCGCCTCCGGTCTTCTTGACTCTGTCATGACACCGGGTTCAGGTGGGGGAGGAGGAGAGAGTGCGGTAGCTGCAGCGCAAGGTTACTGTCACTTAAAACTAATTCACGCGCAAGTCACCGTCCCTACATCCTTCCGTGGAGCATACGGTGAACATCGTCGAAATCGACGGTCGAACTGTCATATATATATAAATATATATATGTCTTTGTCGGTTCCACCTTATCAGCATATGCTACACGTCGCTATGCGACCGCCTGCGAGGGCTCTAGTCTGAGCTCCAGGGCACAACGGAACATACATGTTCCTTAAGCAGATCGGTGAGCCCCACACTATCATCATATTCCCGATCACAACCGACAAAAACAACGAGCCCGTGGCTCAATGGTAGAGCGTTCGACTCAAATACCAAAGGTCGCGGGTTCGAATCCCAGGTGTGGCACACTTGGGATTGGGTATGACTGGCTGATGACGGCTAATAAGCCAGAAATGGCCATTCCGGTCTCCCTTGTCTTTGTCGGTTCTACCTAAAAATATTATGTGCTTCACGTCGCATAGCGACCGCCTGCGAGGGCTTTAGTCTGAGCTCCAGGGCACAACGGGACAAACATGTTCCTTAAGCAGATCGGTGAGCCCCACACTATCATATATATATATATATATATATATATATATATATATATATATATATATATATATATATAATGAAAGCCGATTTGCGTTGCATCTGGCACGCGCTCGCTCTCTCTCTCTTCCCTCACCTTCCTTGACCCCATCTTAAGACTGAATAAGGAGATCTGGAGGGGGCATCGGGCGCAGTGGCTGACATAGCCAAACAGGCCGACTGCGCGTACCACACGCGCCTGTTCCGCGCACAATAGACCAGAAACATATTGTATGTTAGGAGGGCTGGGTTGGCGTTACGCAATTCACCATGCAATCCGCTTTATACACCTTTCATCACTACTCCCTCTGGGCAATGCTGGTTCTTGTCACTTGTTAAACTGCCAGTATTCAGTTAGCCGAAGGAACCACATATCGCTGCATTTAGAGTCTTTTTTCGCTGATGTTTTTTAATCTGCTCGCTGCGTCTCGTCGCTCTCTTTAATTTCATTTGCTTTATCCGTGTTCATAGTCAGTCGAAAGTAAAGCCGAACCCTCTCTAAAGACCTTTATTGTTGCTGGCCGTTAGTCAACCTTCCGAAATCCATTTCATTTTCACGAGCTTGCGCCTTTTCTTCGAGTTAACACCTCTTTCAAAAATAATGCTCACTGCAATTTTCGCCGCCGTCATCATCATTGTTATCTTCAAAGTCATATGCGAGCGTTGTTGTTGAAATTCCCACCACACAGACCACACATGGAGTATGATAACCAAAGAGCTTATGGGCAGGGAAGGGACCGAAGAATCTACTTAGAAGGAAAGGCGCGTCATAAACTCTCATCGATAAGGGGATCCATGTAACAACACCGCCTTCTGCTGTACGATGTTGTGCCCGAGGGTGTTTATAGTCGTTTTGCGGCGCGAGTAGGTGGCCCGCGGAGGCTTTACGCTGCGTCAACCACAGCACCTAATCTCACCGGCAGTCGGTGCATGCGAGGAGACAGCGAGAGGGAGAGAGAGAGAGACCAGCGCGGAAGTACCCTTTCTCATGACCATTTGCCACAGTTGTTCCTGTAAGTAATTTTCTGTTTGAAATTACCAAATCGGGGCATTCTGATAAGAGGTAGGGCTTGTGTGTGCTTGTTATCGAAGCGGCAGTAGTCCCGAAAACTGAGCACGTCTAAAGCATGTCGGGCACGCTGTTCCGGGCACGCTGTCCTCCTCCTCCTCCTCCTCCTCCTCCTCCTCCTCCTCCTCCTCCTCCTCCTCCTCCTCCTCCTCCTCCCTCCTCCTCCTCCTTCTCCTCCTCCTCCTCCTCCTCCTCCTCCTCCTCCTCTTCCTCCTCCTCCTCCTCCTCCTTCTTCTTCTTCTTCTTCTTCTTCTTCTTCTTCTTCTTAATTATTTTGTCCTTGGGGGATGATAAACGTGATCACACAATCTAAGGGTGTAACTTCTGTCACCATTTTAATCTCGATGTTTAAACTGTATCCTCCTTTGCCAATTTCGTAGATACAACCATTTGGATGCTCTGCCCTCCTCCCTTTCCCGGTGTACACATCTCACCGAGCTCAATATTGAGAGCAATAACATTTACCACCTCCCGGTGAGAATCTTGTCGCTATTTTTAACCCGCTTTCCCCACTGCCTTGCAACTAGCTAACCTAATTGAAACTTACTTTTCAACCTCCTCTGGGCTGGCTGATTGAAGCATCCTTCACTGCTGCTCTTTCTTTTGCCTTCTCCCCCCCACGCAGGACGGTCTCTTGGCCCAACTGACCAACCTGACCGGCCTATCTCTCTCCCGAAACTTCTTCAACGTCTTTCCTCCCGGAGGCCCCCAGCAGTTTGTTACTGTGCAAGCAAGTGACAGTTTATTTGTGTTTGCTTTCGTCTTTTGCCTTCACCGCCTCAGAATGCGTTTTTAATCCATGACTGTTTGCACGTCGTGTGTGCCTCGCAACGTGACTGGCACGGGGACGGTTACTTGCACGTGAATTCATTTTGAGAGATAATAGACTTACACATCGTCATCTGCCGCACCTTCTCTCTTCCCTCACCTACCTGAGCCCGTTGTCATGACGGAGTCAAGACGACCGGAGGTGGGATCGGGCGTAGGTGGCTGGCACGGCTTGAACCTACGCCTAGGTGTGTCGCAACCCTCCATGTGTGGTATCTGTTACGGGGGCGCATTCTTATGATGCCTGCTGCTCCCTGATCTGATGGTCCATCACATCTACCCCGTGGCCCGTTGTAGGGACACTAATTTTACTCCATACACGCACGCACACAACTCAGTTCGACCGTCATAATACGACGATGTCCACTGTATGCTCCACAGAAAGGTGATGCAGGGACGGTGAATTGCGCGTGAATTATTTTTAACTGATAATAGACTTGCACAGCATCTACCGCACTCCCTCTTCCCGTACCCGCCAGGGCCCGGTGTCAAGGCATAGTCAAGAAGACCGGAGGTGGGATCGGGCGCAAATGAATAATCTCCCACGGAGTGGGAGAGTGGGGTGCGGCGTGAGCCTGCACGTGTGCCTGCCCAAAATGGGCACGCGCACCCCCAATGTTCGGTATTTGTTGTGGGACCTCATCCCAAATACTTATAACGCCTGTCATAGCCTTTCCAGCCACCCATACTCCGGACCATACACAAATATGCACAATCACACTGCGGAAGTGTTACATGGGTGTGTTCTGACAGACGGATCAGCAACATCATTAAACCGAGGTCAATAATTGCCCGCTATATGTCAGTCTTTTTCAGGGTGGATCGGTTATTCATTCGTGCAGCAGTTGCTGAACACTAATCTGCATAATAGCCCAGAACAAAGAAGCTCCTACAATTAAGTTAATGCCAGGCAACCTATAGTAAACTTTCCTATGATGATCGTGTTGTTCATGAGGGCTGCAATTGGAGATCGGGAATCAGCTTCAAAGGTTTTAACCCACAAGCGCTCATTGTGGCAAGAACGTAATATGCGGCCCATCTCAAGGGACAAAGGATAAGTCAGCGTGTAATACGTTACCGTAGTACATGCTACCGTAACCCTAACTCTATCCATTGTTCTCGTTAGTGTTAGCATTCGTTGCCGGATTAATAGGGTCACACAATATTTCATTGGCGGTAGCAGGACCAAAGTATCGGGTCAAACGGCAACTTTCTAAGCGGCGACTTTAAGGACGCCGCGGTAGTTTAAAAACACATCTGTTTTACTTTGACAATGAAAAATCACACAGAGCGGGACTCATTTTTACTCCTGTCAAGGGTTTGAATAAGTGGGCCAGGTCAGCTGGGAATGATATTGCACCTATTGGTAGGCGTGAGGTAAAGCCACAGAATCTTGCAATCCGCACACCTGTCGGGGCAACAAACTATTGGCAACCATACTAACCCGGCAAGGAATGCTAACCCTAACAAAAACAATGGATAGGATTGGGTAGGCGCTCTGCATTTCTTCATCTAGCTCATCCATAAAAATCATATTACCACGGGTGCCGTATTGCTCACTGATCTATCCTTTGTTCCCTGAGTTGGGTCACATGTTGCATTCCGGCGAACGTTGTATCTCATTGCAGTTTAACCTGAATAAACAAAATGCGGCCGCAAGAGGAAGTTTTCAGATATACTGCAAAGAGGGTTTTTTTCAGAGACGCCTGTTAAGGGTCTTTCTTGGGATATGAAAATGGCGCTTTGCACCTCACTGAAGACGCAGTTGCGGGTCACCGGCATCGTCACCAGACGTTAGTCATTTTAACGGCGTTCATTGATTGCCTTATACAATCCTAAACTTTGCCCATTAAGCTGAGTTCGTTGTATAGTTGGAGTAGACAGTGTTCCTTTTTATTTCTTAGAACTGAACGATAATTTAAACATTTTAAGATAGTTACGCGGGAAAAAGTAATTTATTAGTTACTCGTGGTAGTGTCCAAAATTGGAGGCGAATAACGAGGGCCTTTATGAAACCACGAATCACCCCGCTCCCTCATTCCACACTCAGCTGTCTCGCACAATGTTGCTTCTCACAGCAAACCTGGCTGTGACTCCATCCGTGTTGCAGGCAAGCCAGCCAAGCGCACTGACCAGAGTTGACTTACGCCTCCAGGGTTGGTCCGCTAAGCGGTCAGTTTGTTGGCCTAGAAAGCTATCGGACCTGCTTTGTACTTTTCGGTCACGTGGATTCACAATTCGGTGGCTGTGACGACCCGTTTGCACCAGGACCCACTACGCCGGACCCTGGGCCAGTTGAGATAAGGATTAACATCCCGTCGACACCTCATAAGCAAAAGAAGTGACCTCTTTCCCCTCCCCCCTTTTTTAGCACGGTTACTCGTCGATTATCGCCATGCCACCGCTTGCGACCGCCTGCGAGGCCTTAACTCCAATGCTGAATATAACATTTGCATTCTGTTCTCTAACCAGGTTACAGCAATGAACACCACTCCAGCGTGCTTTTGCCTCCCCCCGTTTGAGTGCTGGTTTGTATGTTTAGCCTCCTACCTACCCACTGAAGTAGTTATCAGAGTGTTTCGACAGAATCCACGCGACCGTGTAAAATAAGTCCACCTTTAGGGGAGGCGGGGGGGGGGGTGGGCGATATCTGCAAGTGACCTAATCTACATTCTAATCCCCCTGCACTCTTGCCCTCTCACCCGACAACTGATCACCCTATTTTGAGCTCTGCCGTTTGCCTCTTTCTTCATTTAGGAGATCAATATGGACTATAACAAGATCTCCAAAATCCCCTTTGGCATATTCTCGCGGGCGAGTGATCTGGCCAAACTGAGCATGAAGTACAACCAGTTGGCTGCCCTTCCCCCAGGTACGACTACCACTATTGCGTCGTCCACGCACGCCTCCTCTACCCTCCCTCCTCCTCCTCCTCCTCCTCCTCCTCCTCCTCCTCCTCCTCCTCCTCCTCCTTCTCCTCCTTGTCTTCTTTTCTGCTACAGCCGTCAATTTTTTGCTGTCGCACTCTGTCCTCGTTCGCCGTCTGTGACTGCGTCATTTGAACGTACGCACATGCGTGTGCTCGCGTATTGGTTATGCCCTCGCCGGCGTGTGCGCAGGCGACGGTGGATCAGTCGGCTCTGTATTGTGTCAACGGTTTAGTGGCAAAGTGGATACCGCGTCCGGTTCTGCGCCAGTCGTGCGCGCGTCATGTCCTGGCACAGTGTGAGCAAAATACGCACACATACACACAAACGAGATGCATAACTTTCCTCGCGTTCTTTCGCCTGACTGTGCACGTGTCCAAATCGGTCAGCAGCAGCAAACAGTGCGTGTTTGTGTGTACGTACGTAGTGTGTGCGGTTAACCATGCAGCGCGATGATGGATTTAAGCACGCGCAAGTTAGTTTAACCCGTCAGCGGCCGTTGCCCAATTTACTTTGCGCATGCGCGCACGCACACAAAGACGCGCGCGACCGGACAGCCAGTGGGACGACTTTCTAGTCATTTGGGACGTCTTAGTTCGAAACAGTATCCAGTCGCCGTCTTCTCATTGAAATTTTACGTGCAAATTGCCACAGACACAATGGCTACTTAAAAGGTATGCGTTTTTCTCAATGATTCACAGTGCCATTATAATTTCAATTATATTTTATAAAAAACGTAAACAAAGATTTTTTGTCTCTTTGGCAATCCTAGGGAACCTACCTTTTTCGGTACCGCTGCTTTGTCGCCTATTGCCGGTCACGTGCGACCATCTACGGATCCATAACACCAGGCGTTCATTCCCGCCTGAAGTCAACATAAATCACTGCATGTGAAGCACATGTGAGAGACGATTACCGGTGTCAGGGTGTCATGACAGAAGCACATACCACATTATCCAGGGCCTGCTTATCGGTTCTCATCATACGATCTTTAGTCTCCATCGCTCGCCCCTACCGTTGCATCTGAAATTCTCAGACACACTGTCAGTTTAATGACAGGATCGAACCAGGTTATCGGTTGCCTACGGATGTTGCAGCTGGAGGTTCGCAGTGTTGGCAGTGGACTCACCCGTTTGCATGCGACTATCCCACTAACAGTTGCCCGAACACCCCAGTGGCAGTGAGTGCCACCGTATGAGTGTAGAACAGTGATAAGGAAATTTGCAATTTTAATAGCTATTCGGCTTTCCTTCTCCTAGGTACTCAACCTCTTAGACATTAGTTCAAGAAGAGTCTGTTCATTGTAATGGGATACTCCCATGTACTGTATGCTAGCCTGTTTACCTTTCTGTGACCCTCCAAATCTTTATGGCACTGCTCCTATTGGTCCAATACTGTGTGCTTATTTTGCGGTTAACCTTCCTCGGTAGCCACTCCTCCTCCTCTTCCTGCTCCTCCACCTCCCCTCCTCATCCCCCTATCCATCCACCATTATCACTACGCATGTTCTCCTATTAATTACAGTATGTCACGTTTGAACTAGACCGGAATGGCAAACGATGCAGGATTCGGTGACTTCGCTAACTCTTGCTTTGTCCAACTAAACTCCCACCTTTCCTTATGAGGTCTTATCGAAATGTATTCTAATAAAAGAATGTTTACAATTTGGGAAGAAGCGCCTTCAGACTGCCACCATGTCCAACTTGCCTGTTTTTTGTTAAATTGTCAGCTCGAAAAGGATCAGTCTTATTATAATCTTCAAGTGGAGCGCGTTGCGCATGCTTTCCAGCTAATTCTTCATTTTTTGGTCGTAGCTAATTCTTCTTGCTGGGGATTGGTGTAGTTTGTCGTGCCTAGGTGCGCTTGGTTTAAAAACCACACAAGTTGAGAGACAGTCTCGGCCAATTCTCTCTCTCTCTCTCTCTCTCTCTCTCTCTCTCTCTCTCTCTCTCTCTCTCTCTCTCTCTCTCTCTCTCTCTCTCTCTCGCTGCACCTGTTCATTCCTAACCCGAAGGCACGCGTTCGCTCTCTCAACCCTTCCCGCTCCCCACCCCCTAACTGCCCTAGAGCCGTCGATTGTAGGCACGTCAGTGCTTCGGCCCCTGGGAATTTGTGGCCTCACCTGTTCCCAGGCCGTTTTGCATACTGCTACCCTGCGACCGCCTATCTGTACTGTGTGTGCGTGTTTGGCCACCTGTGTTGTGCATTTTTAACATTCACAGCATGCGATTCAACCTTTGCACGCACGTGACTTTACCAATTATCCATTTATTGCGCCCGATTCTTCTCGCACTTGTAGACAGAGAGAGAGAGAGAGAGAAGCCTCCTGTTCCCAGCCCTTGGGAGCCGACGCGACAACGCCTTCGAGCGAAATTGACTGGAGGGGTGTGTATAGGAAGATGAAGTTTTAACGAGAAGTTTCTACTCATGCTCCTTTGTCTGGTGTTCGCAGACGGAGCATCCACGCAAATTCCTGTTTCCTCGAGGATGTGCTGTGTGCTGCGCACGGTCGGTACGATCAACCTGGTGTGAACTGAGCTGCAAACCTCGTCCACCCTGTCGATCTCCTTTTAACGGTTCATACGGCTCCATTAGCAGACGTATGCTTTGTTGATCCCTCTATTATCCTCGCCGCTGGGAGTCAGCCAGGAAGAAGAGGGGGCAGAATAGAAGACTGCCGCTGGTTCCAATAAGGTCTCCACGTCTGATAAGGGTTGCTGGGTAACGCTGCTGTGGAGGCCCGCGAATTGTCTTCCGTCCCTATGTGTGTTTGCGCGTTTACGGCATCCCCCAAGTAACTACCAGCCCCCCTCTGACACCTGATGCACTGCTTTCATTTAGAAGAATTCCACGACATAGATGCTCCTCTTTAAAACACCAGGCGTGCATGACTTACCTTGTGGCAGGCGCGTACAAACCGGCGGGTACTAAAAGCACCCGACCTGACTGATTGACTACGTCAGCAGGATGAATAAAACATCAACCGTCCCAGAAAGACTGTTTTTTGACTGGGGAATGCTAATTGGTCATCTATTTCTGAAGAATGCGTTGTTTTGGCTTTTAGAATCAGCTAAGGGAGTAGCATCTTTTAGTTCATGCATGCGTCCTTTCACAGCGGTCGCTTATAGTGGAACCGACAAAGGCAAGGGAGACCGGAATGGCCATTTCTGGCTTATTAGCCGTCATCAGCCAGTCATACCCAATCCCAAGTGTGGCACACATATATATATATATATATATATGAACTGCCTCAGGATAGGCAGTCAATTTGACGAACCTATGCTTAAATCTTCTCAACGGACGACGTCCACCGCGTGCGCCACGAAGTGCGCCCAGCACGGGTGACTCGGGAGTGAATGAGTTTATCGTCATGCAAACTTACGCGGCATCTACCATATTCACTCCTTCCTCCTATTGTAACACAGTGCCAAGACGACTAAAGGTGCCCTTGGCATGATGGCTGAAAAAGCTAAACAACCGTTCTACGCGTGTCGCACATGTCCTGGTCCCCACTACACGTACCAGGCTTCTGTAAGAGCGATTCATAAGGATTACTTTAAGACAGAGTCATTGCAGCCTGACTCTTAGTCCCCCCAGTCACTCCAAAGTTCCCTCACCCGATGAGGACCGATTTATGCCGTCGGTTGGCGAACTTCCATTTGTTGAACTACTCGTAACACCGAATGCGTTATTGTTTGACCTAGTCACACCACAGCGCTGGCGTTCAGTTGGCTGTATTTTCATGAAACTGCCCGGAACACAACGGCTCTAGCCTGTAAGTCCAACGCTTTTTGACGAGAGCAGGTGCAGATGAGCCAAAGTTTCTTGCCACCTGCATGCAAAGTATTAGATGTGGTTCGGTGCGGTCAGTACGGATCGACGAGCTGTTTCGACCCTGCCTAGTGGGCTGCTTTACGTCAGTTCATCCACTTTCCAAGAGCCTCTCCTTGTTTCTGACTTGCTACGGGTAAACTTTGGTAGAGGGAAGGGAGATTAAACTGATCCAGCGCAACCATTCCCCATAGTGTTTTATGCTTTCAGCTATTGCAATGCTTTAAAGGCATGAGTTGGAAGACTGCCAATTAGTACAGTAAGAGTCTGGTTTTATTTGTTCGTAGCATGCCACCCGCCGCCGATTCACAAATTTCACCGTCTGATCGACCACTGTGTCCTGTCTACCAACCCGCCCTTGAGCTAGGTGGTTGAGCCAGCAGATACTGCGCTATAAACCGCTGCCTCTTGCTGACATTAGGCATAACAGACGAACTTTAGTATGCCCAGTCCTCCCTACCTCGGATTTCTATCATCCAGGTACGCATGCACGCTCATAGCATTCGCGTCGCTCGCCCTCGTTTCCTTCAGGCCGTGCACCATCATCTCCCAGTGTATCTAGAACTGTCAGGAGACGATACAGTCGCCACTGGGTGCATGGACTGATCTAGCCGCCGAGTGCCTTGCAATGTCGTAGTTTTTCCTTGAAATCACATGTACTGTGCGAATGCTGGTCATTACAGTGATAGGGACGGTTACGGAATCAACCGCGGTCGTCGTCGCCACCCATTACTACTACTACTACTACTACTACTACTACTACTACTACTACTACTACTACTACTACTACTACTACTACTACTACTACTACTACTACTACTACTACTACTACTACTACTACTACTACTACTACTACTACTACTACTACTACTACTACTTCGACTACTGCTACTACTACTACAAATGCTGCTGCTACTACTACCACTCCTCCTCCTCCTCCTACTACTACTATTACTACTACTACTTTTACTACTACCAGCAATAATTTTACAGCTTTTGATATTGCCCCCACGTCACGAAAAGCAATGGCATTTAAACGAACTCGCCATTTTCTCTAAGCAAATTTTTATTTTCAATTTCATCGTCTGCCAAAGGTCATCCTATCCTAGCTTTGTAAACTGCCTCATTTGGTTTTCCCTTGACGGTATGGTTTACAACTAAGGCAACAGGTGGTTGTGTCACCAATCGTTGCATTCTTTCCCATCTTCAGATTTTAAAACATGGACTAGCCTTGTGGAGCTCAATTTGGCTACCAACCAGCTCACAAAACTTCCTGATGACATTGAACATCTTACCAATCTGGAGGTACTTGTGCTCAGCAACAATCAACTAAAAGTAAGTCACTGCTGAATTCTTCTTGCTTGAACAGTGTAAACGGTATCCGACACAACACCGAGGCCCTGGTCACTCACGATTTTACCAAGCCCTGCATTCTCCTCCTCATCTTCCTCCATCTTTTTCCTACCTTCCTCTCCCAGCCCCGAAACTATCTTTCCTAGTGTTTTATGTGCGATTTAGTCACGATTTCCTTCACTATGCTCCGCCCTCGTTGGCTTTTCGTACGTCAATTAGAATTTCCAGGAGCGGATTTTTGTGAATCACTGTGAAGCACATGTTTGATCTGCGGTGACAACAACGAGTGCTGCCTGGACGCTACGCCATGAAAACGTCTAGTCCTGTTCCGTGTCCCTTTTGAAAAAAAACAGCTAACTTGTTCTTCAAAAGGTGCTAGTTGCAGGGTCAACTCATTACTCCCTACTAGTGATCCCTCCGATACGGTGCTTCGGGGCTTTCGAATCTTTTAACTCCTTGCCTGTGAACCTCCTTAATCTCTGCACACTCAGCAGAAAAGACGCGCAAAACTCAGTTTCCGAACGGGGGCGACCGACAAACAAAAAATGGTTTAACTATTTGATCTACTGGATTGTCTAATAAGCCCTTGTGGTTTTACCAATGCAACTTTTCCACCCTGTTCGCTTTGTTGTGGCAAGTGTTACCGCCTAGTCGAAGGTATTTTTGCTCTACAAGGCTACTTCTACATTCATCCTGTATTGTTTGGTGTGTGTTCATTTTTATAACCAAATAAGTAGAATAACCTTATCGACAGTGGAGTCGTCCTTTAGGACTTACAGGACGTGACCTAACTCATGCAATGTTTTCTGAAAATTCGATTGATAATTTAAGCGCACAATTATTATTATTATTTTTTGCGTGGATTTGAGGAACAGAATGCCTTTAGCTAAAGAGCGCTGCATGTTTACTTCAGTATATTAACAGGAAATAAACAAGATTTGGGTGAAATCGGAGGTTGCCGGACACCCAAGAAATTGCCTATGCTATTTAATATCACAGAGCAAAGTCCATAGTTTTTGTGCATTTTGCTATAAAAAAACATTAATATAATTAAGGAAGGTTTCAAATAAATCCCTTCTGGAACCGGAAATTTCGATCTTAATTCAATGAAAATCAGGTGAAGGCAAGTGCAAGGAATAGCATTTTTTCCAAAAGCCAACAAAGCGTCTATTTTTAGAAATTACTTTGTGCGGATTGCTGACATTTTTTGCCCCAAAGGATTTGTTTTACTACGATGAAAAGGAAGACGTTAACAAACTGTTTAGAAGATACTCTTGAGACGGACTACAGAAACACCTATAATAAATGGGAAATGTGCGATAAGATACATTTTGTCAAGTATAATTTCCGCATATCCGGAATATAGGAAAGCAATAGACAAAAATTAGCAGTTTTTGCAAAATCTTGGTATGTATTCGGATACACTGCTGTGTATTCGCAGTCCAGGACGAGGCATAAAAGTAAGGAAATGTAACAAAAAACGCTCCAATATAAAACGAAAAGTGAGTTTTTTAACCGAAAATAAATCTCATTTTCATGGAGGTCACAAAACTGATAAAGCTTCCACATTTTCACCTTGGCTTAACCTTGAAAAAAGGTGAAGTCCGCATGTATTCGTCAGCGAAAGATCTACTTAGCACGCTTTTTAAACGGGTAACTTATTATAAAACGTTTTGTAGTTGATCTTAGGCTTATTACTTGTCGACTTTTGTCGTAGACGTTCATCCTTTTAGAATTTGCCGCTTTTTTAAAAAGTTAGTATTTCTCACCAAATAATATTATTTGTCACATTTCATTTCAGTTTTAAATTCTCTTTATGCTGTTCATTAATATTTCAAAGCTTTTGTACATGCGTTGATGCCGGTTTGCGAGTGATTATCAATCTTTCGTAAATGTCAGCATTTTGCGTGAGATAGGTTGTCTACGTTAGTAGTCGAAAATATATTAGGAAGTATTTTCACGTCAAAATAATTTTGACTTTTTCAGGATGACAGGGCACCAGGATGAGAATTTAATAAGCCAATTTGTCAGTTTTCAGTCTCATAAGGCACAGCGCGCACAACAGTCACATGCCGCCGGGATGTGATGGAGCGTTTCCCATGGTAGTGCCCTAGCTTGGACTGTTCTTTATGCTTATGCCTCTGAAAGAGTTCACGATGCTACCGAATAGTCAAAACAAACAAATTTAATTTTCAAGTATCGAATAAGAACGCATATTGCGTGTTTTAAGGGTTTTTGGTCGACAAAATTGAAGCTGCTATCGCTAGTATACCACCGCAGCGGCCGTACCGTCTCTCCCGACCAAACCTTTAAATCACGTCCCGACAACATACCGCTTCCTCGGTCCTGCGAATTCCGGGATCTTAATACTAGCGAAAAGATGTCCATTTTTTACAACTGCAGTCATGTTCGAATTTACACGTGAGTACGTGTAGCCGAGGTGTAACCCCTCTAGCCGTAAATCAACTAGACATTCTTCGAGACATGAGTGCTGCGAACGAGTTCAAAATCGATGGAAGACAGAAACTCCCCGAATGACGTGGCGGCGAAATAGGGCTGTATGTTGCATTTATGCTTTAGGAATTTGTTGTGTGAAGGATTGACAAATCACTCTAGTACGACAAACGTATTCAGGTGCTCATAATTCGGGTGATTTAAGGTCTGAAACCCTCTTGTTTATAAACAGGAAGGAGGAATTTCCCCATTCATTTCATCCGATGAAGGTGTACGGAGAGAATGATATTCAACTACATTAAGGCTGATGGCATTCGTTCATTCTAGTTAAAGGCATTCCTTCTCCAAGAACGGACCTGAGCAGATTGGTGTTGCTCTACTGCGTTCAGTAGTGTTGAACTTTAACACGTCGTTTGTACCAAAAGGATATTCCGTGTTTAAGAGCACCCCAGCACACATCATACATACCAAAAAATCTTCAAAGTACAGCAACCCCCTACTGAACTAGCGGCATTACGTGCTTGTTAAAATGCAAAAAGCACGCCTTTCTAAGGCCTGAACGCAGCGTTCACCGAACTGGGCTGGCTGAAGGACACGATTTGCACATTCCCTTTGGCCTCGGTCTAAAAGACTCCCAATTAATCGGATAGCAACGAAAAATCAATATTCGAATAGTATTCGGGCAGTTTGACCGTCGATTTTCACGCGGTCACCGCGGGTCCCACAGCATGGTGACACGGGGACGGTGACCTGCGCGTGACGTAGTGACAGTCGACTTGCATTGCATCTACCGCACTCTCTCCTTCTCACCTGGACCCAGCGTCATAACCAAGATGGGGACGGAAGAGAGGACGTAGGTGGTTGGCGCGGCCGGATCAGCCCCTAAGCGTGCCGCCACATCTGACTCCGATGCCTGACTACTTAAACAGTATGAATTCTTTACACTGATTTTCTATACCCTTGTGAATTCACATATGTTTCATAACAAAAACACGCACAAACTATTCGACAAGACTGCTGTATTTATCCCCTTAAGCTGGACACGGGAATATAAAAGTCCCGTACGAATAATAAAAACTGGCCTTTTGCATAATGCCGGGAAAGGTAAACATTCCCGTGCTCTAACATAAAGCCTTAAACCATACTCCTAACCCTCTCTTATGCCTTAAGCCTACAGTTCACACCAACCCCAACGATAATTCTAAATTTAAGCAGACAAGAAGGTAATATGCGACCCAACTGAGGGAACAAAGGATAGGTCAGCGTGTAAAACGTGACCTTTCTACCTGCAAACGTAAACCTAACTCTATCCATTGTGCTCGATAGGGTTAGCATTCGTTGCCGGGTTAGTAGGGTCACACACTATATTTCGTTTGCCGTAGGAGGACCGAAGTATCGGGTCAAATAGCAACTCTCCAAGCGGCCAATATTAAGACACCGCGGTGGTTTCGAAACAAATTCGTTTTACTTTGATAATAAAAGATCACGCAGGGTGGGCCTCATTCTTACTTCCGGCAAGGGGCCGAATAAAATTAGGCCAGGTCAGCTAGATATGATATCGCGCATATTGTTCGGCGTGAGGTAAAGCCACCGGATCTCGCAATCCGCAAACTTTTTGGGGCAAAAACAATTGTGTGACCCTACTAACCCGGTCTCGAATGTTAACCCTAACGAAAAATATGGACAGGATTAGGATTAGGTTGGTGCTCTCATTTTCCTCATTTAGCCCCATTTAATAGCGAAGCCTGACTTCTTTAAATATTATGCTTGAAGAAGAAGTATGTTTAGGTTTCATTTTTTTCTTCTAATTATGCGAATTTTAAGGATGCAAAATTTCACTTTCAATAGTCCGTTTAATAAGGCCCCGAATGAAGTATACAACACAGGACAAACTTGTAGGAGCCCTACATGGTAACTTATTAATAGCATGGACAGCCTGTGCAGTCACTGGCCGGCCTCATGAAATGCCTTCTCGATTAACCCCGTGATAGTTCCAACACCTCAGAAGACCGCCTTTTATTTCCGGCCGTCTGCGAAAGCCACACTGACTATTTATTGTTATGCATTTTTCCTGCTGATTTTCGATGCCCTTATAAATACTTACAGTAGGTGACCTAACTCATGCAATGTGTGATAGAAATTTTAGTGAGTAGTCTAGCACACATTTTGTCTTGTTATTTTGCTTTGTTGAGGGGATTTGAGACTCAGAAAGCCCTTTTTTCTAAGGAACACTGCATGTTAAATCTTATATGTTGAAGGGAAACAGACAGAATTTGGGCGAACTTGGAGGATCCCGGACATCCAAGAAATTTCCTACGCTTTTTTAATAGCAAAGTCCATAGTTTTTGTGCATTTTGCTATAAAAGAACATTAATACAAGGAAGAAAGTTTCCAAATATATCGGAAAATTTGATCTTAATTCACTGAAAATCAGGTGAAGGCAATTGTGAAAAATCGCATGTAATAAGGTACTTTTTGTAATATACTATCCGCAAATCTGGAATGAAAAATACCAATACATAAATTTAGTACATGGAAAGTCCTCTAAATATACACAAAATGGTATGTTTACTATTTCAGTTGATAATTCTATTTAAGTTTATTGGTTACTATTACACCGATTTATCACATTTTGGACATAGGCCGTTTTTTTATTTAAAAAGTTGGTGTTTCTAAAGAAAAAAATATTACTATTCATATTTCCTTTAAGTTTTACATTCCTATTGAGTTGTTAGTATTTCAAAGCCTTTGGACTTGCGTTAGGGCCGGTTTGCGAGTGATTACCAACCTTACGTAAATTTTGGCACTTTGCATGTGATGCTGCCCAAACTGTATTAAAAATCATCATCAGCCAGCCGTTCCCAACCCAACCCAACTCCGGAGGTTCGACCTCGTGCCCTGTTGGTTAGAAGTCAAATGCGCTAACCACTAAGCCACGGGTTGCTCGTCTGGTCAGTTTCTATCGGCTATGCTAGCAGTGTTAGTGGGGCCATCACCGATTGCGTTATTGGGCATAATCGTCCCGTCGAGCATTGAGACCCGATTTCGAGCACCTGTGGAGCGGCTAATACCATAGGCAAGAGAAAATTATCGGCAAACACGAGGAAGATTGGAATGGTCATTTCTGCCTTATTAGCTGTCATCAGCCAGCCATGCCCAAACCCGGGTGTTACAATACCTGAAACTTGAACTCTTCAACTGTTGGTTAGAATGCCAACATGCTTCCCATTGAGCCACGGGCTCGTCATGTCGTCTGTGATCGGTTATGTTAGAAATGATACATACTGGTCCTGTAACGCCATGAGTGAGCGCGTCAAAACAGGGGAACTGGAATGACCATTTCTCGCTTATTAGTCGTCATCAGCCAACCGTACCCAACCCAAGGCACTGCGGCACCCGAGGCTCGAACACCCGACCTGTTGGTTATAAGTTCTAAGCTCTAACCTACTGCGGCATGAGCTCGTTGTCTTGCCGGTTCGATCGAAGATATTAACTATAGTAAGTAGGTGCTCACCGCTCGGTTACAAGACTCACTCATTCCGTTGTGCCTTCAGGCTCACTTTCGAGCCCTGGAAAGAAAACGAGTTCGTAGTGCAGTGGGTTCGAGCCTTGGGTGCCGCAACACCTGGGTTTGGCTATGGCTGGCTGATAATGGCAAATAAGGCAGAAATGGCTCTTTAAATCTCCCTTGTCTTTATCGGTAATGCAATTCTGCCCTATGGCTGCTGGCGGGGCTCGAGAGTGAGCTCTAAGGCACAACTGAACGAGTCAGTCATGTAACCGATCGGTGAGTGCCCACTTACCCTAGTTAATATTCCCGATCGAAACCGACGAGACAGCGA
Organism: Schistocephalus solidus; assembly: GCA_017591395.1. Lineage (NCBI taxonomy): Eukaryota > Metazoa > Platyhelminthes > Cestoda > Diphyllobothriidea > Diphyllobothriidae > Schistocephalus > Schistocephalus solidus. Next base: position 63,096 of record WEDG01001030.1, read on the forward strand.
GCTCGTGGCACTGTGGGTAGAGCGTTGCACTTCTAACCAACTGGTTCCAAGTTCGGTTGGTGCAAAACCTGGGATTGGATATGACTGGCTGATGTGGGTTTATAAACCAGAAATGGTCATTCCGGTCTCCTTTGTGGGTTCCACCTTAACAATATATGCTACTCCTCGCTGTGACGCTACCTTCTAGGGCTCTAAAGTGAGCTCCAGGGCACAACGGAACATACACGTTCCTTAAGCAGATCGGTGGAGAGCACAGTATCATGATTTATATTCCCGATTGTAACTGACAAAAATCAACGGTCCCGTGGCTCATTGCTTGCGACTCAAGTACCAAAGGTCGTGGATTCGAATCCCAGGTGGTCCACACCTGAGATTGGGTATATATATATATATATATATATATATATATATATATATATATATATATATATATATATATATATATGCGAGCCACGTCCTTTCTTTTTTTCTTAAAACCTGGTTTACCGTCCTCCAACCAGGCGTGTGTGGCACGCGTAGGCGGCCTGCTTAGCTTTGTCAGCCATTGCGCTCGATCAAACCTCCGGTCTTCTTGACATCTAACCCAAGTGGGTGAGCGAGGAGAGTGCGGTAAATGCTTCGTAAGTCTGCTTTCACAATAATTTAATTCCCGCGCAAGTCTCCGTCCCTCTAAACGCCATGCTCTGTTGCAGACGATGGAAATCATCGTTCGCGATAGACGCATCATATGCCTTCCTTGTTTAGACCCCCTAGAGAAAAATTTTTAACGTATTTTTTGTTGAAAAATTTACAACACTACTTGTGGTTATCATCATCGCGTACGACGGACGAGCTGTCGCCTATTTGTACGAATTTGGAGAGTATCCTGCTAGTTATTTGGGATTAGGTAGGCAAAGCTCCACAGTAGATCTCTGCAGTATATATCTCCTCAACACACCCCTTACGACGGCGTCGGCTTTCATATAACCGCTTTTACTACTTATCCCTCTTATTGTTTGCCTGCTCTCACGTTGCGTGCGTGTGCCCAGCAGCCTGGCTTTTTTCCATTAAACCTGTTTCCAATCTGCTTGCAGTTGCGTGCAAAAAGATTCTGCGCATCGCACCTAATACTCTTAATGCGCTCCCGAATATTTCTCTAATGCAGTTCAGTAGTAATCATGGTAATTAGACTAATATGTTACTGCGCTCAGAACCTTGTGACCTACCTCGGCGTTCAGCATCTGCTCTTCGGCTTGCCTCCTACCCACCCCCCGTTTAATAACCTCCAACAATTGCTTACCAACAAGTCCGCCCTGCAAGTTATTGTTTTTAGCGTGCCATTAAAAAGGCTCATTTCTAAACGTCTCCGTTCTAAGATGCACATCTGAAGCTAGACTTTGCCGTATTCTTCTTTTTCGCGGTCATAGCTGCTTTCATGAGTTTTGTCCGAAGTTTGCAGTGGGCAAGTAATCGATGACAATGATTTGCGCTTCGTCCCGAAAGCACAGGGGTCAAACAGGCCGTTTAAATTAATGCTGCCCCCAGCGCTTAACCCGCACGGCGGAATGTAACCGGTCGATGGGGCTCAATCTGCGCCCTCAGTGTGCTTACGGGAACGCGCACGTCTGTATGAGGTCAATTGATTACGCCAGTGACGGTGTCAACCCAGGTGGTGAAGTCGGGACAGCGCGCTGTGTCGTCGTAATCCGAACCTTGCGAGTGTACATCTTTTCCAACCGTTTAGCGCATTAATTCGTCTGAACAGCGGATATTTTACAATGCATATGCTGTCGATCTGCAAAGGCCGTAAAACAGTTCTGTGCCACCGGCCGTGTGATTTAAGAACTTTTCTTGTCTACTCTAGGTTCCGGTTTTGTTCCGCCCCTTCCGGTCTTTTTCAGACCTGTAACAGTCAGCAACGAACGCTCACCTCCCCATTACCTCCCCCCTTCGATCCCTCCCCAAAGGCGGCATCACGTGCGGGTTTGTGTTGTGCACTTGTATGACCAGACAGGCACGCATGTGAACTTCTGTCAACTCCTTTTTTCCGACCGCTTGAATTTGATAAAGTCTATGGTACTTACTAAGTTTTAGTAGTAAGTGACTAATCAATAAGAAATGCTTGTCTCAGGAGTTGAACTGTCTTGTCACCCCTTCCACTCGTAAGAATTTCATCATTCGAGGCAAGCCGGTGGCCAAATGCGATAACTCTCTTTTGATTTTCAAGGTTAAAAAGGCAATTGTTACTCTAACCTGCTCTTTTCTTTCAGAGGATTCCCGTATCCATCCAGGAGCTTAAAAAGCTACGCATCCTCGACGTAGAAGAGAACAATCTCGACTCTATCCCACCTGAGATTGGTAAACATTGCCCATATTTTTCATACTCCTCTTATTCGCCTAAAAGAAAGCTATCACTTGCGCTTTTCACTAACCCCAGTCTTTATATATAAGGGATTCTCATCTGATGATTTTCCTCTTCCAGAGGAGAACGAAAGTTCTCTTGTAGCCAGAAGCAGATAATCAAACATGTCGTAGTAAAGGCCTCAACATATACTATTTCGATGGGTGAATCAGGGCAGTGCATAGCTTGGACGTCGTCGTCGAAGGTGTCAGCCGCGTGCCTCTGAATGATCTCGGCATCGGTGACTTGCGTTTCAACTATTCTATATTGAGGCAGAATTGCGCGAAAGCTACTGCACTCTCTCCCCCCACACCCATCTGGATCCATTGGCAATAAACTGTCAAAACGACCGGAGGTGGTGTTGGGTGCAGTGACTTACATAACTTATCATCCCGCCTACTCGTGCCGCACACATGACCTGGTCCTCACAGCATGTAAAGTCGACTTGGATCTCACATGGGCGGGAGTACCATAAAAGGCCGCATCAAAGAGCCACTGCGACGTGATTCAAAGTCGTGAGAAGAACCAAACTGTCCTGTCACTTGGCAACCTTCCACGTCAGGATGTTAGTCTGTCATTATAGATTAAAGCGTGTCCGATTCAGTTTAGCGAGTAAGACCCGGAACTTCCGTGGGGATGGAGTCCCTAGTGTCGGTCGAGCTCTCTCACTCTCTCCTTCCGCTCCCATGTATCAAACGAATCTTTGAGCTTGTCTGTCAACGGGTGATAGAATTGCTCCCTAAACTGGCCGCATGTTAGGTACACTGGACCAACACTGGGGCTAGATCAGGGTACGACAGGCGTTATTCGGGTTGAGATCCCATACCAGATGCCGAACATAGGGGGGAGGGGCGTTGTGGCACGCGTAGGCACATGCTCCGACCGCACCAGCTACTCTCGTCATTTATGGCACTGCAACGTCGTGGGCATCTGGTTCAGGCGTGCTGGCATGGTCAGGGGAGTCTGTGGTCGTGCAAACCACCTGCGCCTAACCCCGTCTCTAGTCTTCTTGATTCGGTCTTGACACCGGGCACAGACGGGTGAGGTCAAAAAGCGAGAGAGGGAGAGAGTGTAATAGCTGCAGCGCTAGTCTAATATCACTCAAAACTAATCCACGCACAAGTCATGGTCCCTTCACCACCCTACTGTGAAGCACACGGTGGACATCGTCGGACTACGACGGTCGAACTATTAGATGCGTAGGCTCACGCTGCGCGAGCAACCGGCGCCCGATCCCGCCTCCGGTCATTTTGACTGTTTTGACACTGGACACAGATGGGTGGGGTAGGAGAGAATGCGGTAGACGCGGCACATGTCAACTATCACTTAGAAATAATCCACGCGTAGGTCACCCCGGCGGTGCACCATCATGCTGTAATGCACACAGTGGACGGAGTCGACGGTTGGACTGTGGGATCGAGCAGATTGGCGGACGCCGCGTTCGACCACATGCATGCACAGACTCGTATTGCGTCTCGTGTGCCGTGCGCCGGTTTGACCTCCAGCCTATCCGTTGTGCGTGCTCCTAGCAGCCTTCGACGAGCGCTACTACTGGCCTGTCTTCCAGAGACAAACGTATCAGACGGAGGAAGCAGTTAGTCGAATTACTCCCGTCCTCTTTAATCAACCGGTCGGCTGTTGACGCTGCCCCTGCTACTTGAGGATCGGGCCATTTTGCTCAAAAAGCTTATAGTCAGGAAACTTGCTGTAGCAAACTAGCAGGTCGGTGGGTATAAGCAGTTTTGTGGATATCACCTGTTTCGTGTTCTGCTCTGAGACTCCTGTTTCTTTTCGGTCTTGGATCTGAGCGCAATACCATTTTCAGTTCTGTTCGCCTTCCCTTCTGTGCTAATCATAAATTTCGTGGCATTTTTGCTATACAGGTAACCTTCCCGAACTACAGAGGCTCACCGTCCAATCAAATAAACTGACCTCACTGCCCTCTTCTATAGGGTAAGCCCCTTGATTCGTGTAGATAACCTGTAAGGTTCTTTATTTCCATTTATTCCTCTGCCCCGTTTCAACACTGCCCTCTGCATTTTTTCTCCGTCGACAGTTTCTGGACTACTTGTAATTCAACCTTATTTTCCCCGTAAGACTCAATCTGTAAAGAATCCTGGATTCACTGTAGTAGCATTCGCCAACCGAAGGACTCAATTGCAGCCCTTTGGCCAATTCAATCACTTATGGTGCAAGTCGCGCTGTTCGGCTGGTCTTACAGCATAAAAATTTACCAGAATGTGTTCTTTGAATGCAGCCTAAAGTAGATATGGTAGGGACTGGTTTTACAACGTGACTGATGAGAGCTGCTTGAATGTCCCCGTAGGTCTGGAGAAATCTGTTTAAATACATATCTGGTCGGTTTTTTGGACCGCCGACTCGGGGAAATTTTTTGATGCCATCTTAGGCACCAAACTTGTAGCATTCCGTGTTCTTTTCGCTGCCCTCCTGTTCGCAGACCGTTGTTTCGTACTCTGTTTAACCCGTCTTATCTTTACTCTGAGGCACCTATCTCTCTCTATCCCCTTCCCCCTTCTACTTTTAGAAACCTCTCAAATCTAACGTACTTAGCCATTGCGGAAAATGATCTTCACAGCCTTCCTCCAGCCATTGGTTAGTCTTTCCCTCCTTGCCTTGTCATCCAACCTATCTGCAGCTGCAACGACGCTAGAATTCTCCCTCCTCCCCCTACCCCACTCTTCCTTATTTCCTGCTTTCTTTTTTGCAGGGCGGTTGAAAAATCTCGAAAAACTGTACTTGAATGACAATTTCAATCTGCATGACCTACCTCCGGAGTTGGCCATGTGTTGCGGTTTACAAATCATGTCAATTGAAAATTGTCCACTCTCGAAAATTCCGATGGAGGTTGTCTCCCAGGGTCCCTCTCTAGTTATCCAGGTGCGTCGCAGTACACTTATCACGCAATTACTTATGAAATGTAGTTGTGTGTTTGCACACGAGCGTTAGCACCGTGGAGAGAGTACAGATTAAAGGGACACGAATGAATGCATACGCAACGAAATCTTTCCTGTGTGGTGGGGGCGGGAGGAGTATCTAGAGAGCACAGGAAGGTGGGTCTTAATTGAAGGGAAAAAAGGATTTATTAGCGATGCACATGACATCCGAACTGATTTCGTTAATTAAAAGTAGATGGGTAGGGGGTGACGACTGACCGAACATAATTACTTCGGTAAAGGTGATTTGCGCATGAACACCACTGGTAAATGTGGAGAATGGTGGTTCGCCATAACTAGTTGAGGTTGGTACCTTCTATCGGGCGGCAGCAGATGAGGCTTTTCTACTCGACGTAGTACCGACTTGTTCGGCCACGCCGCCGCATCGGTATCAGTTGCCTATTCGTCAGCCGTTGTTGTGTATATATTTGACAGTCGGGATCCGGGCCGCTCCCGTATTGCCCATTAGGAATTGACCAGATGATTGTGTGTGGCACGCGTGGACAGGTCGTTTAGCTTTATCAGCCACCTCATCTGATCCCACCTCCGGTCTTCTTGAATCTACCTCGACATCGGGACTAGGGGGACAAGGGAGGAGAAAATTTGGTGGATTAACCGCATAAACTAATTCACGCGCAAATCTAGTCACCGTCCATGCGCCCACCATGCAGTGGGTTACACACGGTGGATATAATTGACAATGACGATCGACCTTTGGTATTTTTAATTTAGCCTACGCTTAAAGCATTCGAACTGTGTTACCTGTGAGCCCGTATAGGGCCCGCAAACAGTATAAACAGCAGATCCCATCTTCCTGGAATTCCCGTCGTTCTGATCAGTGACCGCTGTTGCACAAATAAAGTTTCTATTGCTGCTTTTATTCTGGTTATCCCGTTAGACTACCTGCTATCTCTGACATCTATACCAGACCTTGTAGAAGGGTCCATTATTTTAAAGAAGAAAAAAGCAGTTTTTATATTTTTATCCTATAATTACTACAGAATATCCTGTTCAAGGACTATTTTTTTATCCATCGCATGGCTTGTTTCTAAGTGTTTTGTCTAGCTCTCGGAAAAATAATACTATAGAGTTTGCGTTAAATATGTTTGGGGGATAGTTGTGCTCATCCCAAGAAACATTGTGTCAAATAGTTTTAGACTAAACCACTGACGCTGAAAGTGACTAATGCTGCCTAGAATGATAATAGTTCTATTTACCGGCGTATTAACGGGGAGCAGCCTGCAAGTTTGCGTAGAGTTAACAGGACTTGCACCCTATCGAACTAGTTCCCTCTCGCCATTCTCACAACCAATATGGTCAACTGGAAAGAGTAGATTCAGACGACTACAGCTTTACTGGAACACTTCGGCCGTCTTGCGGTCCATTTAGTGAATCCCAAGCTCTCACGGAAGGAACCTCAGTCAAACACTTCTTAGAGGACAGGCTGTTGAGCTGCCTGGCTTAGCAACAATGCCACCGATCTCGGGAGTCCAATTTGCTACACTTACTCGTCTGCTATCTCACTAGGATTCATCTTTCTTTTGTAGTATCTTCGACTTCAGCAGTCGCCGTTTACGATAGCGCCGTAGACCAATCGTCCCTCACCGCTCCCCTATCCTCGTCCCATGTTGGCTGACGTACCACAACTGCTGCTCCACCAAGTGACAATCTCGCCCCTTGTGATTCTTACTCCCCTTTCCCCCGCCACCTCCCCGCAGGACTTGTCGCCCCTTTGTGCTTACCCTCCAAACCCCCAGGTGATTGTGGCATTACGGCAATGGTTGTCACCCTCAATCACGCCACCTTGTCGCGTTGTGTGGAGACCGAAATCGTGTTTCGATAACCCGTGGCCGTGGACTGTCGGAAGTTTTTGTAGGAAGAAGGGCCTGTATCACCTCCATCCTTCCTGTAATTGTCACTTCCTCTTCCCTCCCTCCCATCCCTCACTCAATCTCTATTCCAGACAGATTTTCGACCTCCGACTGCCCCAAACAGCTGGCCTAGTGGTCTTGTACGCCGCCTGGTGTTTGCATCCCCCTGCCCCGCCTTCCAACCTGCATTTGGATAATCACGTTGTTTCTTCGCCCTTTCTTCTTACCTTGTGGCAAAAATATTCTAGAATTGACGAACTGTGTGTCTTCAAGCTCTCCTCTTGCTCTTCTATTCTGTGCGCCTCTGTCCCAGTTTCGCGTGAACCTTTGTAAAACAAGCATAAGAGAGAGAGAGCCTCAGAATGGTTTTCGAACGTGTAAACTGACCTTTCTGGGTGGCCGGGCAACTTGAAAATTCGGCGGTCGGTTTCGACGAGGTAGCTAGCGCGGCATGAATCGCCCCTAAACGTCCCGCCACACCCTGCCCGGATCCCACGGATTGGGAGTATCATAGAGGGCACATTAAAAAGGAGCCATTGTAACCTGATTCTCAGTCCAGCTGTAGAGACAGTTGAGGTGGTGAGGCTACTACTGGTACTCGCGCCGGTGGATAAAGAGTTCTTGGTGCGTGGGAGAGTTTTCGAGTGTGCAGAGTGCGTTTGGCGTGTCAATATTATGGCCAGCTCAAATTTCGTGAATGCGCACGAAACCGAATAGACCCATGCGTTCCGTGAATGTGTGAGGCGATCTCTGCTGTGTATTGGTGCTCCAGGAACTGGCACGGTCTGTTCTATAGATTCGCATGTGACCGATCAGGCCGATGCGTGAGGCTAGAACCGAGTCCCCATCGCTGGCAGTTGGGCGGTGGTGGTAGACATAGCAGGTGGCGCTAGTCGGAGGTGGTCTCTGCGGTGGTGCGAGAGTGTGGAAGTTGATCGACGCCGGAGTTGCGGGAGGGAGGATGGTGCCTGTGCTGTAGGGTGGCGGGTCATCATCGGTAGTGGGGGTAGTCCTCAACGTGGGGTTCGAAGCAGGATTGGCAGAAGAGCAGCTCGCTGACACAAAAGTTAGTTTTGTCAGATTTTTGTTGCAATGTGAACGAACAGGCAGATTCGCACGTGGAAGGTGCGTTGGCAATTTGGACCTGTTGGGAAGGCTTGGGCATTGGTGGTGGTGATCCGGTTGCTTTTGACTTGCGTGACGCCCTTAGCAGCGGCGATCTGGTTGGCTTCATAGATTGCTGCACCAGTCTTCACTGCTCTTCTTCAGGCCGGTCGATCCTGTGCGAGGTCCTCCTAGGATGCCAGGTTGATTTGCAATCGCTTCAGAGGGGTTTCAAAGTGTTTTTGTAGCGCCATTTTTGTCCTCCCTGTCTGCGAACAACTGTAGCGGCATTTCAGCTGAGGAGTCATTTGGGTAATCGTTCGTCGTTCCTCCTCTCCAGCGGGCCGCTCCCTCGCAGTGGTTGTGGGGTGTGTGTGCTGAGGATACCGGTCCGTTCCAGTACTTCCAGGTCTGGGGTCCTGCCTGCGAACTTAACTTCAGTATGTTGCGGTGACAGCTGTGATGGATGTGATTGAGCACGGTTAAAGTAGACATTCCAGGTCTCCGCTCCATACAAGAGTGTCGTCAAGGCAACGGCCTTATTATCTTCAGTTTGGTTTTCAGTTGCAGACAATGGCGATTCCACACAGTGGCTTGCAGCCGACCAAAACCGTGACTGGCTTTAGATATCCGATGAGCATCCTTGTCGATTTGTTGTTGTTTGAGATGGGTCCTGTTGATATGTATTCGAGGAGTCTTGTATTCTGTGTTGGCTGACAGTTGGTGTATACCCATCGTTTTGTCCGTACTGATGTTTAGTCTGAATTTGGCGCAACCGGCTATCAAGAGGTCCATGCTCCTTTGCATGTTCTCTTCCGTCACGATGTTTGGTGCACATTCGTCAGCGAATAGGAGGCCATGGACAGTAGTCGTTGACAGCCGCGTTTGGGTCTGCATGGGCCAGGGAACTAAAGAGTCTGTTGGATCACGAACGACGGTGTCCATTGCGTGCTCTCCACAGTGTGGTCGGAGCACAACGGTGACCTACCTGTGAATTAGTTTATGCCTATCGAACACTTTCACTCTATTCTCCTACACACCTTAACGCAGTGGTGCGACAGATCCAGAGCGACCGGAGGCGGGAGTGGGCACAGTGACTGCCAAAGCTATACAACACATCTACGCGTGCCACACACGGCCTGGTCGGACAGCATGTGACACCAAAGCATATGTAGCCCGATGATCTGAACACTGCATGGCCTTTCCGTGTGTCGGGTTTGCCGAGGCGTGTTCGTGTGTTGTGTTTTGGCTGATGATGCAAGGTGTGGTGACTGGTTTTATCGCTGAATTTCATGGATGTGCATTTGACCAAGTAGCCCTATGTGTGGACTGAATATACGTGGCGGTAAAAGCAGGTGTATTGTGGTGCTACTGGCACTGGTTAACCATTGCCAGTGCCATGGTTTCACGAATGACCCAAAAAACCGCTGCGTAATGTAACTTAACCCTGACAATATGCGCAGTATAAGTTGGCTACTTCTTAATTGGTGGTGGAGGTGGCGATGTTAGTTGTAGCGATCGACAGTGGAAATATGGTAGTGGCGGTTGAAATTTGAGGTGTGCAACGTGGGTTTGACTCGTCGACGCTGCGGTGACTTCCGCTGTTGGGAAAGCCCTTTCGGTATTTTAATATCTTGGGACATCGTGGGTAGGTCAGGCGCATGTGACGGTCTAACGTCGGGAGTACAAGCATCGGTTTATCGGTTTCACCGCGACGGATATGCAAGTCACTGGTCAGTTCGGTGTGAAAGTGCAATCACGGTGAAGACAGATTGAGGTAAATCCCGCATTTCTGATGCGGCAAGCGATAGCGTGATGATTGTGAAGGGTTAAAGGGAGTTGGGTGTGTGTGTGTGTGTGTGTGGTATAAGTGGTGGGTGGCCCACCGTTGGTGGTGGTCATTTCCGACGATAGGGGTAACGGAGAATGCGTCTTCAGAGGTGGGCGGAGGAAGGAAGGGCTGCGTTAGCAAGACCTATCCATGCACGGGATTTCCGTATGCAGCGTGGACGTGATTTGAGGAGTTGGTTGGTAACATTCTTAGTTCACGACACTTGAGAATGGCGGTCTGCTCTCTTTGGATATTCGAGGAGATAACTGCTGCAGTTTCCATTGCTGTTCTGCAGATCGGCCGATCGTGGGCGAGATCCTCCCTGGTCTACGGGCTGATTTGTACTTAACTGAGGGAGGCATTCAAGGTTGTGTTTTAGCGTCCGTGCTGTCGTATCTGTTGGAAACGGCCCCTGGGGCTGTCGCGTTCGAGAGTCGCTTGAGTAAGCGCTCTTCCTCCGTCCTCACTGCATGACCACCCCCTTCCTAGTAGATTTGGTCTTATCACAGAATGGATATTGAAAATGCCGGTGCAGGCGAGGAATTCCGTGTCTGGGGTCATGGTTTACCACCTTAGCTTCAGAATTCTCCAAAGGCAGCTGCGGTTGACGTGGTTGAGTTTTCTCGCTTGGTTTCACTATCTCCATCTCTCCCTTATAGCAGCACAGGCAACTCTGTACCTCATGGGTTTTGTGTTAAGGGGGATACCGCGGTGATTCCAGCATACGTCCTGTAGCTGCCTGCACACCTTTCTTCATTTGATGCTCCGATGTACAACTTCGTCTTCCACCTTACTGTTTTTTGAGATTATACTGCATAAATAGATGAATTTGTTGACTAATCATAGATGACTGTCATTTTCATTGATGCTGGGCTCATTGTATACAGCATTCGGCATGAGTATGGCGCATGAGCACCGCCATCTCCCTGTTGGTGGTCAGTCCGAAGTATGCACTTATAATGTCGTAGAGGTCCATGCTCTATCGCGTATCCGCTTCTGTCGTGGTTTTAAACAATTGGCGTGAACAATAATCGAAGAAACTCCTATAGTGATCTGCATGCGTCGGTTGTTGAAAAGCTGTTGGTACCGTAAGCGATAGTAACGGTTGGTCACCCTTCATGGCAAGAGTTCATCCGCATGACAGAGGAAAAAGGAGACTGAAGAAGGTGAGAGTAAGGAGACAGCCTTTCTTTACGCCAAGAATGCTTCCGAGACTGCCTCGCTATCCTTGGCGCGTACCAATCTCTCATCGTTGAGCTGCCATACCATTTGCACAAATCGTACAGGACACAGGAATGTCTTCATGTTTCTCCATAGCCCGTCCGGATTCACTGTGTCGAAGGTCCTTGTCAAACCCCTGGTTGTTTAGAGTTTGGTCCGCAAGTCCTGACAGTTCTCCTGTGGTTGAAGGGTGGCGAAAATTATGTCAATGGTTCCGTGGTGACTTCAGATTCTGCTTTGAATTTCGGAGAGAAGTCCTTGCTCGTCATGCGTTTTCAGGTGATTGAGAAGGACGCGCGCAAAAGTTTCCCATAGAATGTTGAGGACATAATTGCCTCTGCGCTTCTCACGGAGTCTTCGTTTCTCCTTGCGCTTTGGATTTAGACGGCAATGGCATCTTAGAATTTTTGAGCGGCTTGTTCTTGTCGTCACATTTTTTGGAAGAGTTACAGGAGTTTGCCTGTCAACCGCGAACCAATACACTTGTAGGTTTTTACCGTAATTTTATACCGGAATCAAGCACTTTCTGACTGCAGAGCTGCCGTAATGCTCTGATTGTTTTTGATAGGGAATGTGGATTGTCCGGAGCGTCGTTGACTTCCACGCGGGGAGCTCGTTGTGGACATCCTCGAAAATCTTAGATTGCCGGTTGAGGACGCTTTTGAGGTGTTCGACCCAGGGCTTCCGATTTTTCGATTTTCCATGAGGAACGTTGCTCCTTTAGAAAGGAGTCTTATTGAGGGTCCGTAGACCGCAATGATTGAGGTAAAGAAATTCGCATGTCGTTGCGGCTCACGCAGCCTTTGGTCTGACGTTTCAGATTCTCAATCGAACTCATCATCAGAAACAGTGGCAGATAAGGTAAGGATGTCTTAATTGTTTCGATCCCACAGTTGGTGTATACTGGGCGCAGACTGCTATCTTCGCGGGATAGGCTGCAGTTTCGCTCGTAATCCTGTTGCTGGCGGTTTGCGTGACCAATTTTCATAACTGCAGTTACGCATAACTGGCCGTTACGCAGTTGGTACATTTCATCTCCATGATTGCGTTGTCTACATGAGTGGGCATGTCATTCCGTTTTTGAGAGAATCGAGCAGCTACCTTCAAGGGAACAGTATTTATCTTACCTGGCGGTCTTTAACCCTACGTTCGCTTGCGAGGTTTGCTTTGCAGCCTCATCTTGGAGACACCATCGTAGATTGCCTTTGTTACCAGCATGTCGTGGCGGTCTCGCCTACAGACGTGAACATAGTCCAGCAGCTGCCAGCGCCGTGAGTGAGAGTACATCCACATTATCTTCTCTCAGATTGGAAGGTGGGTGGCGGGAGATTTTGATCAGGACGACGATGAGGAGGAGTTTGTATTTTGTACAGAAGGGGGTGTGCAGGCTCCCATAGAAATTGTGCTTCATCTTGTTATAGTTGGGCCTTGAAGGGTTTATTCTCTGACGGTGGTGATGAGTTTGGTTCTCCTTAGAAACAGGCGCCATGTAAAAAGTCCGTAGTAATGCCCTGCGGCAGGCAGAGTGATCATTCACGTACTCGTTCCTAATGGCAAAGCCGATGTCAGCATCACGTTGCTCTGCGTTTGAGCCACAAATAAATTAGTTTGTGTTTGCGTACTACGTCAGTTAACATCAAAACCTCACTTGGGGAATAGTTTCTATTTTTTATCACTGGAAAATTATATTTGGACTTCACAAGTTTCGCTGCATTCCATACATGTCCGAACTTACAGCATTTTCTTTTTCATTGGCAAATGTATAAACGGGTAAAATAAGGGCCCTTTCAATTTAAGTTCCTGAAGAGTACCTAAGCAATTTCAGAGGTTTATTTAAAAAGAATGACAGAACCAGACACTAAGCACATTGACGATTGCCGATATAAACCAGGGAAAACCACCACCAGCGATTGAGACCCAAGACCCACTGCAATGGCAGGAAACTTTTGAGGTTGTTTAATGAATCTGGCGTGGAGGCTGACAAACGAGATACTTTGGAGAAAAACAGAAGACAACCTTTGACACGAATGTGCGAACATGCGGCAGCCATGGAGACACATGACGCCAGCTCGCAGCTCACGCCTATTTCGACAACACCAGGCCAGTCATTCTAGTTCGATTAGGTTGAATTCTCGCTAGAGGTGACAATTGTGAGAGCCACGAGTTGGTTGAGTAATGTTTCACTGGACTACGGTCTATTAACGAGTACAATGATTTTCCTGTATTAGATGCTGGGCATTAGCTTGGACATAGTAATAAGTATATTGAGAGCGCGGAGGCAAACACTGGTTCCAATGCCAATGTTGGTGAGCCAGATGGTCCAGCAGTCAACAGGTCAACGTCCGAAACGGTTGATAAAATTACAGGGACAGGAAACTCGAATACCGGTCATCAAGCATGTATCACACAAAGATTTATGATTGTCGATGAGAGGGGACCGGTTAATTTTTATAGGTATGCTGTTGCATAACCACTGCAAGCTATAAATTCTGCGACCCCTTTGTGCATGTAGTACCTTTACCTCCTGCTTTTTCGGATGCTGGCTTAGGATATGAACGCGAAACGTCAGGCAAATGTAATTCTTGTTCCAGCAATAGCGGCTGTTTCCTCATAACGATAGTTTCTAATCCGCCCTTTATTTTATGTGATTACCTCACGGTCCCTATTTGATGGACTTTCGGCTGAGCTTATTAAATTACTACTGAAATCGTATTGAGTAGGTTTTGCATATTTCTGTTTGCGCTAAAAATGGTTGGTGTCGTTATAAGTCTTTGTGACTACAGAGGGTTTGATTTATGCATTTTAAGCGGAAGCTAAGGTATTGATGTTTTTGTCTGACTTCTTATGTCTTATAATAATGGCTAATTTTTGAGTTTGTCAGGTAGAGTTGGTTGTTCTATTCGATAACCGTTGGTAAGTTATTCAATAGCTCCATAATTCAATAATATTAATAATTAAATTTATTGATATATTCTTATTATTTAATTGTCAATAAATTTAATCATTTCTTAATTTCTAATAATAATAATTCACGATTAGTTACAGTTTCAGGAATTATTCGTTTAGAGCTCGCTAGCGATTCGCTAGATATTTTGCGACATGAACTAGCTGTTTGGGTTTTCTCACTACGGCAGAGTTTCCGATCATTGCTGTGTCCCCCCACTAGACTCAGCAGTTAGTAGGGATATCGAAACCTAACGAACGTACAAATGCACCCATTGCGTTCAGGAATATCCAGAGATTACCAAATTCGCAAACCATAAGGACCTCTTTCTTATGTACATAATTTAGATGCGTAAGTGCATGCGAACGCAGCTCGTGCACACTTTCCTAAGAAAACGTTGCGATTTAGGTATTTTTGTTTCCAACCAAAAGAAAGCCTGAAGTCTCGAGTGGATTAACCTTAGGGTGTGTATTTGTCACCGGTCAGTCAAAGTCGATACCTCGCTCAGGTAATGTTTTTCTATTGAAGACCACTGTAAGGGCCATATTCGGCTTTAGCACATGTCGACGTATTCTATACCAGGCTCCAGTTCAAAAATATTTCTCGATAGGGCGCGGGATCAAGTGATTCTCGTATTGCCTGTGTCCTTGTGCTTAATTCCGAGGGGATGAGGATTGGAGTTAGGGTTAGAGTCGGGAGGGTTCAAGTCAGATTAGGGGAATATTTACCCTCTGGTAGTTATCGCATGACCACGTGTGGTACGAGTGGTGAGTACTTATTCCCATGTTCAGGTATTGTCACCTTTTTTATCCTTAATTGGGTAAAATAAAGTGGCCCTAAATTTAACGCCCTCGAATGCACGCCGCTTATTCCTGTGTCTCCCGAGAAATGGTACGGTAAGGTTTTTCAGACAATGCTAATTCCTTACCCACACTCTCTGCGTAGTGGGATTATCTAATGACACTGATTGACAGGCTTTCTATCATTCCGTTAAAGATAATCTGTGCCTGTTACTTTAGTGGCCATGATAAAAGGAGACTCAACAAGACTTGTAAACGACCCTGAAAGTAAACATTCGCATTCGGACAGACCTCCAGGGGCAGGCGGAAAGGCATCTAAATACTACGATTTGTTTCAAACTCTTGGCAGGGATACACTTAGTGTACTGGAGGGGTAGTATTGTGGTGCTTTCTGAGCCTACCTGGGATATTCGCTCACAAAACGTCAAGGCGTAATCGTTAAGGTCACATTCGCCGTACGAGGAGGACATCGGTGGACATCTTGGAGGCGTTGTACACTTCGCGAATCACAGCCGTCAATACTGCCGAATAAACTGCAAGGTGGATTTAGGCGGGTGTGGATTGATGTTGAACTGACAAGGTCACCGCCAGTACAGCAGACTGAACGCACGTTTCCATAGGCCCCTTCAGGGTATTATTTATTCTTTCTGTTCAGAGTATTGTCTTTATTACTTTTGTCATCTGTCTTAATTTGCTTCTGACGCCAGTTTGATCTGAGAACGGTAGTGGGTAAGGAATGATCCTGGCCAGTTCATGTGACAGTATCCTGGAGAACGCAGTTTACCTTGGTTCAAACCGCAATGGACCGAGGATGATCTCGACATGTATTTCCGCCTTTGAAATCCCTCAACGGACTCTGCAATCAGCAAGGGAGAATCTGGCTGATTCATGTGACCTCCGAAATGCCCCCCGTTGGACCCCCCCCAAAGGCGACAGTTTTTTTTCTCCTAAATATCACCGGGAGTTTTTTTTCACTGTCTGCTCTTTTCAACTATGTTCCACTATATAGGCCTCGCCAACATATCGAGATACTATTTTTTGATACCACAACTCGCATGTACAAATAGGGAATTCAAAGGTGACTCACCTACATCTCCCTCAAATATACTGATACTGATACTGATACCCTCCTCCTGGGTTGTTCGGTATAATTATCCACACGGATATCATTGTCGTGCACACGCTTGAACCATGGAGTAAACGAACGGTGTAGTTTTTATTTGGTGCAGAGCCCTTTCCACTTAGTTTGACTCGCATTTTTGAAGTTAGAAACAAGTTTTCTGTCCGGCCTTTGGCATCAATCGGCTTGGGAAGCGTGCCAATAATCACACAGGGCTGGCTTGTATTTTTGTGCTTGTCCAAAGCTACAGTGCAACTGATGTCGTTACTGTACACGATCTGTCTTCACCTGTCTGTTTCACCGCCAGTTTGTGTAAGCGCATCCCTTTGGCTTCCACGCCGTTCCATGCTTCTGAAATGTCCTTACGAGACAGTTGCCTTTATGAGAGGTCGACTGATTGTTGATTAAATCCCGTGGTCTCGAATGGACGTTGGCGGCAGATGATATCTGTTTGGTTAATTTTGAGCAGTCTATGATATAGGTTACTATAGGATCGATTTCGAGCTTGCATTATGACTTGCACCAATATTCTCAAGGCCGCGGTGCAGAAAGTGGCCCACCCCAGGAGGTGCATAACCCGGGGTTGTTATGACTGTCTGATAACGGCTAAAAAGTCAGAAATGGCCATCCTCTCTCTGTATTTGTCGGTAATAGTTGTTTGCCTTTACTACCAGCCGCTGTGAGGTTGCTGGCGGGGCTCGGAGAATGAGTCCCAAGGCAGAACAGGACGATTGAGTTCCGTTAGCGATCGGTTAACGTTCGTCAACGAGTAACCTCTCTGTTCAGAGTAATGGCTCTTAACTTACCACAGGCTGAGCAGGATGTATTTTGCCTGTTGGCCTATATTAATTGTGTCCTCGTACTCGTCACTTTAATGAGAGAGGATTGAAAGGGCCTATCTTAGTGGGTCGTTAGTGTGCAGGGACGCCTCAACTAAACTGGACACAGTTTTGGCCTTTGACATGGGTAATTCTGTAATTTTCTCATAACATTCTGCCAGGAGTGGACAGGTGTGTCATCATTTTGTCTATTAGCGCTTTGGGCGTAGCGAGCGACAGAGCAGCTTGTTTTTATCACACTCAATCGCTTGTTAAAATGACATGAAGCGAAAGAACAAAAAATTTAACTCACGTTACCATCGCTTGATTCATTCTCTCTCTCTCTCTCTCTCTCTCTCTCTCTCTCTCTCTCTCTCTCTCTCTCTCTCTCTCTCCTCTCTCTCTCTCTCTCTCTCTCTCTCTCTCTCTCTCTCTCTCTCTCTCTCTCTCTCTCTCTCTCTCTCTCTCTCTCTCTCTCTCTCTCTCTCTCTCTCTCTCTCTCTCTCTCTCTCTCTCTCTCTCTCTCTCTCTCTCTCTCTCTCTCTCTCTCTCTCTCTCTCTCTCTCTCTCTCTCTCTCTCTCTCTCTCTCTCTCTCTCTCTCTCTCTCTCTGGAATATTAATTATTTTCGTTGGAGGGTAGACACCCGCACGTACGACCTTGGAATGGGACCAATCGTATGTTATTGGATTAGTAAAAGCTGAAGTCTGCCTCCGGGGTGGCATACATGCTATTTTATGAAATTTTAACAAAAAATTGCGAAACCTGTTCTCGAGTACAAAAGAATACTCAAGTACAGGTTGTAATATTAATTAGCCTGTAACATAATCTAAAGATATTTTTGTCACTCTTTGATGCCGCTTTTGAACTAGCTTCTCCGCGGCAGTCGGAAAAAAACTAAACTCTGCAGAAAGGTCAAGTAAATTAGCACGCATTTTCTCATTGCATTGAGATGAATTTAAACTTCAATGTATATCGTAGAAACCATGCACAAAATATTCCTCCTTAAGACTCATTTGCCAACAAGCTATCCGTTCATCAAATTTCATGCTTGAAGAAGTGAAAGTTCTCAGTTTCAGAGGCTTTTCTAAGTATGAGATTTTTTACAAACTTGAAACGTCCATGCACAAAGCATCCTATCTGCCCATTTATTATTGCTGTTTTTAAGGTATGCGCCATAATCCACTTCACATTTCATGAGCCATATATGACCTCACTTAAGGAGCGAAAAATATACAGCTGGTAGTTTAGAAACCGCAAATGGTGGTGTTACGGTGACTGGGTTACGAAATGATTCGGAAATCAACAAAGATTTCTTACTCGAAAGATACCTTTCTTCAACCATCAAATTCAAAAAAGACATAATTCGCTACCAAGTGATTAGAAGAGAGATCATTTTAGGCATGTTTTCTATCAAATATATTTGAAATTAAAGGACATTGAAAATCAATACGGGAAAAGTTCATGCTAATTACGTACTAATTTTTAAATAGTTTAGTTTTCACCGCTTTTCAGAAAGGAACGCCTCCCAAAGCCGACTGTCGTGCACTGACTGAAATAACTTTGGGATTATATCGTGTGATAATTAATCGAAAAACTTTACTTACAGCAATCTTTGTTAATCAGAAACGCATTTCAGAATACAGTTACTATAGATCATGGCATAGCACATCTACTGCAACTTGGGACAAAATTTCGTTTTCAGGTTGAAGGAGCATGTATGTGTTGAGCTCAATATTGTTGACCAGGGCCACGTGGTAGATGCGTTGGACCGACACGGGGGCCACATCAGGGCACGGCAAGCGCTATTCGGGTTGCCCTCCCATAACAAATGCCGAACATGGGGGGTGCAGTGTGGTGGCACGCCCAGGGGCGACTCCAGCCGCGCCAGCCACATGCACCCTCTGCCGCCTCTGGTATTCTTGACTCTTTCATGATATCGGGTTTGTGTAAGGGAGGAGGAGAGAGTGCGGTAGCTGCAGCGCAAGGCTACTATCACTTAAAACTAATCCACGTGCAAGCCACCGTCCTTGCACTACCTGCCTGTGGAGCATACAGTGGACATCGTCGGACTACCACGGTCGAACTATCAGACAACTGACCGGTTTGGACAGTGGTCTGATTGTGGGGGTGGGGGAGAGAGTGAGGTCGAGAGCTCAGCGTATTTTCCTCACTATAAACAATCTGACGCGCTTAAAACTATCATGGTGCGCTAAAAGCCGTGGCTTGGAATGTTGCCAACTGACGGGATAACTCGGACCGCGTGGTCAGCCCAATGTGTGTTTTGTCTGGAGTGGCTGACTGGCGAACTGAGAGTCAGGTTGCAATGGCTCCTTCTTAATGTGGCCTTTATGGCACTCCCACTCCGTGGGATCCAAACCAGGTGTGGTGGCACGCCCAGGAGCGGCTCCGGCCGCGCCAGCCACCTGCGCCCTCTCCCATCTCCGGTCTTCTTGATTCTGTCTTGACACCGAGCTCAGGTGGGGGAGGAGGAGAGAGAGTGCGGTAGCTGCAGCGCAAGTCTACTATCACTTTAAACTAAATCACGCGCAAGTCACCGTATCTGCACCACCCTGCTGTGGAGCGTATGGTGGACCTCGTCAAAATCGACGGTCGAACTATCGTATTGTTGACCAGGAACGCTTTTTTTCATTGCTGCCGTGCTTCACTTTCCATTTTGGATAGGCGTTGGGTGCTCTATTACTCATAGTGCTACAATATTTCAAACCCACAGGAACAACATTTTCGACTGCCCACGCTGTGGTCGTCATTACCGACGATGTCCACTGTGTGTCCCAAACCTGCTGGGCATAGGGATTGTGACTTGTGCATCAGTTATTTTATGGTGCTAGTAGACTTTCCCAGCATCTACCCACACGGCCCTGCCTCAGCCAGTGAATATTGGTGTCGTAAAAGAGTCAATGAAAGCGGAGGAGGGATTGGGTGCAGTGTCTGACAAAGCAAAACAGTGCGTCTCCTCGGGCCTGATCCTCACGCCTGATCCGTGCTCAATGAATAAGGATTTCACAAAAGCAGTAAACAGGTCGGCTTGGATGCCAATTTGAGGGTATGCTACAGAGACCCCTTTAAGAAAGAGCAATTTCAACCTAACTCTCCATCCTGAGAGGAGGTTGGGTCTCTCATGTCAGTTGGCAGTCTAACAACCCTCAGCCTTTACCTCACCATGGCAAATACAAGCCCGTCAACGTGTTCACAGCTACGAATATGCCCTGAGGGTGCCGTGAGGACGCAGTTCTCGTTTCTAAGTCACTGAATGACTTAAAACTCGAAGGCGGAATGGAAACGCCCAGTTGCGTCCCTCAGTCAGACCTGATCAGTGAATTTCACGCTCACCTGGATGTTGCTTTGTTTTCTTGTGCTGGCAGGATTAATAA
Organism: Schistocephalus solidus; assembly: GCA_017591395.1. NCBI lineage: Eukaryota > Metazoa > Platyhelminthes > Cestoda > Diphyllobothriidea > Diphyllobothriidae > Schistocephalus > Schistocephalus solidus. The sequence continues at coordinate 83,533 of WEDG01001030.1, forward strand.
TGTATTCATATACTATCACGGGCAGATGATAGTTTTTGACTGAAGTTGGGTTCTGTGCTTTGCAATCAGCATTGGCGATTACCTCAACACAAAATCTGCCAGTTTAATGGAGGCGAATGACGGTCTTAAAACTAAGATGACCAGGTATTCTGGCAGTTGCAAGATCGTAACGTCAGAGCGCACTCGTTTAGCCAAAACGCCCGAAGGATAAGAGTACATTTCAACTGAGAACCCGACCTGCTTCTGTCTGCTGATACCCTTGCAAGAAATGCTATTCAACTAGCAGAAGCCGCAGGGAGTAGACTGAGTTGTGTACTGGAAGCACGTGCGGAAACTCGTTAAAAATAACTAATGTTTTCAATGTGGTTGCAAAGGGCAAACATATGACCTAGATGACTTTGCAGATGACCGATTAGCGGAAAAATCCTAATTCGAAGGTGACTGGTACAAGACAGCATTTTAGCCTTTGACTTGACATCTTTGGAGCCAACGGTGTACTAGATGCTGGAAGAAAATGAATACTTGAATGGCGTATACCAGATGGATTCATTGTTTATGGTCTGTTTAATTGCATTTAGATTTGATTGGAAGGTTACCTACCTCCAGCGCAGGTCCTGGGGTTCTAGCAATTTGAACTTGACTGTGTTTTACTATGGGGATTTGGGGTCCACGTCCACCACTTGAGTCACGCATGCATTTATTTTTAACTGCCACTGATAAATGCGGCGTGTTCGTTGGGCTTTGTAGTTGCAGGCTCCCGCTCTTGCAGGTGATCACGGAATTTAGGCACTTAAAGAATCACATACAAATTCTAGGGAAAGCTGGAATGATCAATTATGATTTCATTTTGACAAAATTGCGAAAAACGTCAGCGGTGTCAGTGGGATTTGAACCCACGGCAGCAAGCGAGGCTCGAGTGCAACCAACGCTCTAACTACCTGAGTTACGAGGCCACGCCGGGAGCCGTGGGTTTAATCACATTTGGGTCAACTTGTAGGGATCGAAGCAGTGTGGTACTCAGAACTCTAAAATCATCACGCCCTTCTCTGTAAAGGAAGAGAAGGGAAAGACCTGCAGGAGTTTTGTAATCTGTACAGAAACTCAGTGGTGGTCAGAAGCCCCGACGCGCGGCTAGCTCGGGGCTTGCGCACGCGTCTGTCCGGTAGCGTGATGTGGCCGTGGTGAACAAACGTCATGTGAGAGTGAGTCACTGGCCTCTTGATTGGATGATAGTGGTTGGTGCGCGCCAGTGGCGCGCCAGTGCACGGTGGCGGTTGAGAGTGGGGATCCTCAGGGCTCTGTCTTAGGTCCTATCCTCTTCCTTATATATATATATATATAGAGGCCATGCATTCTGATGACTCGTGCATTAATCGGCACATCGAATTAGATGCCCCGTACAAAAATCTCAAAGACAAGTGGAAAAGGCGGTAGCCAATCATATTTAGATGTTCATCAACAATGGCAGCTATTGGCAGGACTGATTCAGCAATATCGATTTTCCGACATGTTTTAAATTTTAACCGTTTTTTTGCACATTTACCACAAGTCTGACGACGACCTGGGGAACCAGCGTCGAAAATTTACATAATAAAGTTACTCATTGTTTCCCACAGAACTTCTTTACTTCGAAATATATATATATATATTGATGACTGGTAACTGGGTTGGACTATGACACCGCCATGTTTGCTGACGATATAAAGCTTTGGAAGGTCATCGAAAACGAAGCTGAGGAAGAAAATCTACAGGCGACCTTGCATCGACTCGAGGAATGGTCACACAACTGGCTCCTCCCATTCAATGCTACCAAGTGAAATATTCTGTGATTCGTCAGAACCAGCTCCGGGCACCAGAGAATTTACTATCTGGATGACACACCGCTACCAGAGGTAGAGGCTCAGAAAGATCTAGGAGTATGGATCATGCCCTCACTGAAGCCATCGTTCCATTGCTCAAAAGTAGCAAAATCTGCCATTTCAAGCTTGTATCTAATAAAGCGAGCGTTTGCAAAGTTCGACAAAGAGTGCTTTAATAAGGTCTTCAGGATATTCGTGTGACCACAATTGGAATTTTCCATACAAGCCTGGAGACCTGTACGCAGTATTATTCTGAAGAAAAAACCCCATATCCAAACAGCAGCAAGCTGATGCAATTTATTGCATTCTGTGTGTTAAATGCTCCTGCGTTTACGCTGGCCACGCAGGCTGATATAATGGGACGCGCATTAAAGAGCATAAAACAACAATAAGCCGACGTTTCAAATGTCTCTCGTGTTTGAGGATGCCTTCGATTTCGACCACCACTTCAATTTGGAGGGAACTGAAGTAATTGCCATGGCTGACAACAAAGGAGCGTTAAACTTAATCTTAACTTCCGTCTCTAAAAACAGCAGCCAACTGTCCTACCGACCTACATAGGTATGCGTGCACGGCTCACCAACTCGCGTTCTCCTTCATACAAAAATTGCTAATCCATGCTTTTTCAGGTAAAATGTCATTGATTTGGAATCTCCCACTCGGTGTACCAGATCTGAATCTCCCAAAGTCTCCATCTCTGTTAGGGCATCTATCGTTACACGATTCTTACCTTACTCTCAAGGACTTCTGTCGGTCGATGCAACTGATGTGTCCTTAAATGCTCTAGTCTGAAAATTTCAACGCCAACTATTTCTTTCGTCTGACGATGGTCGGCTTAATCAACTTGATCATTCATAATTTAAAGTCAATTTCGTTGATAAATCAACTCACTTCATTATACACACGCATATATTTACATACGTTTATTTATTATGATTTACGGTCCGTCAAAAACCGCGGATTTAAAGTTTGCAAAATGAAGATTCATCTCACAACTCGTAGTCACGCAGTGTTTGTTTGTGTGGATTGACCAACTAGTGGGTTGGTCCCCATAACCCCCAACTCAGTGGGACCTGAGCGAGTCCTCTATTTTGTTGCGTAAAATTCCAGTTGTTCTTGCGGCCTTAGTAACTTTAAGTGCGGATTCCTGCGCCCTCTCCGGCCCCCAGTCTTCATGAATGTGTCTTGACGCCGGGCAAAGGTGGGAGAGGAAGAGAGAATGCGAAAAGTTCGGGCCGTCTTATATTACTATAGGTTAAATCACGCACAATTAACCACCCTGCATCTATCTTGGTTTTGGACACACGGTGGACACCGTCGGCATCTTATATCACTAGCCACTCTGCGGCTGCTGGCGGGGCTGTAGAGTAAGCCCAAGGCACAGTGGGACGAGTGAGTCCTGTAACCGATCGGTGAGCGCCCAACTACCTTTGTTAATATTCCCGATCGAAACCGGCAAGACAACGAGCTCGTGGCGTAGTGGGTAGGGCGTTGGACTACTGCCCAACAGGTCGCGAGTTCGAGCCTCGGGCGCCACAGCGCCTGGGTTTGGGTATTGCTAGTTGATGACGGCTAAAAAGCCAGAAATGGTCATTCCAGTCTCCCTTGTCTTTGTCGGTAATATCATTCTGCCTATATCCCTAGCTGCTCTGCGGCTCCTGGCGGGGTTTTAGAGTAAGTCCCAAGGCACAGCGGGACGAGTGAGTCCTGTAACCGATTGGTGAGCGCCCAACTATCATTGTTAATATTCTCAATTGAAACCGACAAGACAACGAGCTCGTGGCGCAGTGGGTAGAGCGTTGGACTTCTGCCCAACAGGTCGCAGGTTCGAGCCTAACTCATGAAATCTCTATATCAAAATTTGAGGTAGTAGCAGGGCAGGCATTTTAAGGTGTTAGTTCTGTTTGTTGCATTAAATTGATGAAAAAAAGCTGTTTAATAATAAAGATCACTTCAGATCAGTTTATTCATGGGAAAACGGGGCTGAATGGGGCAAAATTCGACGTTTCTTGCTATCCAGGTATTTTCCTACGTTAATACAAGCTACATGTCCAAACATTTTGCTTTTATGTGCATTACTATAAATAAACATTAAGATAAACCGGAAAAATTTGGAATATATCCCTTCGGAGAATGGAAAATTTTGTTTTGATTTCACGAAAATAAGGTGAACGCAAGTTTGAGAGCTTACATTGTTTTCGGAAAAATTATCTTATATTTAGTTTAAAAAATCAAGTTTTGCAAAGTTATGACGTTTATTTACCAAAAAAACGCTGTAATAAACTTTTGTGAATGCACTTTTGTTTTACCACACCGATAGTTAGGACCTGAAACGCGCATTTATACGAGACGCGGTGATACACCGCGACCTTTCACAGTCACGGCGTACGCGAAGCCTAACAATACAATTTTGGTCTGCATTTGACTATAAATTAATAAAGGAAACTTGAAATGAAAAGGGCTGAAAATTGACATTTTATCGCAAACTCTTAGTATATATTCGGCCACACAAGATCTTGTGTGTTCGAAAGCTTAGAACTATACTGAGAAGTAAGCAAAGATATCGAAAAACGCCCCAATAGAAAGAGAAAAGAGAGTTCATTAATATTCACCGGAAATTGTATCCCTACTTTTCAGTGAAGTTGAAAATATGGTCAAACGGTCCCAGTTTTTTCTTTACTAACCTTTTGAAAAACATTAATTACGCAGGAATACGACAACAAAACATCTTATTAAAGCACCTTTTAAAGAGGTAACATATTATAGGAAATTCTTTAACTAATTATAGGTATATATTTTCCCAGCTTTTGTTGTGGACGTTCATTTTTCATGGCAGCGAGTTTTCATGTTTGTGTGCGTCTACAAATATGGTCCAGACGACCGGCTGCATTAGAAAGAATGCCAAAAAAGTTACTGCTTCGATGCTTGAAAGAAATATGTTATTTTGAGGGTTTTACCAAACACATCGAACGCAATGTAAATTTATGGGCAGTCAACTGAAGACACAGAACATCGTAAAGAATTCACCTTATTCTCAAAGACTATCTGCAACTCATCGTAATAGAAAACCTGAAAGATTAATAGAGTAGTTTAACAATAGAATAGTCATGTTTATATACACCAAATGGTACGTTTACGATTGCACCTGACGATTCTATTTAAATTTATTAGTCATTGACCGACCTGTGAACATGTAAGCTTATGAAATATCTTATTCCTGTTACGTCCCTATCGGCGCAATGAAACGAAAATCTGCTTGCCTTGGTCAAACACATCAAAGACAATGTACAAACGGAAGAAAAACTACCAATTCTTGTGAAACGGTGTTGGAATATAAATTTTAATGTTAGGCTGCTTGATGACGGCCATACTTTACGTTGCGCTTAATCTAGTGGAATATGTATGTTCAAAACTCTGAAAAAGACTATTTTCAAAATTAATTTCGCTTTTTCTGCTTTATTCACTCATTTAATTGCATGGACAGGCTTCCTATACATTTACAACTTCAGTTTACTCAACTAGGTAAATTTTTTACATTTTTGCAATCCGTACCTATTCTAAACAAGTAGCATTTCTAGACAATATAATGTTAATTTGTAAACCACAAAAAGCCATATTTATCCTTACAATCTGTTCTTTATTGCTGAAAAACTTTGGTGGACGTAGTGTGCGCTGATTTCGCGAAACGTGCCGTGCCTCGCTGTGCGGCTGCTGGCGGGGCTTGAACTTGAGCTCGAAGGCAGAACGGGACGAGTGAGTCCCTTAACCGATCGGTGAGTCGACCATGCAACAATTTCTGCCTTCACGATCCAAACCGGCAAGAAAACGAGTCCATGGTCATAGCGTTGGATCTCTAATCATCTGGTCGCTGGTTCCAGTCTGGGAGGGCGCATAACCTGTGGTTTGGTATGACTGGTTGATGACAGCTAATAAGCCAGAAATTACGGTCTTCCTTGTATTTTCCGGCAAGGTTCAAATCCAAAGTTCCACCAATGTGGCAGCGATCGGTAATATAATCTGAGCTAGAAATGCGTTCACTAATCAGGTTATGGTATATGACTGTCCCGTTTGGCCTTGGGATCCCACCTATTGTCCTCAATGGCAGTGGCACAGCAGCTAAGATTATGTTCAGGATCGGAGTATATATAGAACATACGTGAAAACATTATCATCCTACTTTTACTTCGATACTGGGCAATAAACCGGATGGTTTTTAAACCAATATTAAGCAGACGTACGAAGAAAATGCACGAAAGCCGCTTCCCTGGTTGGTCGTCACTAGAACTTTGCGTCTCGACGCATTTTATCATCTTGCTGTTAATTCTCCTTTAAAAGGGTAGGCTAAACAAGTACTCTGTGAAGGTAATAAATCGGTAACTCGACTTCAAATTTTTAGAAAAGTACCATTCACAAAACGTTGTACCAATCGAGAGAATGGAGTTTGCAGCCCAGTTAAATTCAAATAGATTAAATAGATTCTTCTTTGATCCACAGGTCATTTTCCCACGGCAGTGGACCAAAGGTTACCACAGTGTGAATGAACCGCCCTTCCCTATCCACATCCTCAGGACAATGGTTGTCGTCGTCCCTTCACGATCATTCTCACGGATACAAAGATGCCATTGACTGAAACCCCAATCTAACCGTCATCACCCTGCAGGCACACATACACACAAAAGAGTTAGTAGCATCTATATAACATAAACAGGACTCGACCATAGGGGTAGAATCTCGTGGGAGAATTCAAAGCACGAATCATTTTGCACTGTAAATAAATCTTACTTGACTGCGTCGTGCAGTTTACAATTGCGCTAAGATACATGCAGTCATACTGCGGGAGAGCCCATTTGACGTGCACCCTCAAACGATGTCAACGCCAGTACACACACACGTCCGTTGTAGTCCAAAAATGTCCACAGTATGCTCCACAAAAAGGCGGTTCAGGGACGGTGGTTTGCGCGAAGATTAGTTTTAAGTGATAGTAGCCTTGCGGTGCAGCGACCGCACTCTCTCCTCCTCCCCCACCTAAGCCCGGTGTCATGACAGGGTCAAGAAGACTGGAGGCGGGATAGGACACAGTTTGGCTGGCGCGGCCGGAGCCGCCCCTGGGCGAGCCACAACAGCTGGCTCTGATCCCACGGGATGGGAGTGCCATAAAGCCCACATTAAGAAGGAGCCATTGCAGCCTGACTCTCAGTCCGCCAGTCAGCCACTCCACACAAAACACACACTGGGCTGACCACGCGGGGCACACACACAAACACTACACGTTTGTCATAACGGGTTTGAAACACACTTACCTGCCTTGACGGTTGATATTTATCTGCGAAAACTGACAGCAAATTGACAAACGAAGGACAACCCTTTTTTAAACCTGTCGCTCAATGATACAAAACCACAATTAGCTTGCAAGCGTGAAGCTCTCGGATGTTAAGTGACGGAGGTTTAAATTGATCAGTTGAATATCGTAAAAGCAAGTTGCTTGAGAGGTATTTTGGCAAGTGTGGGCTGCTTCGCAGCGTATTTGCTGACACAAGAAAATTATTCAGAAGGACAATAACGAAACATCTATGGATTGCTGAGAGAGTTAATGCATATTTTTAGAAAAGGCACACTATAATCTCATGATAGGGCGTAGATGACCAAATGTTGTTATTTTTACTTTCCTCGGAAGTAAATCAGCCGGAACTAGGCTATATAGGTGCATATCGGAAGTTGAAATGAACATTTAAGCTGAAATCCACCGGCCACGGCAGGATGATCGCATAATATTCAGTAACGTGGCAACAGGCAGCCAATAGTTAATCCAGAGGTTGCATGATACACCATACAGAATGATAACTGAATTAAGGATTAATTCAATTCCCCCTTCGCATGTGAACTGGAGGTTTGTTCATTAAAAATATTTCAGAATCGAGTACAGTTTGCTAGTCAGAGTTGTTTTGGTTTAAAAGGAACACTTTTAAAGACTCACCGACATAAGGCTAAGTGGAAGTTTTATGCGATGAGATGCATTGTATTATCACTTATTGCAAAATACCGTCATCATCCATGTAGAAAATACTAAAAGCACGCTATCCAGGAAGGTAAACAGTTGACTATTGGGACCCTAGTTGAATAGGTTCTTTGTACAGATACGCAAAGTATGGCATTAAATTTGAACACGTAACTTCTTGCAGCAGAATGATGTGAAAACTGCCGATGTGGTTTACGGAAGAATATTTGTTTGCAATGTGTGAAGCATTCCGATCCGTTCGCTGAATTATAGCATTCTTTACAGCAGTCAGAGCAATTGCGCCGGTCACAACTATTATAACTACGCTACTTAATAAAAAAATTACATTTCTATGAAACACTGCTTGAGTGAAAAATGATGCAAGAGAAGAATAACATAACCGGAACAGGGGAGATTTGACAAGCTGGCTCTAGCTATAATCAGCCATTCATTCACCACCGCATGTTTTGGAGCCCCGGGTTCTAACACGTGACCTGTTGCTTAGGAGTCAATCATTCAAACTAACCACACTACGGACTTGCTTTCTTATCTGTTGCGATCGCGTATATTAATAATGGTAGGTGGTTGCGCATCGATACCTTTATGTGGCATATTCGTTTCGGAGAAATATTTCTGCTTGCAAAGAAGTAGCGAAAAACCTGCATTTAGGGAATTGAAACTACATAAATCAAATTCTTGTTCCTCATACAGGATATAATTAGGCTAAAAACTACTATAGGGGAACATGCTGACTGTATGCAAAATTGCGAACGATTCGTCGGTATGGTAAACACAATTGCGGGTTATTTATGGAATAGTACATTACGAGACAAATCGCAAATCCTACTAGTGCAATGCATTCTAAGCATAAATGTATAGTACCTGGTAAACCTTTATGGAGTGGCAGCATTCCAGCGCATTTTTATTTGACTTTTGTTTGATTATTCGTCAGTTAGGAACGTGGAGCGTGTACTCTTATCCCAGGAAAGAGCCTCAATGTATGCGATAAATTTTGGTGTCCACGGAAGCGTCAGCAACTAAACGATAGGAGCTTATCTACAGACGTGCAAAAAGAAGCTAATGTGTGATTGCGATGAGGTTAAAAAGCAGAGTTTGTTTTTTAACCGAATAATATTGGAAAGTTTAGGTAAATGACTAAGGAAATAGTGAATGGTAATATGCTGGCAATGTTGATGGACATTTTTCTTCAAGATTTTACATTTAGAATGCTACTTCCAATTTTTGTAAAAAACAGATTCGCATGGAAATTAATTTAGATTAATTAACTCACAGTTGAATGTGAGCTTTGAATTGCACCAGTTTTTAGACAGCTGTGCAATCTGACGTACTCCTTCTTTATTTGAAGGATCACGCAAAGGGAATTTTACTTATTTGAAAGAATCACACAAATATTCCTGTGACAGTTTTCGAAGAAATGAAGTCGACCTTAAAGACGGTATTTGAACCAAAGAAATAACTTGATTTAAAAAAATATGTGTTTACCAGAAAACCTGATGTCCTTGAATAACCAACGTGCAATTTTCGCTTTCAGTAATGATACTCACAGGATAGACAAGAAGATCCAAATCCACCGCATTATCTTTGAAATCTTCAAGAATGTCCTTTTGTGGATATTTGAGAACTCGCGAAATTGTTCGAAAACCCAAAACGCGTTTCAAACTATCAGTGATCCAAAAACTCCCTGGTCACTTTGGCTGACTGCCTTAAACTTCTGGGCAGAAGGATTGAATTGATGAAATTCTCCTATACTCGAAGTCTAGTCTTGAAACCGACCCTACGTCGATTTCAGACGTTTAAAGAAAGTTGGGCGAACTGCTACTAACATGATCGATCCTAGGCATACGTTTTTTTACCTCGTTCTCTGGGAGGAAATTCGGCCGAAGTTAGAAAGGACTTCTCAACATCTCATGAGCTTTATCCTCCGAAGTCCGGAATGGATAATTTATTTTCTTGCGAAATCTACTATTCAGCGCACTTCCACTATTTTCTAAAATAAAATGTAAATAAGAATTGTTTAACTACAAGATGAAAGTAAAAAACTTTGTTGCCTATGCGTTCTATAAACTATGCTTGCAGTAACGTAGGCATCGAATAAAATAGGAAATTTCATATCATTAGGTGTTCAATGTTCAAAAAACACGTTTAAGCAGGCAGTCAGAAAACAAGGGAACTCAAAAAATCAACATTCTCGACTGAGTGAAATAAATTGTAATTATGTCGTACGATACTTCGTACGGAGATCCATCCTAAGTAATTCCTTCTAAAATAAATCTTAATTCAAAATATCGTATAACAATTCTTCAGATGCTTCAGCCACTGAAGTTAAACAAATTTTGCAAGATAGGCGTAACCTCAATCGACGACAGCGTGTCAAAAAGTTGTCACAGTAATTGCCCTTCCCTTCGAACTTGAATCAGGCGCAGAAATTTCGGGGGGATACTATCAAATACTGGGACTGAACGGGGAGTCCTGATGAGCAGCATCAGAGAGCAGGGGGCAAAGAGCAGAAAACGTAGGATTGAAGGGCTTTTGGTGCAGCGTTGCAGGTCTCGAAAAAGAAAGGAACGTTCACCACCACATCCCCGTCCTAGCCAACATTGCGTTGTGGGTGCAGGCAATTAACGGGGGCATCTGTGAAGACATTTGTTGTACTGGAAAGGTAGCGTATGTCTCGGCCGGTCTTGCACAATAATCTTTTGCGCTCCCTCTAGATTTATGTGACCTTAGATTCGCTTCGCTCCTATGGGCATTTTTCGGCCAACAGTCGAGTCAGAAGTCATTATAACGGTTTGGCCAAACAGCCCTTGTAAATTACCCATTGATGCTCTGTATTGATCCCCATCTTAACTATCGTTCTAAGGAGTAGTCAGATTGAAGGTAAGGAACCAGTGGATTTCGAAGGGAACAGATGAGAGGAGACTCCACGAAATGATGAGCATTAAGAAGTGTACAGCCACCTCGTGCGGGGGGTGCAAATTGAGCGAGTTGTCCTTACATGATAATTTGTTGTTAAGTTTGCCCTGAATGCACCAAAATAGGGGCCACATTGGTTCATAGCATGCGTAATTGGGTTGCAGTGAGTCTGGTCAATTTAGTTGCTATTGCCGTTCAAGCATGTGGCATGCGTTTCTCAAGCACTTTGTAACGACAGCCTCTGCACCAAATACTTCCATGCCCAGTCATCTTGACTTCGCTGGAGCGGCCACATAAGGGAGAAAACAGAGGTAGTGAGACTGGTCAGGTTTCTTGTCCAGTGTCAAACCTTCTTCCTGCATCAGCAAATGCGCTTTTCAACTACTACAGCGGACAAGAACGTAATATGGGAACGAACTCAGAGAAGAAAGGATAGGTCAGAGTGTAATAAACGAACGTATTTCACACCAACAGAACCCCTTCTCTACGCATTGTGCTCGTTAGGGTGAGCATTCCTTGTCGGGTTAGTAGGGTCTCACAATAATTCCCTTGCTGTAGGAGGACCCAAGCATCGGTTAAAATGGCAACTTCCCCATCGGCGACTATTAGGACGCCCCAGTAGTTTCTAAGCGCATCCGTTTTACTTTGCGCAAAACGGGCCTCATTCTTACTGCCGTCAAGGAACCGAATAAAAGTGGATCAGGCCAGCTAGGAATGATATCGCACTTATTCGTCGGCATGAGGTAGAGCCACCGGATTTTGCAATCCACACACTTGTCAGACAACACAGTATTGTGCGACCCTTATAACCCGGCAGTGAACGCTAATCCTAACGAAAACAATGGATAGATGATGAAGTGGTGCTCACCGATCAAGTTACGGAGCATTCTTGTCCCGTTGTGCCTTGGGACTCATAGAGTCTTCATAGGCAGTCGAATAACTACTACTAGCATGTGCAGCTAATGGAGTGTCGAAAAAGTTTTAAGTCGCAGGGCACAATGGGACAAGCATGTTCCGTACCTTGATCGAGGAACACCACTTCATCATTGATATTCCCGATCATAGCTGACGGGACAGCGGGTCCGTGGCTCAATAGCTGAGTGCTACACTCCATAACCAAAGGTCGTGGGTTCAAATCTCAGGTTATCCGCACCTGAGATTGGGTATGACTAGCTGCTGACGGCTAATAACTCAGAAATGGCGATTCCTGTCTTCTTTATATTTTTTAATACTCCATTAGCAACAAGGGGTAAGGTTAGAATTGGGCTGGCGTTATCATTTTTTCGTTTAGCTCCACATATAACCGCCTATTACCACCGGTCCCTTATTACTTGCCGAGCTATCCTTTGTTCCCTGACTTGGGTCGCATAATACGTTCTTGCCTTACATACTGCGTTCCAAAAATCATGACTTGAGGGGCTTCCCACCAGCGAAGCAGTCTGACCCCTCACTTGAGTTCAATCCAAAACGAACACGTCCTAATATGGTCTATACAACGCTCGCTTTCATGTGAAGACCACGGCGTCCTTCGTATCCAAAGCCTGGTACGTGCAAATTTGGCATTTGTCGGTGATATATGTAACTGTTTCGATTTCTGTGCTCTCAGTCACCCAAAATCTTCTGTGTCTTGCTAATGGGACACATTGGAATTGCATTACCTAGTACACAGGCCTTCGCTGAAAAATCATTTAAATTCTGTAAACGTGCACTTTTGAATAGAGCGATGCACCTGGACGACTGCAACGGTTGAGATCTCTGTATTGTATCTATCATCCCAGCTTCCAGCATTTTTGCCAGGCTGTTGACGACAAGGATCTGTACAGGACTTTACTGACAGTGTTTTAACCCCAGATGACGTTTGTATGGGCGGCTAACAACTGTCTTGGTCGGCGGAAATACGCATACGGGATGAAACTGTAACAGTGCGTATGCGAACTCGGAAAGCATCCGGCCATGACATTGCCCACGACTGATCAAATCGTGTCTTGACTATGCCACCTTGCACAACGACAAGGAAATGTCCATTCAGTTATCAAGATACTAAGCAAGTTTTAGGATGACAAAGTCAACAGTATTCTTTGTTAAATTACCTCGCTCGTGTAATATGTTCGATTTCATGTTCAGTTCCCCTTGGATAAAGATGGAAGCCTGCGCTGAGGATTGGTCAGCAGGGCATGCAAACACTTGCATGTACAATGGACAGAAGACTGAGAGCCGCTTGTAATGGCAAGCGTGACCCTAATCCTTACTGTAACCCAAAGCTCCCTTTAAACGGTAGATCGAAGTCAAATTAAACAGCGGAAGAATTTCCTACTAGTAACTTAGTTGCATAAACATTTCTCAAAGAAAAATGAATAATCCGATACGTAAATTTTCCATAGCTGTCGAAGGACTGCCACGGAGATTGAAAGCACCTATGATCGTGAAAAGAGGCCTTTACACAGACGCCCTTCCGAGAAGACTCGACGACTAACCTACCGAGTCTTTTATTTTTTGCACTTAGGATGGTGGCCCTTTGTACCTTTAATCAACAAAGAATACAGCGAGTGGCAGCCCCCTCTGTACATCAGTTTTTCTTCCGCCTCCTATAAAATATATAGAAAAAGAGGTGATTTTTAAAAGGACCCCTTCAGCTTTTCTTAGTGGATTTAATATCTTAATCAGCAGAATGCTTTCTGATGTCCATTTAGCGCAAAAATTGGAAAATAAGTGCCCAGGGGACGCAAGGAACGTTCCAAGCTGCACATCCGATCTGAAATCTCGGTTAAAATCTCCTGCGCCAACGCGAACTAGCAATTGAGGAAGCGGTTGTCAGGCGCCCAGGAAATACTTCCAGACGTCACAGAATACCATTTTCTATTTTTGTACCTATCAAAGCCAAAAGGTACGACATTCACATTCAGACAGACCGAACGGCTGAAATAACGCGTGGCTTCATTCATCCATTTATCAACTTCGCAAAAAGGAAGTCCCGACTATATTTCAGCCATATAGCCAGTAATTTGACCTATACGTTCAGGCATCGAGTCCACGCCTCTGGCACTGACAATTAAATACACACTATGCTGACTCTTCACCCCATCAGAACCACTCCTGTCACAGTTTATTCACGTACAGACCCGACGATGATTGGCTGAAAGCTTACGTCGGTTTAAACAAATTTCTTTAAAATTTTAACTCAAAAATCACATCCATCTGAAGACATTATTCAAGTTATAAACGATCCAAAATAGCAGATATTAGCGCATTTTGCGCTTACTAAGTTATTTGCCTGAGAGACTAATTTGGGCGTTCGAATAAGAGTGCGCAAATGGTTATTAAGTTGATGAATTGGTTTTGGGAAATGCAGTTTAGGTGTCCGATGGACTAAGGGCTTATAGGATGGCAAAACTCGAATAAATGTGATAAAAATTTGGGGCGAAAGAAAAAATATTCGTTCTTCTGGTCGACTTACTTGTGAAATTTGTAGCAGCCACCTCCCGTGCCCCATTCTATGCTATCCGTTTTCTCAGTCGACGGCAGGGGCAACCGGATTGAACTGCAGATGCCCCGCTAACACAGGCTTGACCTGAGCTGAGTCATGATCGCACTCACACCAGGCTATCTTCCACACGTCGCCTGATGTAGTTTTTCACCTTTACTCCCTTGTCATTATGCCCCCTGATCCAATCGATCACGTGTTCTACATTCAACCTTTCTTTCCCTCATGCTGACATGTGGCAAGCGCGTAACCAACACCCGCCAAACACTCGCTAGCAAACGGACGCTTTGTTCTGCTCCACCGGTAAACATCCATCTCACGGCAACCTGCCCTGCTTACCGGATAAATTACGCCTCAGATCCCGTTGACTTCTCCTGTAGACCGAACGAACTTTAGTGTATGGTTATAGTCGATCTCACATCCTTGGCCGCCATATATTCGCCTATAGGCTGTCCAGATGCATATAACAGGATCAGGAAGGCCGGCCTATTTATTCTCGTGGTAGCGGAACATATTCATCCAGCCTATTTAGTTTTCCTTCATTAATTTCGCAAACCAAGATATATTTTGCACCGGCCAATGGATATTAAAACAATGAAACGTGTAAGCTAAATAGCATTTGGTATGAGCCTTCTACGCTGTCAAGCAAGTGCATTTACAAATCAGCAACATATGACATCGGGGAATGTGCTGGTATTTGTGTGGGGTATTTATTATGCTACCTGAGGACTTGAATAAGACGGAAGTGTTTCTTTCTCTGTTTTATAACTTGCTAGCGTTAATGAGTCACTGGTAGGTTAATTTTAATCTCTATGAGCTTACAAAAGTAATCAACGGGGAACCTACTCCCTATTTAGCTTCATCAGAGTAGTATATTGAAATTTGACTGGACATGTTTCTGCAAAACTTGCGTGAACGGAAATCGCGAAATAATCAGTAAGCCTATTTATTACGTTTTATTCTAGATCACAGTTTAGGCTTTAGAGCTAATCCTAGGTGAAAATGCATGAATAGCAACAATGAGTATTTTAACGCCCTTTAAAGGAGATTATAGGTTCTTCACTTGCAAAACTTCATCGGAGGGAATATGTTGCTGAGGCTTTCAAAGATGCTCAGCCTTTTTAGGTGGTGAAACACCCAGAGGCTCGATCTTATTATTAGAAGTCCAACGTTCTGCTCCCATTACAATACGGGCTCCATGTCTTGCCGGTTTTGATCGGGAATATTAGCATCCGTGGATGGACGCTCACCGATCGCTTACGCGATTCACTCGTCTATTTATGGCTGGTTGATGAGGGCTAAGGAGCCAGAAATGGCAATTCCTCTCTCCATTATCTTTTTTTCTGCTAATGTTCTTTTGCCTATAATACTAGCCGCTGTACGATTGCTAGTTGGGCTCAAGAGTGCGCCCCAATGCAGAACGGTACGACTGAGTCCCGTAACCGATCGGTAAGCTTCCACCCACCAATGTGAATTTGTCAATCGCCGGATTACGAACAAACAAGGTCCCTTCTATGCGGAAATAGGTGGATTTGTATACATTTGCTCTCAAACAAATCTCATAAAAAAGTTAATGGAAGGCTTCATGCTAGAAGACATGAGATTAGATTGTCAATTTTTGTCTGATTAACTCTGATTATTCGTAACTTAAACCATTGCTATGAATGCCAGTGAGTTCTCTACAGTACGAAATATAAAGAAAAAGGTACATTATAAAAATAAATGAGGAATGCATTTTTTACAGCATCCCTATCGCAGGATTAAGAAAGATTTCGAAGATAAGTTATAAAAAGCCACTGTCTAACTAGTGTTTATTTTATGTGAGTCTGAAACACTGTAAGAAAAAAAATTAAATTGAATATCTAAGTTATTCTGCAGACAATCGCATCAAAGTATTTCTGTCACTGATTGTTTCAGCGAGCCTATTTTCCTCTTAGGATTCTCACTTTAGTTACACGTGGTCAGTAGGTCAATTCAAACCCCAATCTTCTTCTACAGAACCAAATAATATCAACTAGTCTAATCGTTACAGACGGTTGCTTGATAGGCTATTAATATTCGAAGAATACGCAGAATTTTGCAGCACTTATAGTTGTACAATCGCAGCGAGAAGAACAAAAATGTTGGCCTTTACGCCAAGACGAAGCAAGCTTCCATTAAAGGTCATAGGATTTATGCGTAAAAGGCTCTCCGCAGTTCCGAAACCAAAGAAAATTGCATTTTTTAAAGAGGGCGTTTGTGAAAGGATGCCGGACTGACGGATCATGGGAAAGAGCTGGCGCATTAGAAAGTCCTATTTTACAGACAACAGGAGTGCTATGCAAAACTCGGTTTACGAACGTATCGATCACTTTTGACCCCTCCTTGGAAAGCAGCACTATGAGTTTTTAAAAGCCTGGGAGGAGTTTCAAGGTGGTAACTGAAGTAGCACTGTGTAGTATGAGAAGTCGGCATGTCCTCTCTTAACACAGTAAATTAACTCTACTGGTTTTGGAAGTAGAAGGATAAGAGCATGCCTCGAAGGCGATTCCATTCCAGGCACCGAATTTAACAGGTATGTCTTTTCTCCAACGAAACTTCCACTCATAACTTACCAAACTGTACCACGTACTCTGAAGAAAAACGCCAGTTCTATCTGCCAAATGCCGACTCTTATCTCCTAACTTGTTGACCCGACCAATTCAGGGCAGTTTTATTTATCTTCTGATTCAGCAAATGCGTCTGACAATCTTGGACGTTAAGCTGTTGCAAGGAGGCTTTTGAAAATACATGGTAAAAGAAGCATAAAAATAATTAAGGGAGAAAATAATCAAACCAGAAAACCTGGCACAGTCGAGAGAGAGAGAGAGAGTGAGAGAGCACGTCAGTGCAAATGCCTTGATCATGCAAGAGGCTGATTCAGTAGCCAATGCCCCCCACAGCGCGTAAGCTCTTCTGCTCTCGGCGCCACAAGCATGGCGGCCAGATCAACAGTAAATGGACTCAGGCTCCGTCATTAAGGCCGAACCTTGTGTGATGGGATTATTAGTCCTGGCGCCAAACTACAGGCGTGATATATCTTGATTTTCACTACTATCGAACAACAAAGCCCGCTTAAACAATTCAGGCACCCCAAACAATCCATGGCGCCCCTCTGATGAAAAGGTGGATTAACATGCGCTAGAAAGGAAGAGTTAAATAAACACGTACCGTAGGCAAGACTAACAGCATAAATTGTATGTAAAATGTATAAACTCCAAAATTGGGCATAGGTTCGGCATTTTATATTTCCCAACTATAACCTCTACTTGGTCTCGCACAAAAAACCTAATTATGGAACCGAAAATGGATAGTATATAGCACTATATATAGTTTGATATCGCTGTTAGATAAACTGAAAAAACACTGCTCATAAGTCTAAAGTATGGGTTTATATAGAAATGATGACTCAATTGGAGATGCACTACTAGATGGCATGCAAGACAATCCTAAATTCTTTATGAATCTCAGGATGGTGGATTATTAAAAGCGTCTTCATAAAAACTTACAAAACCCAGGATGGCTGTATAATTATTACACGTAGCATGCTCATTTTTCTTCACATTTGACTGACTTTTGCAAAACATGCGGAAGTTAAAGATATTTTTTATGAAAAGCTGCAAGAGGACAGTCTTACAGTTCGTTTTTTGGCCACTTGAAAGAACAAGATCCCAGACGAAAAATGCCAGCACTTTCTACGTGTAAGCTAACTCTATGTACTTACGTGTCTACATAATTTATAATGGTTCTTTGTAAATTAAAAATTCGCTTCATTTCCTCTTCAACCATCAGGGCGCAGACCATAATAGCTTCTCAAAGCCAAAAATACACCTTGAATTTTGTTCAATGTTTTTAATTTGGAAACCCCGAATACGTCAGGATGTCCTTTCAGTCACTTGCGAAAACAATAATCCGCAAAAACTGATTGCTGATGAAGGATTCATTTTTCTTTAGATTTGCGCTACCCTCACACACACACACACACGCACACAAATATCCTTTCTTGTTCTCCTGTGACCTTCAATTACGTCTTTTTAAAATTTTATACTAAAAGAAAGGCTTTCTCTTGGTGTAGAAATGTTTCTAATAGAGAATTGTTTTAGGACCGCTCAACAAATCAGCATATCCATCCGTTTATTAATACCCCTCTGAAGGTATCTACATCTGCGGCGAATTTTATGAAAACTACACAACGAATCCTTAAAAGCGTAGAGGAATGTATAATACTCCTTATCCGGAAAGCATACAACTTGTATACTTGAAACCCTAAACATAAATGCCACAGCAGAGCAGTATCGAAAAATTTGGGAATGAGACAAATTTTTGAAACCCTTGATGCGAATTGTGAAGAAAACATGCCTTCATATTGAATGAGTAGAAAGAAGAATAACTTTGCTTACGTTTTCTATATGTTTAAATTTGTAAGGGTCCCACAGATCAATAGGAAAATCGCACATTACCTCAGCAGTCATTTTTTTCAGACGGACACAAAGGCCTGCATTTAAAAGCTGGCATTCTGGCATGTTCAAAATATCTTCACGTTAGGCTGCGAGGTGACAGTTCGACCGTCGATTTCGACGAGGTCCACCGTTTGCTCCACACCAGGTGGTGCAGGGACGGTTACTTGCACGTGAATTAGTTTTAAGTGATAGTAGCCTTGCGCTGCAGCTACCGCACTCTCTCCTCCTCCCCCACCTGAGCCCGGTGTCAAGACAGAGTCAATAATACCGGAGATGGGAGAGAGCGCAGGTGACTGGCGCAGCCGGAGCCGACCCTGGGTGTAACACCACACATGGCTCAGCTCACACGGAGTGGGAGTGCAATAAAGGCCACATTAAGAACAAGACATTGGAGCCTGACTCTCAGTCCGCCAGTCAGCCACTCCACACAAGACATTGGACTGACCACGTGGTCCGAGTTATCCCGTCAGTTGGCAACCTTCTAAGCCACAACTTTTAGCGCACCGTGATAGTTTCAAGCGCGTCAGATTGTTTATAGTGAGGAAAATGCGCTGAGCTGTTGACCTCTCTCTCCTCCACCCCCTCCCAATCAGACCACCATCCGAGCCAGTCAGTTGTCTGCGGTGGGAGTGGGCGCATTGGCTGTCGGGTCGGCGTACCCGTCTTCGCGCGCCACAGCAAGACTTGGCCCCCATAACACACACACCAGGATTCAGTAAAGCAGGGAAATGGAGGAGCCATAGCCGTCTGACTCCCAGTCCACTAGTCACCCACTCGACGCAAAAAGCACATACACTGGACTGACGGCGTGGTCTGGTGTAACCGTCAGATTGGCAGCCTTCCAAGCCACGGTTTCTAGGAAACCGTGATTTTATCAGGTGCATAGTGATGATTGTGAGGGTTTTTCTATGTATTAGTGTAGACGGTGTGCGCTGATGTGGCTTAGCCTCCGGGGGTTTACCGCAGGTTGTCGTGGAGGCGCATGTGTCCTAATAGGCCCATGCGGTGTGTAAATGTGCGGTCGCAGTGAGGGCAGAGGAGGCGGGCGTAGCAACTGTATGTCGGAGCCCCAGACACTCGTTCACCAGCCTTCGTGAGATGGATTCGCAGGTGACCGACCAGTCCGAGGCGTAAGTTGAAGTTACGGGCGCATTGTGGGCAGGAGAAATCGGTAGAGGCTGGGGGGATGTCATTCATGGTAGTGGGGGTTCTAGTGGCGGTATGAATGGGCAGGAGCGGAGGGTGTGCATGATGTATTGGTGTTGTCGGCATTGCGGTTAATTCCGCTGCCATGTATGCGCATGTGACCGAATAGGACCATGCGATGAGTGAATGCGTTAGGACAGTGAGGGCAGAGGAGGCGGCGATCTCTGCTGTGTGTTGGTGCTCCAGGCACTGGTTCAAAAGTCTCTGTACGATGGATTCGCAAGTGACCGACCAGGCCGATACGTAAGGTGAATGTGCGGTCGCATTGAGGACAGTTTATGAGAGAGTCTCCAGTGCTGATGGTGATGATGGTGGTAGTGAAGGCAAAGACGGTGGTGGTTGCGGTGGTGGGGGTAACAGGCGATGAGTAGAGGGATGTGGTCTCTATGATGGTGGATGCAATGGAATTGATGCCAGGAGTGAGGGTGGGGAAGTCTGAATGAGGGTTAGCAGAATTTGTTGTAGAAGTTTGAATTGTAGGATTGTTGGTGCATTGCCTCCGAAGATGTCCAACCAGGCCGATTCGAGGGGGAAGATTCGTTGACAGCGCGGGCATGTTTGCAGGGCCTGGGCATTGGCGGTGTTGGTCCGGGGCGCTGGTGACTTTCGTGCCGCTCTTTTGGCTTTGGCGGCGGCAATCCGGTTGGCCTCATAGATTGCTGAACCAGTCTTCACGGATCTTTTCCATGCCAGTCTATCCTGGGCGAGGTCCTCCGAGGTCACCGTGTTGATTTGCAGTTGCTTCAGCGATTTCTTCAAAGTGTCCTTGTAGCATCGTTTTTAACCTCTCTGTCAGTGAGCACCCGTAGTGAAATCTCCATAAAAAGTCGTTTGGGTAGTCGCTCGTCGTTCATTCTTACCAGGTGGCCGCTCTATCGCAGTTGCACTTGCCTCAGCATGGCGTGGATGCTGAGGATTCCGGTCCGCTCCAGGACTTCCGTGTGTTGCCACCTCAGCTTCAGTTTTCTGCTGAGGCAGTTGAGATGAAAATGATTCAGCTTCCTGGCTTGGTTCGAGTAGACGGTCCAGTTTTCCGCTCCGTAAAGGAGTGTCGTCAAGACGACAGCCTTGTGCATCTTCAGTTTGGTGTTCAGGTGAATACCGTGGCGATTCCACACGGAGGCCTGCAGCCGGCCGAAGGCCTGACTAGCTTTGGAGATCTGTTGGGCAACCTCATCATCGATTCTCGTGTTGCGTGACAGCGTGCTTCCTAGATAAGCGAAGGTTTCGACGTTTTTGAGTTGAGAACCGTTGACATTGCTTCGGGAAGCATTGTATTCCGCGCTAGGTGGCGGCTGGTACATGACAACCGTTTTGGCTGTACTGATTGTTAATCTAAAATTGGCGTAGCCTGCAGCGACAAGGTCCATACTCCTTTCCATGTCCTCCTCCCACACGGTATTAAGGGCGCAGTCGTCCGCGAAGAGCAAGTCATGAACTGTAGTTCTAAATACGCGCGTTATATCCTGCATACGCTGACTGTTGAGATGCTGCCTGTCAGTTCAGTAGGCGATGCGGATCCCAGGCTGCTCATCACGGTAGGCGTCCGTCAGCATAGCCGAGAACATGAGACTGAACAGGGAGGGAGCCAATACGCAGCCCTGAATCACTCCGTTGGTCACTGCGAATGCTTCGGATACCGTCCCGTTGTCAGTGACGCGCGCCGTCATCCTGCGAGGTAGTCCATATTACAACCCGCACTTAAGTTATCCTTGCTAATCGCAAACGTATTTCAGAATTTGGGTTTACTTTGCATAAGATAGGTCAACCACTGTGTAAACAGCTACATTGTTTCTAGGTCTAGCACTCCATTGCTCACACAGAGAGGATACTGATACAGCGTTTTATCCAGCATCATTAAAAAAAATATGCATAGACGCCGTGAAGAATAGCCGCTGTTCACGTGCCTGGTGATCTCTTCTCTGGAGGTTAGCTGTCAAACAACCTTACTCAGAGGGACCTCATGAGCGCCGACCATCGAGCAAATGTGATCCCATCTTTAGGGATTATTCACCAAGTTCAGGTAACCTTAAAACTTGTTCTGAGAGTGCCAAAGCTAATTCTGCAATATATTGTTGCAGTGAAGATAACTGGTATTTAGAAAGTTACAGCTGGACCATATTGACCCTCATGTGCGTATTTTGTTGACCGGAACTGGGTAGAGGGTAGAAATGCGGTGCATACTTCGGCAGTATTTGCAAGGGGCGAAATGGAATCCTTAGGGTGAATCGAAGAGTTAATAGGGAATCTGTTCGCAGCAGAAGTATAAAGAAAAAGCGGGCTAGTTTTGTTCTAAAAAAGGTCAAGTGAACTGTCCAAAAGGTAGACTTTTCGCATTTCGGCATTCTAAAAAATAATGTCCTAATGTGGTTGGCCTGCGAAGTAGCACGTTCGACAAAAATTTACATTTGCACAACCATTCGGAAGATGATAAGTGGGCGTTTGTATTTTTTTTCAGATAATTTTCTGTTTTCAAAAATATTTGCGCTCATTTGCTGGAACAAGAAAAATATGCGCATCACTCTCCCCCAAAGTCCAGAATGTGACCACTGTCCGAGCTTGTCGGTGGTCTGATGCGAGAGTGGGCTCATTGGCTGACAGGGCCATCGAAACCGTCTTCACGCCCCACAGCATGAGCTGGCCCGCTTAATGTACACACTAGAATTCCCAAAACCAGGGTATAAGAAGGAGTCATCGCGTGCAAAAAATGACCAGTATATATTCTAAAAAATATAGCAGGGGCTCCCATGGATGACGTCACGGGAAATGTAGCTTTGTGCCCTGGGGTTGGTTTAAGAACCCCACAGGCAGCTGCATAACTGCTAGCTGTGGAACCAGAATGACATAGCCAAGGAAGATAAGGTAGACTAGGATGTCCATTTCTGGATTATTATCTGTCATCATCCAGCCACATTCAACCCTAGGTTTGCAACCGCTGAAGCCCGAACCCGCACGCCGGTGAATAGATGTCCAACACTCCAACCCTTAAGCCTCGGGCTCCTTTTAATGTCACTTGCGATAGGCTAATTAATGACGATAAAGCGGTGTTTACGGACGACATTACGGGTTCACTCGTCCGCTTATGCCTTGAGGCTCAATCACGAACCCCGCAGGCAGTCACAATACCGCTAGCTGCGTTTACAGAGTAATGATGCTGTGGCTCAATCGCTAGAGAGCTGGACTTCTAGCCGACCCAATGCGTTTTCTTGCCTCAGGGGTTGCGAAATCAGGTTTGGGGTGATGAGGATAAATTAGCCAGTTTTAGTCTCTGATGACCTTTTCGGAGAACATTTATGTACGTAACTCTAAATTCTCTAGTCATTTGCAAATAAGGTAAATATGTCGAAAATTCAGAAAAAGGAAATATGAGAAATTAAGAGATAGATAAACTATTTCTTGTGTTGCTGGCATAAGCATTAGTGTCAGGAACGCCAGTAATCCTATCTAAACAAGAGTGCCTGCGAAATTTTTATAGGAGCAATATAAAAGGTAGTTCCATAAGAATCTTTTTGAACACAGTTATAGGCTTATACATTTTGAGCCTGTGACCAACATAGAAGGAAACAGTCAAAGAAGAACAGATAGGCTAGGATGTCCATTTCTGGATTATTATCCATCATCAGCCAGCCATACTCAACCCCAAGTTTGCAACCGCCGACACCCCGCCGATGAATCCTTGACGTCTACACCAATAAGGTAGGTTGACACGCGGTAAAGAAATAAAGATAAAGGCAAACCTAAGTGATGTGAACGGATTTGGTGTGTTTATTTTTCATCCTTGCTTTAGTTCATTCATTGATTTGCACGAACGACAACCCACCCGAAGTGACCTTTGACGACTCGTTCTCACAACCGTAGGAGATCTCTTCGTGCCCAGTTTGTAGTTATGGCCACCATATAGTTAAAAGAGGATGCTAATGAGGAGAGGGGAAGAAACTATGAGGATAGGCAAGGGGAGGGATATCGACACTATGCCAAGTGATTACTGGCTTTTGTTTTCCCGCTGGTCAAATTTCTGCCGAGAACTTATAGCACCATAGTGGACTCGAGGCCTCATCCTCAATATAACTTTGTACTGTATATATCCAAATATATTCTTGCTGCTTTCACTTTCGTAATAAAATGCATGTTTTGTATTCCCCTGGAAAGTAAACCATACACAAGAAGGGTAAATGGTGTGCACATGAACGAAAAGGGTGTTTGATAGTCGAATTACCCACAAATTTTCGAGTATCGGTCGAAAGCTTGAGATTTGTAAAATGGAATTGGAGTATTTTAGAACCAGACAAAGAGATACTAATGACATCGTTTACAGAGAAGTGGTAAACCTACAGCGGTTTAGAGAGATAGAGATAGCTTCGTCCAAACTGTCTGACGATCACACTCTGAGTGAATGGTACCATATATACGGAGGCAGTAATAGGTTAGAAGAGATACCAGAAAAATCTGAAAAATACTGGAGTAACCAAAGGAGCTGGAATGATCGAGTTCCATATACGGCTAAATTCAAGCACGAAGCCAGAGTTATCAGGTTTTTAACATAACTTCATAATTAAGGCCAATAGGACAGGAGCAAGCCGCCATATCGTTCGCTACTGCGAACATTAATTCAAATCATTTTTTTCTACCCAGTTCAAACTCCGGCGGTAAACAATCTCGTACGTGGGCATCTTGATCAAAGAAGGAACAAGCATAATTAATCCTACCGTCAGCTCAGTGGAATATCACGTGCACAGTGGGTGAAAAGCTTACTTTGATGGTAAATTTTCTAAAATACTTCTGCTTAGATAAATAAAATCTACCTGGACAAATAACACTATATCAGGAAATGATTAAAAACTGTAGAGAAATTTAAGAATATTATAAAAACCAGGATTGGTAAATTCTTTCCAAATTATGTGTTGGAATTTCGCTCTAGGGGCAAAATCATTAAGCAAATTAAATAAAGCCCGAGAAAACTGCTCGTAACCTTTATTTGACGTAAAGCGCTTGAAAACGTCGGGGACCCAGGTTGCCGGAGGGTCATCGGGAGGAAGAAACAACCGACAGCGTCCGATTTATCCACCTTTTCTTCTAAAACCCTTATGCACACCTTGACAGCAATCTTTTACTCAAGGATATATAGGCCACATCCTTTTTCTAGCTCATACCGTTCACCAAAAATGCGCTGATAATATTTCTCTGAACCACAGGGTAAAGTGATGGAGGTCCTTTGATATATGATTTATGTTCGTCTGGGATTTCTCATTCGGCCATTGCAAATTGTGTCTGATTACTTTCCCAGCCTAGAGAAAACATTGCGAAATTATTTCCCTCAAGCTAAGCAAAGCAGGAAATAGGGTGCAACCTGTTCAGAAAGGGGGCATATTTCTTCTTGACGGTAGATTGATATAAGAAACGCCGTGTCCGGCATCTTAAAGCATGCACAACAAGGATCATCAAAGCCTTACATGGTAAACGGACGAAGATTCACACGATTTAACTCGCCACATTAGAGAATAAGATGCTCGCAGGATAATAAAGCAAGTTTTTCTGAAACAAAGTCAAAAAACGGGTTCGGGCACCTTCACGGGTATAGAGGAGAATATAAATACTAACAAATATAAGGTATTTAAATGTATTTAACAATCGGGGCTTACATATGACAGCGATAACGTCTATCAATTTATCAGAGTACGAAAATGAGAACTTATAGTTAATACACCAATCCTTTCTGACCAAAATATCCACTCCACCGCCTCTGCTGGAGGATGAAGATTTTCGATTAGCTCGAAAGCAGTAGAAAGACGGGGGTTAATTAGTTGTGCGTCAATGTCACTATTTAATCATGTCTCTTGAAGACAAATCACTTCAGTCTTACTGTGTTCTTTTTTTCCACATGTCGTGAGTATTGTTGAATATCGAACGACAATTTGTTGAAAGGAAGCCTGGAATTGACAGTTTGTCTTTCAGTTGACAATTTAAGGCGATTTGTCAACCGCAGCGCTGTTTGGTTTTTTTGCTGCGAAGGTCTTTGTTGATAAACAATGCCGACAAAGATAAGGGAGAGTTAAATGGTCATTTCGTGCTCACTAGCCATCGTCAGCCAGCCATGCCCAACCCCAGGTGGTGCCCCACCGGAAGCTCGAACCTGTGACCTCTTGATCAGAGGACCAACGCTCTACCCATTGCGCCACAGGCCCGTTGTATTGCCGGTTTAGCTAAGTTATATGGACATTCGTTGATGAACGGCAAGACAACGAGCCTATGACTCTTGCGGCTTATACCTGGTCGCCCAGAGACCACTAATCTACCTCTGGTAATGTACTTTCAACGATGTTTTTGCCATTATTTAATGCTATGTGGGCACCGTTGCATTCTGCAAAGAAGCTTGTCTTGTCGTTCACAAGTATGTGGGTTGTCAGAAATGAAAGCCATAACACTGCAAGCTTTTTACTACCCCAACGGCAAGCAGCATTCCAGTTATAATCGCACCGTGTTTAAATGTTTAAACCCAGTTGGAGCTTTTAGGAATTATGCATTTAGGACAAATCTGAGTGACCGCAATTCCTGTTCCACTTTTTGGTATGTTTATGCTGCATCTAAGCAAAAAGCCCATGAAAATGGAATAAAAGTTGGCTCCAGGCGATCCTCGTATTCTTTAGCAATTCCGTTTTGATTTTCATCTTTTTATAATATACATTTATTAACTCAAAGTCATTCCAGCTGTCCAAATACCATATCAAGAAGGCCTGTAGCAAGCCAAAAGACGCACTTTACTCATCTGATTCTGTCGCTGAGAATGGGTTCGACTCACATATGAACTTCTCGTTATAGCTATGTGTTTCTTTCTCAGTTAAAGTCATGTTTAGAAGGAGAGAGTGAAGAATGTTCAAAAATTAACTTATGCGAATGAAAGGGACTACAAATGTTGGCTTATTTTCCTGATCTACCTAAGGCTTCGCTCGAAACCTGGTGTAATATCAGGGTGGAGCCTAACTCGATTGCGTAATTATTTCTCATAGCGACAGCTTAGGCACCAGCTACATGCTCGAACATTTCGCTAATTTTGTGTCTCTACGAGGGTTTTCCTAATCAGGGGTAAATAAGTAACTATTCGCATACTACTGATTGCCTGCTGACAGCTTGAAATTATGAAGCGGTTATTCCGCAGTAGCCGATGGATTTCAGTTCCAATATTCCTAAGTACGTTCTGCCACTGCATCACAAGTTTGCGCAGTAAATTCTTGGAAATCAAACAAGGCGCTTCAACAAATTTGATTTTAAGGAGTGGCAAATGAATCAGCCAACTTAAAAGTGTCTTGTTTTACCGCCTATTTGAAGGCGGAAGTGCAGGTTTTCACCATCGACAGCATTCAACTCATTTGCAAATGCTAAAAATAGTAAAATGTTATGACTTATTCAATATTGTTATTGGGATACCACATGCTATATACTACTATTTATACTATACTAAGCTTCAATGACATTTCATGCGGCAAACATGCCAATCCTTGTAGTAAAGTTCACCTAGATGAACGGTGTTAAATACTGGCCAGACGCCCTCTGTTGGCTTATGAGACACAGCGATCACCATTAGACGATTTTGCGCTAAATAATACACACCCTGGTCCGAAAATGATGGGGAGTAACGGGAAGCCTATGCTTATGAAGGCTGGTATCACACCGCTGAGGAAATCTCTTTGCAATGCTCAAATAAGTTAATGAGTCTAGAAGTGACTATAGGTTCTTTTCAAAGTTTCCCTGGCAAAACAAGCTTGATTCTAATAAATAAAATTTGAGGCAATTTTGTAGCCCTATTATGCCATTTGTTATAGTAATGCCTTAAAAAATAATTACGCCATGTTTTTATGAGATTGTAAGTACCCGTTAGTACCCGCTTAAAACGAAACTTACCTAAGATTCTGGCATCCATCCTCTTTCATTATATTCAAAAACGTTTTGTTTTTCAGATGACAATGTAGCTGAATGTCTTTAAACAAATTACAATTATGATCAAGCCATTAAATTGGGAGATAATGTGTGATGACATTTGGCAAACATCGAATTTTCCAGATCATACACAAACCAGCGGT
Organism: Schistocephalus solidus; assembly: GCA_017591395.1. Lineage (NCBI taxonomy): Eukaryota > Metazoa > Platyhelminthes > Cestoda > Diphyllobothriidea > Diphyllobothriidae > Schistocephalus > Schistocephalus solidus. Next base: position 111,561 of record WEDG01001030.1, read on the forward strand.
CAATCATTCAATTTGCAGAGAAATAATAATAATATTTGCCAAGCCGAAATCGGCCGACAGCAGCGGTACACGAGAAACTAAGGAGATCGTTTTAATTTGCTTTTTGGCGCTACGTGTGCCAAAAAATAAAAGAGTACTTAACCTAATATCCGGTGCTTACCACATTTTACAGACTACTCGACTGATAAAGTTGCGTTCTTAACCATTGTACGCGGCTTGTGTCATTATGCCTGAGATAGGATCATTTCAGTACCTTTTGGCAATCCACGAGTGTTCATTTAGCGTAAATTAAACCGTCGAGTGGTCTTTGACAATCAGATCATTCCTTCGGGAGCGCTTACCAAACGGTTACGGGACCCACGTATTCCGTTCGACCTTGGGGTTCAATTTCAAGCTCCGCTAGCAGCTGCAAAGTGGCCAGTATTATAGGCGGATGAACATTGCCAACTGAGAGACTGGTATTTTTCTTTGTCAGCAATTTTACTCCGATTGTTGTTCTTACATGGATTCGTTTTGATATAATTTCAACCTTTCGCAACCCCAACTGATTTGAATTGATCCCCACTTGGCTGTGAGCTTGAAGTTGATGCCAAATTTCAACGGTATTCTTTACTTGTCAGTGCTGCATAATATTCCCTAGAAAATATTTTTCAAAGGGTAAAATAGGTTAAAAAATGACTAAAATTGTTCGACACATTAACATACGTCAAGCGCATGATGTTCTTGCGGGGTACTGATCGTTCGCATAGGTATGCAATGGTGCGCAAAGCATAGTGAACGTAAATAGATCTCTTTTACCGTAAATAAGATGTTTGGTATTTCTGCGGATTGTTAACATTCTGTAGTGGGTAAACCTTGGTTTACGTTGGTGGGCATGTGTTAGACGAGTACCGGCAAAATGAAATCTGTCATGTATGTTTTCTCTGGGAAATTCGTTTTGGCTGATAGGAACCAAGTTTCCTCGGTGGCCACAGACCATATTTGCAGTTCGCCATATAGTCAACTATAAGGGTTGCGAAAAGTACAAAAGAGTTAATTATTCTTGGTAGTTCAGGTCGTCATCGATAAAATCATTCTTAACATAAGTCACTCAAGATACCTCTATCAAATTATACGAACATAAAATTAGATTTTCAATTAAGTTTTGGAATTTTAGAAATTAATTAAGTCTATTGCTTATTTTTTTCGTCAAAATATAGTGCCGGAAAGAGAAGGTCAAAAACAGCATTGAGTATTCTCAAGCAAATCGCAAAACATCCTGAAACATGCAAATATTTAGGGACTGTAAAAAACCAACTGTCCTACTACTATATAAACAAATTTTTCTAACATTATCAAAAAGCTCTCAAACTTCCTCCTTGCAGTTAAACATACTACCATCAAAAACCGACTTAAAACAAACGCAGTTTTTACTAACCTATGAGGAAACAGTTTAGAATGCACCTAATTGTGGTCCAAAAAACTAATCATGTGTCAACCCAACGTTTTTCCTACATGAATTTTTCCGGTTTTATCTAAGTTTTGTAGGATGAAAACGTTGATAAATGCTGTGCAGGTAGTAGCAATAAGGAACAAAATCATGCATAATTATGAAGTATGGTTAACTGATTATGGTTCCGTTACAAATGGTTAACTCAATGAAGGGCTATGTGAGGATTATTTCTAGCCAGATATGGACAAACGCTCTATATTTGAAATTTGAACATATAGAAAGCGTGTTATTGGTACCTATAAAAATAAATGTAGGACACGAGGATATTCGTGTTATCTCAAAATACCTCGTTGATATGAATGGCTAACGCCAAAGGAGCTTTAAAAAATAATCATGCTAAGTTTACTTAACTTCTGAAGGTCATCAAATACATATAACATTTAAGTTCTGAATTTATTCCCGGCAAACAAATCTAAGCATGAGAAAAATTAAAATCATCCCCGAAAGTTTGCAAAACATTTCAGCCAAAGTTAACCATTTCTTTTTGTTGTGACTGCTAGGTTGATCGTTGCTATACGGTGTAACTGGTTCGTCCTAGCTTATCAAGCATTGCCGGTGCTGTCTTACTTTCGTTACACTTCCTCGATAAGATATCAATGACGTTTTACCACGAGGATATGTTTTGACTGGAATAAAAATAATAATACAAGAATTCTTGTACTAAATGCTGTTCATTCCGCATCATCTTTTGGAACAGCAGTATTTTCAACCCAGGTTTTTATGCTTTGTCAGTAGAAAGACCTTTCTAATGAGGTTTTCATGTGTATAAAATTGCTGTTTTAGTGGGGAAACTGTTTCACCTTGAAAATTGCCACTTTGCGATATGTTAAAACTTTTAGTAAAATTTCAACTTGAAAATTTTCGCTTCGTGATTTCGGTAAATTTCTAGTATTATTTCTAGTAATCCTAGTATGGCGCACCCAAGTCGATAACTCGCCCATATTTTTTATTTTAGTCATGGGTAGACAATGAGCCCCAAAGAACATTTGGGAGTATTGACGATATATCCAATATTTTTCTTATTGAGTTGTTTTCACGATGCTCAATAATTGTGCCTTTTCAAAGCCATAATCGATGTTTTTAGGGGCTTTGATGTACGCTCAATTAACCCAAACACACATGAGAAACGCGATCGAAATTTTTTCATTGGTATAAGCGCAGAAAGCTTTGAAATACTCAGGAGTGACTGAGACCTCCGCTGCCTGGTTAATGCACGAACTTTTATCCGAGACGGTCACAGTGAACGTATTTCGTGGAGTATAATCAACCATTATTATCATCATCATCATCATCAGCATCAACAACAGCAGTAGCAGAAAAAATAGCAGCATTAAAATAGGAGCGTGGATGCAGAGAGAGCCGAGAAGCGGTTTCGAATACCCGACAACGTTTTGCCTCAAGAAGCATTTCTCTGCTGTGCTGATGATCAAAAAAATTTCACACCTTCGCCAAGCCTGTATAGCCCAATAAACGGACGCTGACATTCAATTTCGGACAATGCAGCCTAATCATCTCCCCTCCATGTAAATGGTTGCTATCTTTACCAAGCACATGATCCTCAGTGAAAACTAACTTCGTTCGAGTGGTGAAATGCACGCGCTAGCAGGGATACTTGACTGTAGCGGGATTCCCGCACGGAGGTGTAGTTTTTTATTTTTGCTGGCACCTTATGGGTAAAAGTATATTGTGGACCTCAGTCCCAATTTCTGGTTATGTGGGTCAGGCGTTCAACTTACATGTCATGCAAGTAGAATACTTGAGGAAACGAAAGTCGACCGACCTACTGTTGCGTACAGCACACCTCTTTTTTCGCCGAGTTTAGACCACTGTGACCAACAGCAGGCCGCAATAGATGTAAAGGTATAAAGGCAAATAACTGCAGGGATATAGTTTTATCCACGTAAAAGCTATTGGAGAAGGACACTTTGACGAGACTGAGTATTCTCGACGATGGCCGGAAGAACCAAGGGCATGTGACTTATCAGCAGCGCCTCTCCGGTGTCCTGCTCAAGGTTTCCTGGACGTCTGGTGGTGGCGTCTGATTGTTCGATAACAACATCGAAACCTTGCACGCATGTTACGATCTCGCCGGTTTAATTGGCAACAGTTCCCAACATAACCAACCTTCTTCCTCACTGACTTTCATATATTATTCGATGCAGTTAGTAGACTAGGACTGCATCAGGGGTAACGTTGATAAAGAAAGCTGGGCTGGCCATTCTCGGCTTGATGGCTATAACCAGCTAGCCATACCCGACTGCAGGTTTGGAAAATCTCAGGAAGGGAAACTGGACACCTTGTTTATGGAAAAATAAGCTAAGCACACTACTTAAAAAGCCGTGGGCCCGCGCTCCTGTCAATTGCAATCAGAAATATTAACCCTCGAGGATCAAAGGAAATCCGCTTTCAAAGTCCGCGCCACCCAAACCTGGATTTGGGGTAGAGATAGTCAGGGAGACCTAATCGGCCTGAACTGGTCAGCCCAGTCACTATTACCCTTGTCCGCATACTTTATAACTGATGTCTACGCGACTGGCTGCGAAATCCTTTGTTTGAGTTCCACAACACAAAGGACGCGAATATCGCGTATTTCAATGCGGTAAGTTAACGACCTCTCTCTCCACCTCTCTCTCACTTGCTTTTTCCCTCTGCTCACTTTCGGAAAGATAATTATCTTTCTTTGATCCCTCCGGCGTCAGTTTCTAATCCTCTTATCAAATTGAGTGTTCGGTTACTTGGCCGTGGATCATAATGTACAAAATTTGTAAATTAGCAAATGTGCGACTGCAAAAGCTAAACATGATGCTAAAGTATCAGTAGGATATCAAAGTTTATTGTAGCTTTTTCAATAAAGAAAACCACTCGAAGGGACGATCATTAACAAATACAACAATCACAAATGATCCACGCTTACATAATTTTCACAGCACCACACCAGCAGTCAGTTTTTTTAAATTTTAACAGGCCAACATGATCCACTTTGAACCGCATAAAGCTATTTAGCTACAAGTAAGTAACGAGATTCTCACAACTTACTAAGCTTCAGGGAACAATATCGTGTGTAACAAAGGCACTTCAGCTTCGAATGCAACTTCATCCGCCACCACCTCCAGCCATCCTCTTAGTATCCATTGGAGCAAGGGGGATGAGGTAGGTGAGAGTGAGGTAGACTCACCGCAAGTCAGCGATACTGTGCATTTTCTTTTGGACACATGGCGAAATTCGTCACTTGTACAATTTCTAATACAGTAGGCTGACTGCCCAAGCACGATTTCCGATAAAAACAACCAAAAATCAACCAGAGGGCTACAAGATGTACAGTTCGGCCAGGTGAATTTTTCAAATCACTCAAACCCCCCTATTAAGTAAGAGGGACTGAAAGTCATATGGAGGATTCTAGATTGATTGGTCAGACAGTCCTGCTTGTGCAGGGAAAGGAAGATCAAGGCAAAAAAAAACATAAGACGATAATTTCATCAGTTCCAGAATATTGGTGTCACAAAGAAAAAAGAAGGTGGCGAGGCCGCCTAAAAAGAACACGCGAATAGGAACCGGCTATAATATATGTGGCTTCACGCCAAATTCCGGGGAAATTAGCTTTATAATTCAGGTGAGGATCAGGGTTAAGTTTAGGATTAGGTTTACTCTTCGGGTTAATGTGAGAGTTGGGGTTAGTGTCAGGATTAGGCTAAGGATTACGGTGTAGGTTCCCGCTAACTGTAGGGTTTAGGTTTAGGGCAGGTTACAGTTAGGGTTAATACGCAGGAATATTTACCAAAGCTGAAATTTATAGCAAGGCCACCTATTTTAGGTGAGCGGGACGGTTCCTAGTTCCGTGTCCTGTACAAGGCACCCTTACCGGGGGGCGAGAACTAACCAGCTTACTCTATGCGGGTGAGCGGATTGGTGGTTTGGATGCCAAAACCACGCTCTACAGGGTGCCACTAGGTGGTCGCTTCGACGGAGGTGATGGGGCACAGTCCTAAACAGAAACAGAAAAGGGGGGAGGGGTGGGTCACAAGAAAACGACAGTTATCGAAATTCCAACAGTCCACGACGGCGGGTGAGTGGAGCACGTATGCGACCTCGGCACCACGCGAGTGGGTAACCTGATTGCCACGATCACCTGGAGGACCGAGCATCTCGGCAGGAGGTTTGTGGAGGCAGAGGCAGAGAACGAGAATCTCAAGGTCAGACTTGTAACGTTGCTGAGCAGCAATGACGGTGCGTGAGCGGAGATGTGGCACCGAGAGCGGGGAGATGGAGTATTGGTTATGGCGCTTTTACCAACGCGACTGACAAAGACGAAGCTGAGAAAGAGGATGAGCTTCATTCTAACAGGTGTTCAGGTACCGAATTGGGCACAAAACATGGCGGCGTTGCGTTGGTGCTAGGTTGAACTAAAAGGAGCAGCTACACAGCAGCTTATCAAACAAGCCCAAGTCTCAGTCGTCTTGTGAACCAAGTGAACCAACTGTTTGAACGACTTCAATACCGTAAAAATCTTTTTTTACTCTCCTCAAACTGGAGTTCTGGTTTCCACTAATCCATGGGAATGACTATTTTAGGGACTGACTAGTGCAGTCAGCAAAGGATATATTAATCTTTTTAGCGTGTTAGAGGTGTTCCTCAGTTACTGACATTTATAAAAGTCAAAGGCGACCATAAGACTTATTTTTTCATATGAAAACTACAATTCATAAAGTTTTGGTTGCAATTTTCAACGTTTTGATTTACTAATTTTGAGTTAACATACTGTCATGTGCATCCACGCTGATAAGCACAGAGTGGCAGTTTAAGAAACACATTCTGAGTGAAAGCATATTAAAAGGATAAACCAAGTTTTACGAATTTAGGTGCATACACATAGTCTTGTAGTTTATGGTCTCGAATGCGTAATAAATAGACAACTTATATAGAGATTCTCCGGGAGGGATGTTTCGATCAGACGTACAGTTACTGTCAGTTATTTATGCAAAAATGGTAAAATGCAACTTAGGTGGTCAAAGTTAAACTTTTATTTCCATGAAACGTGAATGAATTGACTTTAAAAAACGTGGTTCTTCTGCGTAAACTGAAACAGAGACTGAGCTGTGTGGCTTCGGACAAAACGACTTTCGTATGTTCATTTGCTGCTTTGCAAGCGGTCAGTGGATACAGCGAATATTTTTAAGAGGAGCCGACCTAAAGGATTCGCTTGGACACCGCTCTGACGACTCGTTCCCACGCTGCACTATCATCCCGCCCATAGATCGTGCGCATGAAGATAACGCACAAGCCGCCGACAGGGACTAGTGCTCTACTCTACCATTCGGCTAAGTCGGAAGCCCAGTTCAGATGCTAATCCTCAAGGACACTATCGGATTGATCCGACTGTTCATTCTCATGTAATCCTTCTATTCTTCCGCCATCACTGTTGAATCCTCCTTTGGGGAATTGATCTTGGAGTTGATGGACAGCGACCATTAAGACTTGATGCAAAACCATAACAAATATGCTTTCGGTGTGTGTGTGTGTGTGTGCCCATTAAACGGGCTACGCGGTAAATGCACTGAACAAAAATAGGGGCTAGATCAGGGCACGACAGGCATAATTTGGACTACGCAGCCATACCAGATGCTCCGCATGGAGGCAGGTGTGTGGGTTCCTGCTGCGCCAACCACCCACGCCCACTCCTGTCCCCGATCTGGACTCAGTCTTGATACCGGGCCCAGGAGTGTGAGGAAAGAGACAGTTGGCTAGGCGCCGCGCAAGTCTATAAGCTACTTCACACGCAAGGCACAGTATATGCGCCAATCCTGTTATGAGGCACATGGTGGAAATCGTCCGATTCGCCGACCGAAACATAGTTTGTCTGTGTGAGCACCATTTTAAGTGAGACTTGGGACAACTGTAAACAGGGTTTTATGTTGGATTTATCCATCCTGGTTGCAATCTCTCGGTGGGAATAAATGAAATCTTACGTTAATAAATTCGTACGCATAAGTGGTGACGTGTTTTGACATTTTAAACGACGATAGGCGGTCAACCATCTGTCACTCAGATAATATCCTGTTAGACTTTTAAGACTAGAGTCCCGTGTGCCGCTTTCCCACAACTGCCTTTCCTGTCTCTTATGTCAAGGTACTGTATCAAGGATGCTCTTTTTAAAAATTACCCTACGAACCGTCGAGTTTTGAGGAAAAAAGTAATGCATAACCCAAATAAGTATTAAATTTTTGTTACACTGCCGAACAAGTTTGTTTATCAGCATTGTTACCGGGGTTGGAAGGGCTAGCTTGGAGTCTCCTATCAGCAAATAAATTTTGACTAAAATAACTTCATTTCATCTGTCAAAGCTGGATCACAGTAACTCTCTTGCTTCGAACTCCGTGGCTTTTCTCTATCGTGGATCGTATAATGTATATATATATAATATAACTGGCTAATAAAGTATAAAAAGTGCGTTACTGCATATTACAGAAAATAGAAAATTATTTTGCTCATAAATATATTACTTAAATGTGTTATAAACTGTATTACGTACTAAATTAAACCCCTGAAAGATGTATGTTAGGATTATTTGTACTTAGTATATAACCAGTGTTATTACATACGTAATTGAAACAAATCTTTCCTGATATCTAAGAAATCCAAAGGGTGTATCACACATAACTGTATGTTAATAAGAATTTAAGAATATATATAAAGGCTTACAATAAAAACAATAATCATGCAAACATATGGTGTCTACATCATGGATTTTTCCCTTTCGCGGGGGTTCTGGAACGCAACATCCACTAAAATTATCTAGTTGATTAGACAACTTTGATTATTTTTGCGTTCAAGTGCGTTAGGATGTAAATGCCATCTCGAACATTGTAAGAGAGGCCACATATGAGCGTCAAAGTGTTTAGATAGTGAACATGAGGACTACAGATTTGGACCAAGATGCGCTGCCATGAGCCGAATACTATCGCCTCCATCACCGTCACCGTCCCACTGACTGAAGGTCCCGCCATATTTACAAAAGGGGATGCCTTGTGTTTCCCGGGTACCAAATTTATAGGCGCACAAGTACGGTCTAGGTCTTTACAATTCGTAACAGGCTTGCCTGATTAATTTTTCTACCAAGGTTTTCTTGTTCATCTTAACGAGCTTGCAAATAGTTGAGTCAAATGTTGACCTTCACAGAATCACCTACAGTAAATGCCCTATCTCATGAAATGTCAACCGAACTTCTGAAATGTGTTTTCGATTCAAGCAAATCACTTAAGTATTGAGTATCGTGCAGCATAACCCCCAGGTATTTTAAGCATGGTAGGATGTCAGTTTTTAAACGAGCACCTTTGTGACCGCCTGCAAAAAGGTTACTCTGTGAAAATGGCTACTTAAGTAGTATGCAATTTTTTCATTGATTTTCGATGTTCTTAGTAATTCAAATATATTTTATAGAAAACACGCAAAAAAATATTATTTCTTGAACTCTGTTTGATTGCAACTTACGTCTTCTTCAAATTTAATGCTTGAAAAAAGGGTATCTTTCGGTTGTAGAAAAACTTTCTAATTATGAGATTTTTAAAGACCTTGAACTGTTCATCCATAATACATCGTATCCGTCAATTTATTAGTGTTGCCTGCAATGTAAGCATAGGGATCCAAAAACATCACAATATTTTATTAGAAATGTGCAACCCCGTAGAGAAATTTGTGATTTTTTTTGCCCCAAAGTGCATACAGTAGGTAGATATTAAACCGAGAATTCAAGAGTAACGATTGGTAGGTGTCAAAATTATTCATCAATTTAGAACATTTTTAACACCGAAAGAAGATGTTATTTGCTATTAAAGGAGTACAAGAAATAATATTTTGTGCATGGTTTCTGTAAAATATATTTGCATTCATAAGAGCATCGCACTTAGCGAGTTTTGCTGAGGTCTTTTTCTTATCCATGAGGAGCTCGAGCAGTTTTTTACAAGCATGTAGCTAAAGTGAATGTCTGCTCACTACCTAAACTACTTGCTGAGAGAGTATTGAACACTGAGAAAATCACAGCCTTCTGAAGGATAGACACCTGATTGAAGAACACAAAATGGCCAAAGGACGCATGTCAGTATGGCAAATATTATCTACTTGTATGATATTTCAAATTTTCCTAACTGTGCACGTAAATTAAGCCGCCATTCACAAGTACGTCTGCGATTTACTTTTGTGGAATACATTTTGTAAGGTCTCTGTGATTTTTTTCACAAGGAATCGATCGAAATTTCAAGTACATATGTGGTATTCTATGCGCAAGCGTACAGGGAATGTTTCAGATACGCCACAAGCAGAGCTAATTCACAACTGTGAAAGACTGAGAAGAACCTGAAAATACTTTGGCCCACATTTGTGGTGATCCATGCCAAACTGTCCTTAATTTATATGGGTCACGTCGGATGAAATCTGTGATCAAGTAAACATTAATAATATTTGGCTGTGCAACAGGGAAATCAACTAACTCAGAGTCAGTCTCACCAACAACAACAACAACTTTTTGGCGGAGTTACTTTTTCGAGCCGTAAACAAGTTTGAACACAAGGCAACCGAAGCCTGCACTCTTATGATGCAATCAACAGAGACATCACCGTTCCACGTACATTGACCTTTAAAACCATCTCAAATGCCCCAATTGGATCATTATTGAGTACTCTACTCAAACATACCCGTTTATCTAATGGATTATGGCATTGTATAATGAACCAGCTCCAAAATAGTCGAAGCCAATTGCCTACCTTTCAACTATCCGCGGATAAGTTACTTCCTGTACATTGCTGCCCTGTGCAGTATACAGCCTGTTAAATAAATGAGAAATGAGATCGCGGACGAAGTTGGTACCTCCTAATAAAGTGGTCATTCCACAGCTCATTTGACGTCAGTTCGCTCATGCATGTGTAAGTGACTCCATTCAGCTCAGGGCGACGGTCTGAGAATTTTGGAGACATTTTATGATTTGTCATACAGTCGTCTATCCATGGATTCACTGATGTCACTCACAAAGTATGCAGTTGCTTTGATATATTTCGCAGTAATCTACGAAAAGCACAAAATATGTTTATGAAGGTACGTACCCTTATAATGATGTTTTTAAGATACAGTATTCATTAGCTGTAAGGTATCTAGCAGGATAGATTTAAACGCAAACGATCATAAATAAAACTGCTTTATAAGCAATCCCAGAAATTTATTGCTAACTTTGAGTAAATCAGTCTACATTAAGTTTTAAAGCTTCCGTTGTTATGACTATTGGGCCAAAGTCTCCAGCCGTAATGTGATATCCAAAAAGTATTCAGAAACTGGAAATGGGTACGCAGTACTGTATACATAGACAAGCATACTGCAAAGAATAACTGCTCCCTCCAAAGACGTTAGAATGAAGACTCGAGCCAATTTGCAAGAGAAACTCCAATCTATACTTCGTTCTACTACTACAAACGGCATTTCAACGAAGTTTTAAACCGAATAAGTGAGGGGATGGCAGCCACTGAAGACAGATAACAGAATAGTCTACAGTATAGAAAACGAGCTTGTGGCGCAGTGGGTAGACCGTTGGACTTCTGCCCAACAGGTCACGAGTTCGAGTCTCCGGCGCGCAGCACCTGGGGTTGGGTATGGTTAGCTGATGATGGCTAATAAGCCAGAAATGGCCATTCCAGTCTCCCTTGTCTTTGTCGGTACTATCATTTTGTCAGTATAGTCTTTGGACCTGCAGATGAAGCCTTCGCAAATTTCACCATTGACTACATCGACAAAAAAACCAAACCTTCAATTTCAGGGAAGCGTACCCACCACTCAACGTGGACTCAACTGAAAAGCAGACCATTACTGTAAAGATAAAGGTGGACCAACTTTCTCGATTGAAACAAATTAGCCCCGGCGACTCCAGATTTCTGACCTTCAGTGATCCTGTGTAGCACATGCGTACAGCCTTCAAGAGGTCACAAGGCAGGTAGGTTATTGAGGAAAATAGTGCCACTTATTGGATCTCCCACTTATAATCTTGCCAAATGGATATTTAGGAACCTAAAGCACTTCAGTTTTAGGTCAAAACTCGCAGGAATTTCTAAGGAAAATGTAAGACCTTCAAGTAAGTCTTGATGAATGTTTTACTCGTTCGACATTGATTCTTTGTTTTCCTCTATACCGATGACTTGGTCATTGATAGCATAGAGCCTTGCCTAGAGGAAAATCCTATCAGTACTTTAAAACAGTACATAGCCTCGATATTGGTGAGTCCACTGGAGTGCCCTTAACTTGATGCTAGTATTTGTCCTGGAACTGACAATTGTTCTCTGTCTCCAGTAATGTGCTCCCTACCCAAAGAACAATTATGCAATGATATTGATCTCTGCCTCCAGTAAAGTGCTCCCTACCCAAAGAACAATTATGCAATGATATTTACGGCATACCATGAATCACATGCCCTTGTGTTTACGTTGGACACACAGGCCGACGTCTTGGGACTCCCATAAACAAACATAAGCTCGCCGTTCACCGATGTGACCCCATGTCATTTGAGTTTGCGCACTCCCTTGAGTGTGACCACCGCTTCAAATGAGACGATACCGAAGTGATCGCCATGGCCAACACCGAAAAGGCGCGAGACTTCCTTGACGTATGGCCAGCATCAACCGCCATGTCAATCTAGATGAGCATTATGAAGGGCTACGTGCACGTCTAACTAACTTGTCCCCCCCACCCTAGCAACGGTCGCCAATCTGTGGTGGGCCCTCAGAACCTCACTGTTCAGCCACGCCTGCCTCGGACATTGCGAACCGCGATTGAACCCCCTATTACCTCCAATCGACGCAGTGACCCCCGCTCCCAACCCGCATCAACGATCGATAATCCAGCCGACCTTATTTACCCACCCGCCACTTCCACCTCCCCTCATCTCCACCCTCCAAAAACATACCGCAATTATATGCCCACCCCTTCCACACCAGCTGTCTGTTTTTCGCTATCTGTCTTGTCATGCAAACTGATCTAGTTCGACTGTCTCACTTGCCCCTCTGTTCTCTTACTCTGACAACAGGTTGGTGCCACCAACTTGACAATTTTCGAGTAAAACTCGATTTTCCAAAGAGAGCTTTCTTTTCATATACAAACATACATGACAGTTCCACCATCCGTTTTGCTTATATACACCGCCTGCTTCACGGCAGATTGGAACCAGGCTCGGTGCAACAAACAAAATAATCAACCTCAAATGTGTGCCATACTACCTTGCCTTTTGAGCATGACATTTCATGAGTTAGGCCATCTAGTGTAAGTACATACACACGGATACCTGTAAGCAGTAGACACTCACGGTGTCTACAAGGTGTGCAACTAATAAAGCAGCGAATCCTCGAGGACCCCAGCGTGGGAATACTGGGAAAATGCAAACCCTCGAACGAATATAACAAACATAAAGTAAAATTTCTTTATGTTTGTTATTTTCGTTTGAGGTCTTGCACTCTCCCATAATTCCCATGCTGGGGTCCTCGAGTTCTTCACTGCTTAATTATTTGCACACCTTGTAGACACCGTGAGTGTTCGCATCAGCTGGACCTGGCGGCCGTCGTCTATGAGGTGGATGAACGTTCTCCTTGGTTCGAAACGCAATGGAACGAGGATGATCTGAGCATATATTTCCGCCTTTGAAATCCCACAACGGACTCTGCAATCAGCAAGGTAGCATCTGGCTGATTCATGTAACCTCCGCAATGCTCCCCGTTGGACCCCCTCCCCCCCAAGGGCGACAGTTTTTTTCTCCTAAATATCACCGGGAGTTTTTTTTTTACTGTCTGCTCATTTTTAACTATGTTGGCCTCGCCAACATATCGAGGTACAATTTTTGATACCAAAACTCGCATGTACAAATAGGGAATTCAAAGGTGACTCACTTACATCTCCCTCAAATATACTGATACTGATACAGGTTACATGGTTGAAAGTACCGACAGCGCATGTAAAAGCCCAGACACCTGTTTCGGCGATATTCTGCCACTGCGTGCATAGCTGCTGTGGTTTCGGTTCATCAGCGTGTCCGCCAGCTTTCCTCATGTGTTTTCTGGTAAACTCCAGTTTGAAAATTGCTGGTTTCTAAATTCCTCAGAAATAAATTGGTAATTTTGAGTAAATCCGTTGGCGCATCCATCAAAAAACATAACAGGAATTTTAATGATGAACTGAAGCCCTTTCAGCTGTTTAGCAGCGGTTGAATATCAGTTAAACAAGTGCCCGGGTTTATAACTATTACATATGCTGCCACTGTGATCTATCATATAATCTATGTATAAAACTTTTCTAAAAACTGAAAAACTTCCGTTTTGTTTATGCAATTGAACAATTACGTATTCTGCTTTACAAAAAGTACAATAAATGTGCGGTTCATAATTCGTTCAAATAACTACGTAAGGTGAAAATTGATTGCCAAAATGGCAGTATATAAGCAGTGTGTTGTTCGCACATAAGGCTCGCGCTGATGGTCAAAAAGACAAAAAGTCCGAAGCCGGTTTAAAACACCCCATAACTGTGCTAGGCAAATTCAAATCAACCGAGCGTGAATGTTCATGACCAACTACGATCTGATAGGCTGCTTCTCTACTCGGAATAATACATTGGGTTCTGTATATAAGAGTTCATCCTGCTGCAAACATATTTGGTTTGTGGTGTTTTAAGTTCCCATTATCAATCCTAAAAAAAGTATTTAAATTGGCCTGTTTAACTTGAACTAAATTAGGGCTTTATTATTGGTCATGTCAGGGCTTTTAATTTTATCCTTTAATGCTCTTTTGTATGAACCTCATCGTCTTGGGCTTTCAGTAAGCAAGTCAATGGTTGGGAGTAAGCTGATTGGTTATGTATTTTTTTGCAGATAAGCCAGCACCATTTTCAAGTCACCTTAGATGAACGTTTGCATGTGCTGCCTCCAAAAAATGCCGATAACTGTTACCTGAACATTAAACGTACGCCCATATCTTCGCATTTTGTCAACCATTTTTATTACCTGTTGAATTGCTTTCCGGTCATTTTATGCTCCCACGTTTCTTCCCACCATTACCAAAATAAAATATTTGAATTTTCGGTTCCCAGGAATTTTTCCTAAAACCAAACGGACAGGATAACTAGTCTTTCTGCAAAAAAAAGATATTTTTGGATTTATTAAAAGAATTGGTTCTTTGAAAGGACCTGGGTTCCATAATCTTTTACAGTTTATTGCCCTTTTAATAGTATTAAATTCAAATTTGACAGAAAACGCTTGAGAAAAATGGCTTCTAATAACATTCCTGCAATTAGGGACAGTATTTGTGCTAGCAAACACTGCATCGAGACCGAAACTGCTGATTATTCGCTGTTCAAATGCAATGAGGAACAAGAACAGCAACTAGCCTTCTTTGATGTCCTCGTCAAGCGAAATCCCAGCGGCAAAATTGAAACGACAATTAACAGGAAGGCACCGACCACCACCACTACTCACATTTAGCAGTAACTACCCAGTGGCTCACAAAAGAGGCTGTGTGAGAACGCTGTTCAAACGGATACAGACACATTGTAGCAAGCCGGAGGAAAAGTACACGAAGCCCGAACGCTCTGCGACCAATTTATGCGGAATGGCCATCCGATGGCGCTTATAAGCCGATGCCTACGCGTTCGGTCAGGAGGTACAAATCAGAAACACAACCAGGGATATGGCACGCTCTGTCCAATAACAATGACGTCTCAGAAGCTATTGAGCGCATTGTTGTCGGACTGCGTTTTGACATTGCACACTGCCCCAAAGCTAGTAAACGAAGCAGAGAGATGAAAACCAAAGACAGACTAAACCCAAAAGAGCAATTGTGAGTAGTGTCTTCCATCCCATGTCTAAACTGTCCATGTACTTGCACAGGCCAGACTGAACGCATGCAAGGATTGCGCATACATGAACATAAATTAGCCCTGCGACGGGGTGATGAATAATCGTAATTTGTTGCCCACACCTACTAAAAGGGCCATACGTTCAACTTTGCAGCCATCATGATAATCGCCCACGACGGAAACAAGACGAGCCGAGAATTGCTTGAATCCTGGCCCATGGATGGGAACTCAATCAATTTATGTGTCGATTTGACGCTGGCGTACAGAGCCTTGCACATTCACCTCCATCCTTGCATCAGTGATCACTGAATGGCTTGTACCTTCCCCAACAAGAGTTGCGTTTTTTCGCTGCTGCTGCTGTTATCTCTGACGATGGACTCCTGCAGGAGTTCGAAGCTCAGAATAAAACATTTTCCTGGTGCTCGAACAAACTTCACCTCTCTCACGTTTATCTTTTGAGTTCACAACTATGCTAGATTGGCTATATATTGACCCTAGTTAGCTTTTATGTATCAGCAAAAAATTTCAATTGTCGTATATTATGAAACTTTAACAAGGAAGACCTGATGTAGAGAGTTTGGGGGGAAGAAGAACTCGATATTTCAGTTATCTGGCAACCGAAAAGTTGGCCATTTTATCATATGATGTACGTAGGAGAAGAATAACGTTGATAAAAATGCAGTGGACACTGTTGTCATCCGGACACCAAAACTCTCCTGATGGCCGTCAAAGTTGCAACTTTCACGTAAATTCCCTTGTATTACTATCTTTTGGTGATACCCGCTACCTGATTCGAGAACCATTTGACCCACTTGTGAAAAATCCAGCGGCCTCGGTGGGAGCCGAGTTATGATGTCTCAATCGGAATCCATGAGTTTAATCACACTTTGGTTGGCTGTACTTAAGCCTTCACCTTGCTAGCGTGGGTTCAAATCCCATCAAGGCTGCCGACTCTTTCACAAGTTCGTCGGATGAATGATTTAAATCTGCCAAAATCCTGCACTGCTTCAATGTTGTTGACCCGGTGATACACCTAGGCACTTCAAAGACAGGAAACGGAACAAACGCATGTTGCGGTGTTACTTTCCATTGTTTAAGTAGACAGTGTCAAGTCTATTCTTTGTGTTACTTTGCGCAAGGTCAGTCTGTCAACGACAACAGGCGTAGTAGACAGATGTTCCAATGTAGCGTAAACGTAATAGTCATGATACTTCTCTCACCAGTGTTACTCACTTAAACATCAGAATGCTGAGTAAAATTTACTACACGCTTCCAGACTTTACAATTCATTTCCTTTTTCAACATTTAATCTGCCTTCTCAAAGTCCCTCTATGAGTACTGCATTCCACATATCATAGAGCGACCTGTTTACTTACGCAGATATTTGCCGCTAGTTAAACTAGGTTTTGTGGATTCCATTAGCAACAAAATCTGAGCAAGGCTGGAAAAGAATCGGAAGTATTACAATATAGCAACCACAGGTATTTGTACTTAAGTATTAAGGGATTTTTCACGAAGTAATCCTTATTACGCATCCATCAGAATGCACGATGAAATCAAAATTTGTAACCCAGGCTTTGATAATACAAAAGTTTATAGGAAAGGGTAACAGGTGTGTCATTTAAGAAATTATCCTCTCAATGGGATCAACAAAAATCACTTTTCTGGTGGCACTGATAATCCAAACAATAGACCAATAATCGAAAAATGGGCCGATAACCGGTGTTTCCGATTGCAAATAATAAAAATATCATCTTCTTTGAGTAAGCTTCATCATCGGAAAAAGCGTTCATTGTTTTTCTTGATGTAACATTCAACACAGAGCCAGTATATGCGCTTTAATTAGAAAAAAAACTGTAGCAACATTTTATCGGATTTAAAGTTTGTGAGCGTTCACCACTGTTTTTACGAGAACATGGCCATAGCATTCCATACGAGAAGCTGATGCACACACTGAAAATTAAGATTAGTATGCGACCCAATGCCCTCCATTAGCCACGGAAAGGCAATGAGAGGTTTGTTGGATTACGCGTTGCTCCATGAATAAAATGCGGCAAGGACTCTATTCTGTTTACTATTTAGAACAATATTTTGTTGTTTCCCATCAGCTTCTTAATATTGGCCCGAAAACGAATTTAAATGTTTGGGAACTTCTCAAATGAAAAAAGGAAATATAATATTTTATCCGAGGGCAGACGATAAAGTATAAAAGATACACAATAACAGCAAGGGTAACTGGAAGAATCAGTAAGTTCCTAAGGTCTCATAGTACAGAGCAAAAAAACACATTTTTAAAAACAAAGATTTAAAAAAAATATGTTCTTCCTAGTATGTTTTCGTCCTCCAATTGCTTCCAGCTCTGTATGTTAAATGTTGATTCAACTTCCTTAGCTCGAACGGGTGTCTGCATAACTTGTAGTATTTGGTAAGACATATTATTTGCTTAGAGCTAAGAATAATTTCCGTTATAAATTTATGCGTTTTTATTTGAATCTTTACGCTATGTTTTAGTTTTGACTGCCATATTGCGACCCACGTTTGAGTTCTGTGTGATGCTGTATGAATTGTGGTAGGGTTCATAAGTTGAAAATCATGCCACCTGCTTTAAATTGGTCGCAAATAATTTCGGTCTTCTTGACACTGTCTCTCTCTCTCTTCTTCCACAGCAGGTTAGGATTTAGGTCTTCTTTACTCTCCGCTCATTACACTGCAGTTCGCAAATTGAACATCTCATTGAAAACATAGGCATCTATGCGCAATGGAAACCTGGTAGGGTGTCTTATTTCAGGAAGTGGAAATTTATCACTATGGACCTTTCCTACTAAGTCAGGATTTGAGATGGCCTACGGAAGCATCCCTCCCGTCATCCTTAGTTGCTTTAACCCGCGTTGAATACTACCAGAAATCTACTGAAGACGCAGATGTATAGCTGTTGATGATTTTATCCAGATAAGCCACAGATGGCTCAACCATGCAGGGAAAATGATACGTGAACGCTGGATGGTGTCTGGATGAAATGACTAACACGTGCAGCCAAGTAGTTGATCTGAAATTGATCCGCCATTGGGACTACCCTTTCCTACTCATTACATCAACCGCAATCCTAATGCAGGTAGACAAAACGGGCATCTGCTTAGTTAACCTGAAAGTGAAATGATAAAAGATAAAAGCCTTTATTTTTAAATTGAAAATCTCAGTTCCAGTGCTCAGGTCATTGAAAATTTAGAAAGAGGCCATGAAAAGAGCTTGAGGCACGTCCAATAACTCCGTAAGACAATCAGTAGACAGTATGTACAACACGTTATAGAAAGAGCACAAGTTGCATATTTTCTTTTTATAGACCTTTGCATTATTACCTCTTCCCCTTAGAAGCATTCATTTCCCAGTACATACGCACTTGCCTGTTATTTGCAGACTTGTTGAAGGTTGAGCCAAAACTTAAAGTTCACGTTTAAGGAAGATGCGGCGTCTTTTGAAGGTCGCACTAATTTCGCTCAGAAGGTGATTCACTTCGCTCCACATATTCACATAATTTAACTAACATTCCTCCAAACTACTGTTTTAGTCCGTTTTGCAGGTAAACCATGATTAAATTGAAAACTTATAGGCAACTTAACCTTGCCCAAAATACAAGGGAGATTGAACTTGCCGTTTCTGGCTTATTAGCCACCATCAGCCAGCCATACCCAACCCCAGGTGGTGCGCCACTCGAGGCTCGAACCCGCGACCTGTTGATCAGAAGTCCAACGCTCTAAACATTGAGCCACCAATGCAAATATTCTCGATCGAAACCGGCTAGACAACAAGCACGTGGTTTAATGGGTAGTGTCGGACTTCTAATCAACAAGTTATGGGTTAAAGTCACGGGTGCTGCAATACCTGGGGTTGGTATGGCTGGCTAATGACAGTTAATAAGCCAGATTTGGCCATTCCAGTCTGCCTTGTCTTTCTCAGCCATGTTCCTCTAACGATGCTACCAGCCGCTGTGCGGCTGCTAGTGGGGTTTGAGAGTGAGCTTAAAGGCAGAGCGGAACGAGTGCGATCCGCCAGCGATCGGTTAAGTATCCATCCACCAATAGAAACATATCCGTTTCAGGAACATTCTGGAAGACATTATGAACCCATTTCAAAACAAACACTTACAGCCTGATATGGTTAGCATTCTCAGAAATTCATGATACCTTGATCAGTTCGTGCATAAAATAAATGCTAATAAGGGGTTGTACGATCAATTGCTATGAAATATAAGTCCAAATGTATTCATAAACCGCTTTTGATTAAACAACCTACCAGTCAAGAGGTAAATGATGCGTGAAGAAAACACTGCGTTAAAAAGAATTGAATTTTATATTGATTATCTGTGCTTTCAGAAGGGCAACTAGTTTGTTTGGCTAACGCCAAGAAGTTGTCTCCACTATATTTCTCTGTGTCAAAATTCATAAAAAAAAACGTTTGAAGGACGTTAGGTCCAATCGAAACGCAATGCTGATTTCCGATATACCCACAGTTAAGCAAGATCTTCAAGGTACTAAACTAAAAGGTGACTTAGCTTCCTACACATTTATCACCAGACGTGGCATGCTTATGCATTCATCAACGGAAAGCTGCTTGAAATTTAAAAATCCTCGAAATTCAACAAAAAATCCCACGACCTTGACTGTAAGTGACTGAAAGCACGCCCAGATAACGCCATCCCAGTGTTGAGATGGAAAAGTGTTTTAAGGTTATTAATTTTGCAGCCCTAGTTTAGCAACTTAACAAAGATAAAAGTATATATGCAAATTACAGTCAATGTTTTATGCTTTTCGGCGGACTTCTGAAGGTCTCTTTAAGATATTCAGATCCGCACTCGCCTACCAACAAAATTCGAACGTTATATTGTTCTAGTTTTTTAATATAAACAGTATTACTATTTTTCTGGAAACTGTCGATTCATTGATTTACTCTCGATCAAAATATAGGGAAAACTCATCAAAATAACCTTTTTGTTTAATGCCTGCCAGTGGAATTAAGAAAAAACCCAAAATGCCTCTAATGGCCGCCAGTTTGATGAGATTATTCCGTACGGGCATTTGTCCAACATCCCCTCTCCCATTTCTATTCAAAACAATTTTTATATTCTGTTACATTGAGCGAAAAGAAAAAGGGCCATCTTCGTTTTTTTTCTAGTTCTTGGACAAGCACTTAGCATATCTGTGTCCACCCTGCATACGTTTACATATCTGCATTGCATGAGAATAGAAAAAACACAATGCATAGGCGGTTTTCTCGTTCTCATTCAATTTTTGTAATAAAAAAATAGACCCCGCATTCGGTTTTCGAGCATCATAACTCAACTAGGTCACTTATTCTGACTATTTGCCGTATAATTTGTCACCCAAGATCCAACTGCAACCTTAGGTTTCGTCTTTATAATCTTCTATTTGAGCTCTAATTGAACCTACGTCTTTCTTTAAACAATTGTACATTATTTTACTACGCCAAAAATGCCGAATATGCGGTGACTTTGGTAGCCACAGTTAGATTACCCTGAGGTTGGTTATTTATATTCTTTACCTTGCTTCATAGCTTGTAAAAAGTAACCTCGTTAACAAGCGCTTTTATTAGATATTAAGCTGTCGAATGCATGTGTTACATAACTTTTTCAATATTAATTCAAGGTAAGAATGTAGACGTTTTACCATTTTTTGATTTCCCTGAAAATAGCTGATACATTTTCTGCTGAAAATTAAGTACTCACCTTTCGTTTTATAGTTGAGCGTTTTTCTTAATTTTTTACTTACATGCTCCATTCTTAGACTTGCAAGTGGACTTTTGTCCACTGACTGAATATATTATAAATTGTGCAAAAAATGCTTATCTTCTGCACATTGCGCTCCCAAATCTCTGCTACCCGGAAACCATATTATGCAAAAATTGTCTTATTGCTTACTTCCAATTTAACATAGGTGTTTCAGCAGTCCATCTCTACAGTTTCATCTACGTATTTTGTTTAAGACCCATATTTTCTGAGTAGTTAAGCAAAATACTGGTTAACAATTTTATTAGTGTGTTTTGCAGGAAAAATTATCATAAATTTTTAAAATAAATGTTTAAAAATGAATTCATTTCTTCTTTCTGGAAATTAGTGCAATTCCTTAAACGTGCATGCATTTGATTTTGATTGACTTATGATCATCTTTTTCGGTTACAGAAGAGATTAATTTTAAACCGTGCTTGATTAGATTAATTTTTGTTTATATCTCAACGCTCAAAAGCAAGATGTTTTAGGCAGTGATATTAAATTCCACACGATACTTCTTCATTATCCGGCAACCTCCGATTGCGCCCTGATCCTGCCTGTTTTCCTTCAATATTCAAGATTTAATATGAAGTTCTCTTTGGAAAGAAATATATTTTGATTCTCAAAACCGCTCAAGTGAGCAAAATAGGCCCAAAAGTATGCTTAGTTACTCACTCAAATTTCGATAACACCCTGCACGAGTTACGTCATCTATTGTACATTTTGTAATAAGCAGCATACTTAAAAATTTATAATTTTGGCAAATCAACTTCCGTTATTGGAAGAAAAATGTGCAGTTCAGGCACCGCATGGTTTCTAAGCCTTCTCGCTTCCACTTGACCACTTTCACTCTCCATTTGTCTTATAAAAATTGGGTGCTTATTGCTTAAATCGCAAGTAGTATCCCGAAGTCACGCGGAAAGCTAGGCGAAATTGTGTGGAAGAGGTTATTATTTAAATTTGTGGGAGGGCCCTTTAATCAGGAAGCATAAATAAACAAGGCCAGTGTTAAGCTGACAACAATGTATCCAGCAGTACAAGGCTTTTTATAATTAACATTGAACATCTCATTTTGCTGTTGAATGGAATCTTTTCGCGCGGATGAACCCGGTAATTATCATTATCATGGTGGCCTAAAAGTACTGCGAGAAACAGGAGAAGTATTTCTGACAACTGCTCAAATTAGGTTTAGAGTTGTGAGTTTAAGGTTGTCATTTAAACCCTTCCATTGTAAATTATCTGACTGCCATTCGTCTGCTTTCTGTTACTAGTGAACATTGGAATCTGCATTGAACGTTAACAATGGCTATAAGGCCATAATTTAAGAAACACTGGTTGAATTCATATGCTTCACTAGCGTAAACGTCTGTGGCCTCAGTGAGACCTGCGTGTAAATTGCTCCAAATATGAGAACCTTCACGAATATCAGTCTGACTACCTGCTCAGGCGGTAAGAACGTTTTTTGTACAGTAGTGGAAGACCACCGTGTTTTTATCTAATGTGTCAAAAGAATTGTCCTAAAC
The DNA here is from genome assembly GCA_017591395.1 of Schistocephalus solidus. Classification (NCBI taxonomy): domain Eukaryota; kingdom Metazoa; phylum Platyhelminthes; class Cestoda; order Diphyllobothriidea; family Diphyllobothriidae; genus Schistocephalus; species Schistocephalus solidus. Next base: position 134,221 of record WEDG01001030.1, read on the forward strand.
TTTCAAAAGAACAAATTATTAAAAATAATTTTCTATTAAGTAGTACTAACCATTCGGAAATCGGTATTAAAAGCCTCTGTCTGGTTGTATGAGGATTGTGGGTGTTCCGTTTTGCATTTATGGCTCCACGACTGACGAAATCTCTGTAACGGCACAAGAAAATCTGAGATGAGATAAAAAATAAGAAGAAAATGCAATCGTCTGATGTCTGGCATTCACAAGGGAAGAGACAACAACAGACAGGGTTGCAGGAATTAGAGGATGCAATTGTTTATGCCACGGCATAAATAGGGATATGGGCGGCTCCCGTATTTATCGCAGACGGTTGCATCTGATGAGATGATTGTTTGAATGCCCGCATCAGAGTCGTTTACTGCCAGGATATCGTCTGCCTCGTTGGTTGTTGTTTGATAATTAATCAGCCATTATTCATCCGAGCCCCTCCCGTATCGCCACTTAATTTGTTCAACCAAACTCGTAGCTAGACTTCCGATGGGATTAAGGGGGAATTCAAAACCTCGGGCGAGGAGAATTTTTTTCAAGCGATTTGAAATTCCTCGTCTTCTCACCGGCATTATATAACTTTTTTTCGATTACATCAGAAAACATGCTCTGGAAATAGCTGTTTTAAATTTGTTAACGGTTCCAGCCTATGACAATAAGACAATAAACTATTATTCAGTCCAGTTATCTCCTGGAAAAATGGCGCAACTGATGAGCAATGTGAGAAAATATGTTGTCTAGTATGCTTAATTTAACTGAGAGGACTATACCAAATATTTAATTATACAAGACTATACATTATATCCTTCGAAGTAAGTATAGTTTATTTTACATGTAGACAAACTCTGCCTAACATGTAGAAAAATATTATACTCTACGATCATCTAATCAAGAGCCATCTATAAAGGCATATCCCAAAAAGTTAAAACAATGCTCTTATTTATTCTAACGCTATATTTCATGATTTTATCAAGGGTTTACTTTCATTTATTCCCGCCAATGCAAAAAGTCTATTTTCGAAGGACTGGCTAGGCCCTCTTCGAATATTTGTGGCACTGGAAGAGAGAAACAACTTTCTCTTAGTTAGGACACGGGCCGAAGCTAGGTCAGTTGCTTTTGGTAATGAAAAACGCCAAACTAGAGGCGTTGAACAATCCGACCACCTTCTAGTCCTTCCCACATGATTTGCGATTCTGAGCATTCCAGTCTCTGTAGTTTTTGCCGAGAATCTTCAAAGTTATCGGACTTTGAGGTTCAGAATGACAAGTTTATTGGCCTGATGTTAGGATTTTAACTCGAACACATAATCAGAAACAGTGATTGATGCGCTATTTAGAGCAATGAGAAGTCTAAGGAAACCTGGTATTTCATCTTCGCGAGTATCTAAACAGTATGACTTACGGTTTTTGCTGATGGGTCCGATTAAGAATGCAAACCACCAGGGGAGTAAAATGCCTGTCCCAACGATCGCAAATAATATCTCACTAATGTGTGCATAAATTGGATGAACATACGTCTGAACATCCCTAGAAAATAATTTCTTTATCGTCCTACTTCGGCTGAAACCAGTAGTCACATGTTTTTTTCTTATTAAGCGTGTATTAATGTATTAATCATTTCGTGGAAACTTGTCATTTTCTCCAAATTTATTTTATTCTTTAAACCTTTCTCTATACCTCCCATTTTCTCAATAATTTCCCTTGGTCTCTATATGCTTGTGTTTCTGCTTAGGTGTTAAGATTAATGCATATGGATCGATTTCTAAGTTATGAGGACCTTTTCCTTACTTTTCACATCATTTCTGCTTTGCTAAACTCACGGCACGTGGCTAGTCTATTCTTATCCACTGACCCTGCCTGCTGGCCAAGCGGTGACATAAGTAAACATTAGTAAAATGTACAAATTTATGCACACGAATTCCAGTAAAGCCAACTACGTGTACTACTATTTTAATCAAAATGCTTTTTAAGAGGAAGGCATTGTATGAATGATCCAGCGCTATCTCGCAAATTTTAAAGAAAATTAAGTCTATTTACATTGGATACGCTGACCTGACATTACCTTATCTGAAATTAAATGGAAGTTTTCGCAAAGAATACACATATATTTGCTGCTATTGTATAAGTCTTTGCCCTCGTAGTTTACTATGATTTGTGGTAGTCCTGTATCATTTTATATTACAACATCGGATTAAAATATGCTAGATATTACCCAGAACTAGCAATCTAGTAAAATAGAAATGTAAACTTTTATAGTAAAATCTTTGGGCAGTTTTGAGAAAAGATATTTTACGATCTGCGAAACTGGTTCAAATCTTTAATGCTTACCTCTTATTTAAAGTTATTTCATACAAAATTTACCAGCAAACGTGTTTCCATTGACAGGACACACTCAAAAACTAAAATTGTTAAAATACAACCAGGCGGATTTTAAAAATAAATAATTTAATGGATCTTTCCCTTCTAGGTTTAATTTTTTAAATTACCTTATTTAAAGTGGTGCTTTGCAAAAAGGATTATGTGCACATGGCATATAAAATAAACGAAAATGCATACGGTTGAGACGGTTATTTTAAACGATTGACCAGTTTTCGAAAAACTGAACCACAGTAAGTCAAAAAAAACGTTATCCTTAAGTAAAAAAATCTAGAAATTATGTGTCATAATCATAAGAAGTTAAAAACCGTTTTATAACTAGTTTTTATAAGTCAACACAGTATTTCCTGATTTCGCTCTCTTAATTGTGTAAGGTTTGAATTTGTTGCAGAAAGACTTATCGATTTTTATTGAAGTTGGTCCATTAATTTTACCGCCTCCGATAGGCCTCTGTAGTGATTTCTGCACATTTAAATCACAAGGTTATTTATTTACGACAGGATGCTGGCGTACAGTTTCGGAAAAACTATAACCTTAGTTATATGATTTTCCCATTTTTCGATTTCGTTATTTAAACTAGCGCATTTATGGAAAGCATACACAAATTATTCTATTTTGTTATCCTCATGTGATACATTATGTACATTTTGAATTTTCTGATTAATGAGATTGCGGTTTTTCACTTCAAAATGTTTGCAATTAGGACATATTGTAAGACTGTGTAATAGCTATTTGCATACAAATGTATCTTGTTTGTAAATGCTTCTAAGAAGTGTGAAAAGCATGTGCCTTATTGTTTGGTAACCATTGCTGCGACAGGTAGTGTTCTAGACTTAACAAAAATGTCGAAAACCGATAGATACACTTTCCTTTAGAAATCAGTTGAAGGAATATATTAAGACAGACAATGATAAAAAAAGGCACGTTTTTATATGTTTGTAATAAAATAATGCCAGACATATACAAGCATCGAAAATAAATGCAAAACGTCATCCTACTTAAGTAACCTTTGTTGCGATTATGTATATGGCATGCGACCGGAAGAAAGCGCTTCACAAGTAAGCATTTGGGCATAACTAGAAATTATGCTGCATGATATCTAACGCTACAAATATACCCAAGTCAACACTAACAAAAAAATGATATTAAATGTTTTGTAACGGTTCCTGTTATAGAGTCCCTGATTGATCTGAAGGAAAATAATTTACCAAAATTCTGAAAAATGCTTTTACTATGAAAGGATTACTTGGATGTTGGTGATTGCTATGCAAAATAATCCCAAGGTATTTCTGGACCGGAAAGATATCAGCTTATCGATGCGCTTCGCTTCATCCGCATCGAAAAACCTCACTCATAAACAAAGGATTATGTTAGTAGTTCCTTTTTTGTATTTTATTTTGATAATCATATAAATGCAAAGGTATTTTGTAGAAAAAATGCAGAAAATGATTCTTTTTTGTGCTCCTGTGGCAGACAATCACTTTTTTTAAGTTTATGGTGAAAAGAAATGGCCAAGGTATGTTTACAAAAATCTTTTCCGTTTCCGATTATTTTTATGTATGATGTTTTATTGTGTTTGCATTTAGGGTTTAAATTCTACATCGTGCATGCTTTCTGGAATAGGAACATAATAAATTTATCTGTGTCAAGGAGGAGGTATGATAATGTGAGCATTAAGTTTTGCAGTGGATTGGAACATGCTGTATTCTTTATAAAGAACAGTACCAAACAAAAACGTATGATGACTTTCAGATAAACATCTCACGATCTTCAAAAAGCTCAAAATCATAATCATTGTAAAGCTAAATATCGCTTTTCATGGTATGAAAACTTCGAGAAAATGTGACTGTCTACCAAATGTGTACAAGGAAGAAAATTTGACTACATGTTTTCTATAAAATATATTTAAATTAAAAAGATAATACAAATCAATAAAAATCATACTTTTAAACATTTTTTTATTTCCCAAGAGGATATTTTGCAGGCGCCCGGAAAAATTGCATTTAAAAACAAATAAACCGCGTGACTGAAATCTCGTGGAATCATGCTGCACACCAATCAACACTACAACACACTTAATTAATCTTTTATAATCCAAACCTTAGCAGCAATTCAGTTAAAACTTCATGAGATCAGTTGCTCAGCGCAAGTTTACAGTGCAAATAGTAATATTCAATCTAAATGCAAGACATCTTAGAAGATTTATTAACCCGCGTTATCCGAATCTTTAATACACATGCAAGGTACTGAAATGTTCTTTAAATATTTGAACAAACTTTTCGCATGGCTGTGATTCTCAATGGCCTTGATCATCGGCTTGAGGTAATTACCTGGCTTTACCATGATGGCTTGCATTACTAAATAAACGTATAAACTCTTTTAATAAAAATTGAAATAAAACGTTGATTCAAGTTGGATATATTTGCCTCGGACGTTCATTTCCCCTTTAAGTCTTCTTCTAGTAAAACAAATTTGGCATTCTTTTTAATAAATATCAGGATTCGAGAGAGCTGATAATTTTGTGGTCTTTTTCCCATGAACAGATCTGTGTGGCCTAATGGTCGCATCTTTCTTATAATACGGGCAGAATGTGTAGACTGTGTGACTTGCCCAGCCGTAAAGTATGTGTCTATCGCCGTGTGAATTCGGCCCGTGAAATAGCAAAATTAATGCCTGCCGTACTACCGTTTGGTTATGATCGATAGATCAGGCGTTTGGCCTAATTTGGCGCCTCGTGATGTTGATATGCTAATCCTTTTGTTTTTCCAGCCTGCCACTAGATTCGTCCTAGTTAACAACATATTTTTATCGAAAGGGATGCATGTTTGTTCTCACAAAATTCAAGCAGTATTTTTGGTCCGTGGTAATTCAGTTTTCTCTCAACGGTGAGTCGGAGAAAGCGATTACCGCACAGCAGTTATAGTGAAAACTTAATGCTCAGGTTGCACATCAGACGTAATTCCATTCATTGAGAACATCGGGGGAGCAAAACCTGCCTTTTGATCACGGAGCCTTCCTAAAACTCTGTGTCATCCTTGATCAGGGTTCGGTTGTTAACTGTAACACCTCATAAAATGCAGTTGTCCCACAGCTAAAAATTAAAGCGAAGGAAAAGTTGAGGACAGAATCCTGGCCCTGAGTTTTTGGATCTATCGTGAATCCGCTAGTCAACGGGCGACTCTGGAAACTGAGCCGCGTGCTACAAATACAAACATACAATCGCAGTTAACCCCTGCAACAAAAAAAAACGATAATGGTGGTGGAAATACTTTGGTGTACGACAGTCATTAAGTGGGATGAGATCAAAGCGCCTTTGAATTAATTTTGGACCCAGAGAGCAACCAAACAAATTCGGTTGAACTAATATTATGTCACATAAGACCCGATACGGAGACGTTTACTAACCTTAACCATGCCTAGCGTCCAATATTCGGAAGGTTTCCCCAAGCGTATGTCTAAATCCGTCGCGCCACGTGGAATGGGAGTGACCACAGGCCTGTCTCAATAGTCTGTAGGCAACTGATTTGACCAAAAGACACGATTATTACACAGGCAAGGTTAGCCGTTATCTACCAAATTCGGGGCAGTTGCAAAGAGGTTAATTATGTTCAAAAAGTAACTTTGAAATTGAATTCACGAACATCAATTAGCTTTAAAATTTAGCTTGGAAGGCGTTAGTATGGATAAATTGAACTTTTTGTATGCAAGAACGAAGGAAATTTAACACCATTGTAAAACCAGCGTTCATGTTTTTTGAATTTTGAAACTAAAATATGCACGTTTATGTCGATAACGTAGAAAGATGAAAAAGAGTTTTTACTGATGAACTGTTTCAAACCTTCAAATACTGCAGTTGATATAGATAACCGTCCGCCCAGATGACAAGAATCGATGTGTAGTACAACTCGGCTTTAATGACCATTTTTTTAGTTTTGCTTATAAATCGAAAAAGGGGCTAGTCTCTCTCGTGATATCCGACCAATAAATGAATATAGAAGTAGCTCTGCTAATGATCATGGTAGGGCGAATATTCTCTTATGCATTCCATTAATAATTTATAAATTACATTCATAGAAACCGGTTAATTGAATTTGGGATCTGAAAGATGGCCATGACAAATTGCCCAAGTTATTATCCTACGCTTAATTTATATTTCATTTAAATATTTTAGGGTAAGAAACAAAGATGAGAACCCCTTACCACCCTGGAATAAAGGTTGCATTTTGCTAAATTCAGTGAAGCTGGATATTCTCGCATCCTAAACCCACCTTTAATATTAAAGCTTGTCCTAAATCTAACCTTAATCTCTTAGAAATTTAGGGCAAGGTGACCCGTATTTTAGCGAGGAATCTATTTATTCCAGTGTTCTACTTCGATTTGTGCGCCGCGTCTACAAAATAACCTTCATTTCCTTGCTAACTGCATAGTTTGCCTGGCGTCATCTTTGACTAGGATCATACTGTTTTGCATTGCCGAAGTTAAAAGATTCTTCCCAAATTTTCCAAGTTATGTCGTATGCCAGTAACCAACAGATTTTACCGCTTTCCCTGATCATCTTATTGGATTTAGGGCCAATGAAAAATAGGATGCATATAGGTGCAATTTGGATGATCCTGGTACGTTTTTATCGTGCACTTACCTGGAGTCCTTCGACTTATACGATGCTAAATTGTCGAGTTGAAATGCATTCGTGCATACATTTAGGTAGGCAAGTTCTGACGTGTGTTGACTGTCTGACAAAAAGATACGACGTCAGACGACAATGGCTCCTTCTTACTCCTGGTTTGAGCATCGAGGAAGCCCGATCATGAAGTGGATCGCTCAGACGGGTTCACCAGCCCTGTCAGCCACTGCACCCACTCCCGCATCAAAAACTGACCAGATCGGACAGTGGTCTGATTCTGGGTGTGGTGGAGAGATTGAGGTCGATGGCTTAGCGTATTTGCCTCACTATGGCCAAAGTAACGCGCTTGAAACTCCCAGGTTGCACAAAAAACTGTGGTTGGAAGGCTGCTAGCTAACGGGATAACTTGGCTCCCCGGACTGAGAGTCATACTGCGATGGCTCTTTCTTACTGTGGTCTTTACGGCACTCCTAATCAGTTGGGAACTGACCCGCCCCATCCTGTGTTGTATTGTTCTTGCTTGTTTTTAACCGCAATACCTGCGCCCTCTCCCATCTCCGGTCTTCTTGACTAGGTCTTGACACCGGGTCAAGCTGGGAGAGTGGAACAGAGAGTGAGGTAGATGCAATGCATGCCTGATTTCACTATAATGCAGCATGTCACCGTCCCTGCACCGCCGTACTCTAGAGCACACGGTGGACATCGTCGAATGCGATGGTAAAATTGTTATATCGGCATGTTAGATGGACGCTTACAGACCGAGTAACATGACCTGCTTGTCTTTTGTGTCATAGAAATCAATCGAGAGCCCATGGAGAAAATTGAATAGCTTTTAGTCATATAAACCGAGATTGGGTCACCTTGGTTTTATCGGTACTGTCAGAATATATTAATTGATAATTATACATATTGCTAATATTTACAGATTTTCAATGGCTGAGGTTGCTTTTTCGCTTTCACATTTAAGAAAGCAAGGGTAATCGACCGAGCCAACAACAAGATGGCCAGACTGCTGCTCGAAAGTTGGTCCTTGACGGACAAACTTAACAGAGCTATAGACTTGCATCCCGTCTACCAGCCTTTAAGCATAAGGCTAGTGTCAGGTCGGTCAGTGCCAATGGTTCTGTCAAACAAAATCACGCGTGGCAGACAACCGATGCCAGATAAAAAAGAGATGTGTCGGTCGGAGGCCACGTGACCAGCGTGGAACACCACCTCATCACCACGCCAACGACGCCGAAATAAACTCACGCTGACATCAACGACTGATCAGTCCGTTGGCTGACGAGGGGTAGGCTACTACGCACAGTGACTTGCCAACGAATAAGACGGCAAAAAAAGGAACAAATTTCACGAGAGTAGAGAGATCAAGTCTAATCAGCAGCGAACAGGCAGCTCAAAGATCGTATGCCGAGCAAGCTTCAAGGCTGAAACAGACAAGACCAGCAGGAAAATCAACCAATGAGCTCTGCTGATTGAAATGAGAGGGTTTTCAAAACGTCTGTCCAAATAAATTTCGGTCCATGAACTCGACCCTTTTCCTTTGTCTTCTTCAGGGGGTGTTGAGCCTGTTAAGATATCTCGACCTCGAGGCTGGCGGGTAAACAGATTGTGGGATATCCTAACCACACAAGTGAGGGTCACGTACACAATCTGTCCACCCGCCAGCTTGGTACGGGTGATAAACGAACGTTGTGTCATGGGACACATGGGCAGTTCTACCGTCGATTTCGACGAGGTCCACCGTATGCTTCACACCAGATGGTGCAGGGACGGTGACTTGCGCGTTAATTAGCTTTAAGTGATAGTAGCCTTGCGCTGCTGCTACCGCACTCTCTCCTCCTCCCCCACCTGAGCCCGGTGTCAAGACAGAGTCAAGAAGACCGGAGATGGGAGAGGGTGCAGGTGGCTGGCACGGCCAGAGCCGCCCCTGGGCGTGCCACCGCACCTGGCTCGGATACCATGGAGTGGGAGTGCCATAAAGGCCATATTAAGAAGGAGCCATTGCAGCATGACTCTAGTCCGCCAGTGAGCCACTCCACACAAAACACACATTGGGCTGACCAGCGGTCCGAGTTATCCCGTCAGTTGGCAAACTTTAAAGCCACGGCTTTTAGCGCACCGTGATAGGTTCAAGCGCGTTAGATTGTTTATAGTGAGAAAAATACGCTGAGCTCTCGATCTCACTCTCTTCCCCACCCCCACAATCAGACCACTGTCCGAGCCAGTCAGTTGTCTGATGCGGAAGCAGGCGCAGCTGCTGGTGACCTCGTCTACGTTTTCTACGTACACGACCTGGCCTCCCAAACACAAGCACCAGGATTTCACACAACAGGGGGTTGAACGACTTACATCTCACATGTGTGAGATAGCCAGAGGTCACGTTAAGAAGAAGCAATCGCAGCCTGACTCTCAGACCACCAGTCAGCCACTCCACACAACACACATTGGACTAACTGCGAGGTCTGAGTGTAATTGTCAGTTATCAACCTTCCAACCGCGGTGGTTAACGTTACCGCACACTCTTCTCCTCCCCAACCTGAGCCCGGTCTTACGACAAAGGCAAGAAGACCGGAGATGAGAGAGGTCGCAGGTGGCTGGCGCGGCCGGAGCCGCCCCCTGGGCGTACCACCACACCTGGCTCGGATCCCACAGAGTGGGAGTGCCATAAAGACCACATTAAGAAGGAGCCATTGCAGCCTGACTCTCAGTCTGCCAGTCAGCCACTCCACACAAAACACACATTGGGCTGACCACGCGGTCCGAGTTATCCCGTCAGTTGGCAACCTTCCAAGCCACGGCTTTTAGCGCCCCGTGATAGTTTCAAGCGCGTCAAATTGTTTATAGTGAGGAACATGCGCTGAGCTGTCGACCTCACTCTCTCCCAAACCCCCACCATCAGACACTGTCCGAGCCGGTCCGTTGTCTGATGTGGGAGTGGGCGCATTGGCTGACAAATCGGCGTAATCGTCTTCGCGCGCCACAGCACGACCTGGCCCCCATAACGCGCACACAAGGATTCACAAACTCAGGGGATATGGAGCAGCCATCGCCGTCTGACTCCCAGTCCACTGGTCAGCCACCCGACAAACACAGCACATACACTGAGCCGACGGCGTGGTCTGGTGGAAGCGTCAGATTGGCAGACTTCCAACCCACGGTTTCTAGGAAACCGTGATATACTCTGGTTAATGGTGATTGTGAGGGTGTTGTCGATGCATTGATGAAGTAGTGTGCGCTGATGAAGCTTAGCCTCCGGTGGTTTACCGGAGGTTGTCGTGGAGGCGCATGTGTCCTAGTAGGCCCATGCGGTATGTAAATGTGCGGGAGCAGTGAGGGCAGTGAAGGTGGGTGCGTCGACTCTCTGTCGGAGCCCCAGGCACTGGTTCACCAGCCTCCGTGCGATGGATTCGCAGGTGACCGACCAGGCCGATGCGTGAGTTGAAGTTGCAGGCGCAGTGTGGGCAGGAGAAATCGGTAGAGGCTGGGACGATGTCATTCATGGTAGTGGGGGTGGCAGGGGCGCTAAGAATGGCAGCAGCGGAGGGTGTGCATGGTGTATCGGTTTTGTCAGCATTGTGGTGTATTCCGCTGTCATGGATGCGCATGTGACCGAACAGGCCCATGCGATGAGTGAATTCGCGAGGACAGTGATGGCAGTAGAGGCGACGATCTCTGCTGTGTGATGGTGCTCCAGGCACTGACTCACCAGTCTCTGTACGATGGATTCGCAAGTGACCGACCAGGCCGATGCGTGAGGTGAATGTGCGGTCGCATTGAGTACAGCTTAGGAGAGATTCCCCATCGCTGATGGGGCTGGTGGTGGTAGTGAAGGCGAAGGCGGTGGTGGTAAGGGTGGTGGGGGTAACAGGCGATGAGTAGATGGATGTGGTCTCTATGATGGTGGGAGTAATGGAATTGATGCCAGGAGTGAGGGTGGGGGAGTCAGAATGAGGGTTGGCAGAATTTGACGTAGAAATTGGAATTTTCAGATTGTTGGTGCATTGCGTCCGAAGATGTCCAACCAGGCCGATTCGCGCGCGGAAGATGCGTTCGGGCATGTTGGCAGGGCCTGGGCATTGGCGGTGTTGGTCCGGGGCGCTGGTAATTTTAGTGCCACTCTTTTGGCCTTGGCGGCGGCGATCCGCTCGGCCTCATAGATTGTTGAACCAGTCCTCACTGATCTTCTCCATGCCGGTCTATCCTGGGTGAGGTCCTCCCAGGTCGCCGAGTTGATTTGCAGTTGCTTCAGAGATTTCTTTAAATGTCCTTGTAGCGTCGTTTTTGACCTCCCTGCCGGCGAGAACCCGTAGCGACATCACCGTAGAAAAGTCGTTTAGGTAGTCGTTCGTCGTCCATTCTTACCAGGTGGCCGCTCCATCGCAGTTGTACTTGCCTCAGCATAGCATGGATGCTGAGGATTCCGGTCCACTCCAGGACTTCCGTGTCCGGGATCCTGTCTTGTCATCTCAGCTTCAGTATTCTGCGGAGGAAGCTGAGATGAAAGTGATTCAGCTTCCTGGCTTGGTTCGAGTAGACGGTCCATTTTCCTTTCCGTAAAGGAGTGTCGTCAAGACGACGGCCTTGTACATCTTCAGTTTGTTGTTCAGGTGAATACCGTGGCGATTCCACACCGAGACCTGCAGCCGGCCGAAGGCCTGACTAGCTTTGGAGATCCGTTGGGCAACCTCGTCATCGATTCTCGTGTTTCGCGACATCGTGCTTCCTACATAAACGAAGGTTTCCACGTTTTGAGTTGAGCACCGTTGACATTGATTCAAGGAGCATTGTATTCCGCGCTGGGTGGCGGCTGGTGCATGACAACCGTTTTGGCTGTACTGATTGTTAATCCAAAATCGGCGCAGCCTTCGGCGAAGAGGTCCATGCTCCTTTGCATGGATGGGACACATACCACATATTATACTTAGATATGTTGCTAAGGGTCAACAGGCAAGACGCAGACAGCTTTTTCACGGTTATTACCGATCATCAGTACGCCATACGTTAAAAATATACATATTTCAGTTACTTTTAGTTGTCTTAAAGAAATTATTTTCTTCGAAGCATACATGGTTAGTAGGCACTCACCCATCGGTAACAGGACTCAATCGTTCCCTTGTGTCTTGGGGCTCAAGATTGATCCCCGCCAGCAGCTGCAGAGTGGCTAGCGATAAAGGCAGAATGATTTTACCGAAAAAAAACAATAGAGACTGGAATGGCGATTTCTGGCTTATTATCCGTCATCAACCAGCCATTTTCCACCCAAATGTTGTGGCAAACGAGGCTCGAACTGGCGACCTGTTGGATAGAGGTCCAACGTTCTAAGCCACTGCGCCACGAGCTCATTGTCCTGCCGCTTTAGATAGGGAAGATTACAAATGGTAGATTGGCACTGACCGATCGGTTACGGGACTCACTCATCGGGTTGTTTTTGGAGCCTTCGTACAATAGTACTTTGAGGTCATTAGAAAGCAACTACGGATGGATTGCTGAGGTTAAACCTACCAGATCAAGCAGAAGTGACAGAGAATGACAAGTTATTATTTTTAGAAATTTGGTTTTTAGAAAGCACTTACGATCCAAACGTGAGGATCGTCTGCCTATACGTCTGTATATGCGCAAGTTCATTTAGCTGGTTTCTGATGGTGTCCAGAAATATGAGTGCTTGAATGAAGGTGGAATAAGACAGAGTGCTCGTTGCATTAGTCCACTATGTCCTAGATCATATATATATATATGAATGAGAAGGTAAAGCGATCTCTGGGGAGAATGGTTTAATCGTCATCTAAATTGCACACTCGTACTTGAGCGCATCATCGGAGATAATGCAGAATGGGAAATACATACCTAAATAGATCTCTTGTTACTCATTCCTGATAGGTCAACCAGGTTCTGTCCTCATCGGTCCTCTCTTCTTGCCTAAGTGGTGCCTGACGGCCTCGTATGCCACTGGTAGATCGATCCTGCGGTTGATCTAATTGGTATCCTATTGCTAGGCCTCGATTATCTCTCTCGCCATTTTGCTTTCGGCTCGGCCGACTACTTGTTTAGTGTCCAAACTGAATCAATGATTAATTTCGAGGCTGTGCATGGTGACATGCGATCGTACGTCTTTTCGCTTAACGATTATAGTGTGCTCATGCATGCGCGATCTAAGTCGTTTGACGGTCATGCCGTAGTAATTGACTGTAAAGTCTAGACAGTTGACCCGGTAAACGACGCCTGACGTGTCCACAGGGGCTAGCCGCCCCTTCGGTTGCATTAGCGAGCACCAGATGGTGACTTCCGGTTTGTGAAAAAGACCACGTTAAGGGGTCTCAGCATGCATTCAGTGGCCTCGGAGACGTCACGCACGTAAGGCAGGGTACGAAAGATTTCAAGCTTTTGTTTATGCGCCCCGTTGGTTTGCGTGTGCCTGCGATACAAGCATTTGTTTATGAAGCTCTGCAGGTATCCGTTGGCGAGGAAGAGTTGCCATAGGGATTATCGCTCTCGCAGCTTCTCAGCCTACGTACTGCAGTGTTTATTGATGCGTCGAAAATGTGTCCGGACGCAACTGCGTTTATGTGACAGAAAGTGCTTTCTTTATAATGAAGAGTTTTCTCGGTATTTTTCACTTTTTAGAAGACTTCGGTGTGTAGGGCTCCATCCTCCTATCTCAACACCTGAACATCAAGGAAAGAAATTTTAATATCCTTTTCTTCCTTCATTGTAGATGGAATTTTGGGGACAATGGAGTTCAATTTACGTATAAAGGCCTTCTTCACGTCTCGACGCAGGATAAAAAGAGTGTAGTCCACGTGACACATTCATAATTTTGGTTTGTGAAACAGGAAGACTCGTGCTTCTAGTTCCTGCAGGACCACCTCTGCGAGAAAGCCGGGAATCGGGAGTGCATAGGGGCTCCCTGGATTTGCTCGTACACCTGGCCTTTAAATGTGAAGTATGTGGTTTAACACTAGTCTAGTAACTCCATCGCGTGCTTACTTTAAAATGGGTTTCCCTCTTCACCGTACCATCTCTTTAGTAGGTCACTGATGACTCTAGTAGGTAGTTCTTCAGCGCTGGATGTGAAGAGGGAGACGACGTCAAAAGATAACATTATTTCGTTGGGGTCTATTTTGGAACCTCTGAGTTTTTCCAAGAAGTGTTGAGGATACGGCTGTGTGTTCTAAGCCCTCTGTCAGCTTCTTCAAATGTTTAGCAAACCATTTAGCTAGCCCGTATGTAGGCGTGCCTTTCAGGGCCACACTTGGCCACAGGGGAACCTTCGCTTTGTGGATTTTTGGGAGAACATAAAAACGCGCTCTGGCAGCATCGCGCGGTTTCCTCTGCGGTCAATCGCTTTCAGATAATGCCTGCTGGTTTCTCATAAGATTTAGACTCTTGATGGTTTTGCCTCCCGATTGTTTTCATGGGATTAGACTTGATGACTCTATATGACTGGCTGTCATTCAGTAGCTCATCTGCTTTTGCTATGTAATCCGATTTGTACAAGATCACGGTTGCCCGTCCTTTGTCTGCTGGAACAATCACAATCTCTTCATCCTTAATGGCCTTTACGTCGGCTGAGGAGATTGTTCAGCATAGCCTGTGAGATATTATGATGGATAAGTCTTACTGGTGAATCTAGTTCTTCGAGTCTTCTGTAGTCTGCGTCTTTGAGAGTTTCACTTCCAGTGCGGTGATAAAGTCCACTGGATGCGTGTTGTAGCCGGAATCATGTTGAAGCACTTTAAGCTGATCATCTGTCAGCTGTTTAGCTGACAGGTTGTGAACAGATTATGACACAGTTTTTATTGCCTGCACTTGTTTTAGCGCAGTCATTTTTTTTCCGGAGTTGGATCTTCTTCTCTCGCTAGTCGTTCAGCTTAATTAAGATCCAGCTCTGCAGGTTTTTTAAGGTGTCCATCTTGAGATAAGATTCACACGCTGCTTTCTCCATTTCAAGTTCCCTGTCGCATTTTTTTCAGGCGAATTTGGCATTCGTTTATGAGAGCTCTTAGTAAACGTCGGCTACAGCTCCTGGCGTGGCGCGTGCACGGTTTTACCCCTGACATATCTTCCTATGCGTAAGATTTCCCAAATTCAATGTAAACCAACAAATGGAGCCTTTTCCTCGGATGGCCGGACTAACATACGTTAAGGCGCTTATAGTCTCTGCATACTATCTTTCTAATTTGATCTCATTTGTTTAATTTGTTCACTGTGTGTACGCACATAGGTTTAATCACAGGAAGTCTCAAGGGTTCAGAATTTCGAAAAAGAAGACGTATTCTGTAAGTACTAATGGTGTTTTCAGGTTCTTCAAGGTTGCAATCCTCTCAACACAGAAGGACCGAAATGGTGAACATATCACCACGGATGTGATCAATAGTAACCTGCGCACAATATTTATTTATGTGAATTTGAAGTTTTGCGGTTTAAGGAGAGCTCGGCAATGAGAACAGGCTGGCTTTGCCTGAATAAACTTCCTGGGTAAAACTGTTTAAATTCGCAAAGCCTTGCGTTTGGACAGTAACAAGGATCATGGCCTCTGTCGCTCAAAATACAAACTTTTCTTTCATCTGCTTTTTCGACTGGCGTTAATTTTTTTTAAAAAATAGCACGGTGCCCTATAATTCCAAGTTTAAACTTGACGTTATCTCCTAACAGCTGGTATGAGAGTAAGGTTGGAGCTAGCTTGAAACGAGGGCTGAAGAGTAACAAGGTTTTTTCGTGAATAGTAGGTTTGCCTGCCAGTGCTCCAAACTTGAAAGTCGGGTAGAAATGCAGGCTCTGGGAAATAATGAGTGTAAGTTTGCTGAAAAAACGCTTTTAGGTAACCTATTCAGGGGTTTCAACGTCGTTGAAAGTGCCGATAGAATTTAACAAATCATGGAAAACGACTCAGTTGGATTTACTGAGAAGTTGTGCTAGTTTACTTGAATGCACCCTGCCAAGTTCATATATACATGCTCTTGAAGAGGGATCAGCTTTCTTCAATTTTTGGTCTCCACGTCGCCCATTTTTGCCCAACTTAGATTATTTGAATCACGATACTAAACTTAAGGTGGAAAGTGTGAAGCTCCCTCAGAGAGGTTGCAAAGAGCAGCCATAGCATATAAGGAAACTTTGACAAAAGAAAATAACTACTTCAATTTTGCATTTGTCGAGTGCTGTGAAAGCTGCGTAGATTTTAATCTGATGTCGTCTCATTATTTGGTTTTCTCAATAAGTTATCTTTGTAGTGCACTGCATCACAAGGGCCCAGTCACCGATCGATATGGTGCGTGTAATTTGATTATATCCTTTTAAATTAATTTAGGGTAAGGGGGTGAAAATACCTGAGGAATTAACACAAACGCTTGAGTTATGCGATTTTATCCTCATCTCATCCTCTTGACAGTCTCACAGTAGAATATTTCCTCACCGGGAGCCGTGAGTTTAATCGTACTTGAGTCCAACCAAGGCCACCGAGTTTTTCACACTTGTGTCAAATGAATTATTAAAAGCTGCCAAAATCCCCTAATAATTAATCGTGCCTGGTAGTCATTTGGTGAATTCTAGATTGATTGCTTAGGAAAATCTGTTGGGGTAGTCAGCATAGTGTATCAGAATTGGTGGATTTCATTGGTTGCAGCAGGCTTGGCGGGAAGTTGACCCAAGTTTGATTAAACTCACGGCTCCCTGTGGGACATCGTAGCTCAGTTGGCTACAGCGTTGGCTGTACTAAAGCCTTCCCCTTGCTAGCGTGGGTTCGAATCCCACTGAGGCCGCCAATGTTTTCACAGGTGGGTCAAATGAATTAATCAAATCTGCCAAAATCCTCCACTAATTAATTATGCCTGTTAGTCATCTGGCGGATTCAAGATTGATTGCTTAGGAAATCGTGCTTAGGCAGTCAGCTTTCTGTATCAGAATTGGTCGATTCTATACGTTGCAGTTGGTTGGGCGGGTAAATTGACCCAAGTGTGATTAAACTCCCTACTCCTGGTTGGGCCTCGTAGCTCAATTGGCTAAGGCTTTTACTGTACTTAAGCCTTTCTCTTGCTGACGCGAACTCAAATCCCACCGAGGCTGCCGAGGTTTTCACAATTGGGCCAAATCAATTATTTAAAGCTTTCAAAACAGTTAAGTAGCAGGTGAATTTGCGAGTTTCGAGTTCTACTTGCAAACAAGAAGAAGAAAATGCAACCTTTACGGCCGTCTTCTGCGTTTTCGAACGCTTGCATCAACACCACATCAGAATGGAAATGAATAAACTCCAACTACAATTGAGCCTAATTCGGCTCCTTTCTGCACATACAGCGAGTTCGTTCTCGATTCCAAACGTGATTTTGAGATTGGTTAGCGTGCATATATTGCGTTTAATCTGGTAAGAAACTCGGTACGTCGAGTTATGCTTCAAGGCTAGCCTTTTCCTGTTAGAGATCAGCACCATTACCAGTGTGATAGGCAACTCAAATTCGGGGTCCTCATCCAGAGTGCAACCAGTGACTTTGAATCGTGGTTCATCCCTCTTAACTGTCCGTTTGTTGTCACATACCCGTGAGATGAGACGTTTTGAGAAATTGCTTTAATCATGGCAAGGAGGGCTGCAGCATGGAATCATATGATTGCCCATGTGCTCCCATTTATACCCCATTTTATGCAAGCTAACGTTCATACGATAAATGATATCCACTACAAATTGTGTGAAAACACGTAGTGGGATACAAAAAATAAGCCGGCCTAACATTGGTTACCGCTGTTTCACAGTCTTACATGCTGGACTCCCGTACGAATATGCAAACTCAGACTACATCAAGTATCTTTTCGATGAGCGCACGTTCACATTTTCCATCTTAAAAAAAGACACTCCCCTTCCTTACCCAAGGAGTACGGGTGACTCGAGTGCGCGCCTTCCTATATATATATCCTACAAATCCAAGTGCCGTTGATTTGATGACACTGCATGAAGGACCAACAGCCCTGACTACAGTTAAATCTGCCAAGATGTGTTCGGACCTGTGCGTGGTTGTAATTGGAGTGGCAGACTGGTGGAATGGGAGGCAAACTTCGGGGGGCCCCAACGACACACTCAAGCATGTAAGCTTCGAGTATTCCAACCCTTCTTTTGAAATTCCTGCGTATGGGTTGCATGCTATTGCGTACATTAGATGACCTTACTCATGAAATCTCATAAATTTTACGACAAAAAGACCTCTGACGTAAAATCCGCGCACGCTGCGTCCCCAAAAGTTTTAGGGAAGTAAGTGACCATTCTTAAAAAGAAGGCATTCGTTGTTTTGTTGTTTAATATTAACTAATATAAAAATCACTATATTTATCTGAAAACTCGAATTTAAGAAAATGGCTTTATGAAAAATTACCCGAATACTACTGTATACAACGATGTATAAGAACCGGGGTCGCAGAAAACGCCTCACCGCATTCAGCGCACTATACACATATAAAAGATCTGACACACTTGAGTCAATCAAGGTGATCTAAAAGCCGTGGCATGGATGACTGCAATCTTACGGAATCACGTGTTCCTCATATCTGGACCAAGAGACAGGCTGTAATTTCTTCTTATTAATATGGTTTTTATGGCAATCACACTCAGTTGGGGTACGAGAGGCCACCTGTCGTGATTTTTTGTGGAATGGTGTGCAGAACCGACCTATGAGCTATGGGAAAATGGCCTGTTTAGCTTTGTCATCCGTCGCGTAAACTACCGCATCCCGCTGTCTCGACACTGGACCAAAGGTGAGCAAAGGCAGAGAGGGTGCGGTAAATGCAGCACAAGGCTTCTGTAATACCTTCTATGGTCACCTAAACAGGACACGGGAATAGGAACCACCCCGCCCGCTTAGAAAAAGGTAGCCCTACGATAAATTTCAGGAAGGGCAAATATATCCATGTCTTAACGCTAACACTAACCCTAACATACAACCAAACTCTCACCTTAATCTTAACCGTAGCCCTACCCTAAACCTAAACCCATAAGTTACCACGATGATAACCTTCACCCTTGGCCTAATTATGACCCTAAACCCAACTCCGACATTAATCTCAAAATTAAACTTCCTCTAAACTTAACCCTCAACCTCCGCTTAATCCTCAACATAATTTCTTTGGAGGTAAGACCAAAGGCACATAAATTATGGGTGGTCCATTTTCTCGTGTCCTGTTTACGCGGCTATACAAGGCATCCTTACCGGCGTCTGCTGCTATGAAATAATTCCCGCTCAGGTAGCTGTCTTTGCTCCAGCTAATCTGTGTAGCACATATTGCAAATCTTCCGTAATTATGAGCCTAATATTATATTGCCTAAATGGACTTCTAAAACAAAACATTCGATTTTTAATTTCACAAATGTCTGTTCCGAAGAGCCACAAGCGCACGATAGTCGGCAAAACTGCCAATCAATGCCATTTTTTATTCAAAAACACCGTGACGTTCAGTGAGATAAACAAACATGGTACAGCACACTGAATTTGACCCCCTCCCCTCTACAGTCCAGCAAGAAAGCAATCCTTACAACTGCACAAAGGATGCCGTCTAAAGTCTGGAAAGTCATTTGATTCATAAGAATTATTTTTTTTGCTTTTTGAGCCTCTCGAAGTTGGAGACATTTATCAGACCAATGTCGGGTGCATGCAAAGGAACATTAGCATGGTTCAAAACGGTTGATGTAGCCCAGGACATAAACTTTGGTGCAGTTACATAAAAAAGGTCCATATAAAAGAAACGGAGGGCTCGATGTAGAGAAAAGAAACGGAGGGCTCGATGTAGAGAAACGGAGGGCTCGATGTAGAGAAAAGAAACGGAGGGCTCGATGTAGAGAAACGGAGGGCATCTGGATAGTAGAGAACGCGAGGGCTCGATGTAGAGAAAAACAATTGTCCTTTTGCACGAAGGACTAGTCTATCATAAGTCTAACATAAAAAGGTCCATATAAAAAGAAACGGAGGGCTCGATGTAGAGAAAAGAAACGGAGGGCTCGATGTAGAGAAACGGAGGGCCTGATGTAGAGAAAAACAATTCTCCTTTGCACGAAGGACTAGTCTATCATAAGTCTAACATAAAAAAGGTCCATATAAAAGAAACGGAGGGCTCGATGTAGAGAAAAGAAACGGAGGGCTCGATGTAGAGAAACGGAGGGCTCGATGTAGAGAAAACAATTCTCCTTTGCACGAAGGACTAGTCTATCATAAGTCTAACATAAAAAAGGTCCATATAAAAGAAACGGAGGGCTCGATGTAGAGAAAAGAAACGGAGGGCTCGATGTAGAGAAACGGAGGGCTCGATGTAGAGAAAAACAATTCTCCTTTGCACGAAGGACTAGTCTATCATAAGTCTAACATAAAAAAGGTCC
This sequence comes from Schistocephalus solidus, assembly GCA_017591395.1. Lineage (NCBI taxonomy): Eukaryota > Metazoa > Platyhelminthes > Cestoda > Diphyllobothriidea > Diphyllobothriidae > Schistocephalus > Schistocephalus solidus. The sequence continues at coordinate 154,568 of WEDG01001030.1, forward strand.
ATATAAAAGAAACGGAGGGCTCGATGTAGAGAAAAGAAACGGAGGGCTCGATGTAGAGAAACGGAGGGCTCGATGTAGAGAAAACAATTCTCCTTTGCACGAAGGACTAGTCTATCAATTGAAATGATCACACCCCTATCCCTTTTAAATTACTGTAAACAATAAGCTTCGACCAAGACCCTGTTTAACTGGTAGCCTGTTAATAATAAAAATAAACGGTGGTTTCCTTTGAGTGGTCTTTTACCCGTAGATCGAACAAACGCAGCACACATGGGATTCTCCCAAATAATCAGGTAGTCAAACTAGTGACTAGTGATAATATCATTTGTTTTTATTCAGTGGGCGTTTTCGGTGGATATTGGAGCTAGTTCTTACTTACCCTTAATCAAATAAGTTTAACACCAAAGACTCTGATACGTAGAACAAAAATGTCGTTCTGATAATGCTAACTTAATGTAGTAATCTATCATAGACTGTGATGGTTTTCGATGCTTATAAACATTTCAAATTCATTCTAAAATTATGGGCATAAAAAGTATTCTAGATTATTTCGGCTTTTGAAATTTCTGAAATGCATGTTAGCCTGCAAAATGGGTAGGGTTATATCAGCCCATTGTCAGGTACTGCGTCTTCTTAAATTGTGTTCGTAAAAGTAACATTTGTAAGGTGATACTAGGAACGCCGCTTGATTTAAGCGTTAATAACTTATTTTTTTTGCATTTTGACTAAGTTACACCCTTTTAGCAGCATTTGCAATTTGCCAACTTTGAGAAATTCGAGAATAGAACGTGTCCAACCCTGTTTTAGAAGCGTTTTATGGAATGAAAAGGAAATGGTTAAAACACCTGCATTAGTTAAACTAATTATTAGCTTAAATTCAGTTCTAGCTAAGCAAAATACTTGCATTCGTTGAGGTTTTTAGTGGTTTATTTTAAATCCACGATCAAATGGCTCTAACAAGCCCTCAAAAATGATTGATTGCTATGGAGCTATAAATTAATGAATGTATAATTTTTTCAACCAAGAGGTTTGAAAGTAAACGCGATGAAGATTTAAGGTTTGTGGTTAAGATTTTTAGAGAGTTGACGTTTTATATGTGGTGATCAGCTGATATGCAGGTTAAATACTTGTGTTTCAAACCACTCAGTTAGCCTAGAGTGTAATATTTTAGTGAAAATCCTTGACATACAGTGTCACGAACCATCGAATGACTGGCAACGGTTCCTTAAATTTGATGAAAAAATCGCATGCTAATTTAAATTGTGTTCTGAAAGACTCGATGTTTGCTTTCTGTTCGCATTTTTTTATGCTGCCTATTTCTTGTGTGGTGCAAGTGTGTTAAGTGATCAGAGAAGGGAGACTTGATCGTGCCGGTGCGCCCTGTGGCTAAATCTACAGCCCTCGCAGACGGTCTTATAACCACAAGCAAGTAGTTAGAAGGGTTATTTCCCCATAAAAGATGACCTTACTCGGGTAATGTTGGATAGAAATTTGAGTACGTATTTAAGCGTTCATTTAGTTTTGCTATTTTTGTATTTTGAGTGGATTTGAGGTTAAAAACGCGTTTTCCTACCTAAAACTACCTGTTCAATCTTATACATTGAGAGACAATAGGCAAGATTTGGTTTAAATTGCAGGTTGCGGGAAATACAAGACATTGTCCATGCTATTTAATATCACAGAGAAAAGTCCATAGTTTTCTGTGCATTAAGCTATAAAAGAATATTAATAAGAGTATGAAAGGTTTCACATAAATCCCCTCTAATTCCATGCAAATCAGGTGAAGGAAAAAGTACAGAATCGCATTGGTTTCCATAAACAAGCAGGGAATTCAGTTGTAGGAATAATTTTCTGCAAATTGCTGATCTTTTGTAACAAAACGCCGGAATAATCTTGTTTAATACTCATTTTGTGTTATTATGGCAAAAATGAAGAATGACAACAAAAACGTACACGATACCATGGAGATGGACTACAGGAACATCTATATTAAATTGCACTTAGATACTTTTTTATAATGTAGTTTCCACTTATGCAGAATTTAGAAACAGAATGGACGGAAGATAAATAATATTCACAAAATCTTTGTATATAATCGCATACTCTGTTGTGTTTTTGCAGCCTCAGATCAAAGCACTTAAGTAAACAACTATAGGAAAAAAACCTCCAATAGAAATCTTAAGGTAATTGCTTTCATTTACAGCAGAAAATGTGTCCCCTATATTCAGAGAAGTCAAAAACTGATAAAACGGCAACATTTTCACCTTGAATGTTAGAAAAATGTTAATTCTGTATTTGCTCGTCAGCAAAATATCTAAAAACGTGCTTATTAAAGGGTTAACTTATTATACAACGCCTTTTAATTGCTCTTGGGCATATAAATTGTCAACTTTTGTTGTGGACGTTTATTTTTCAAGGCAAAATATTTTCGTGTTTTGGTGAATCTACATTTATTTCGCAAAAGACTATTTCCATTAGAAGGAATACCCAAAAGCGTACTACTTTAATACACAGTTCTCTTTCCTAAGGGTGTAACAGTTGAGACGCAGCCAGGTGTTTCATGGTTGAATCCAATCATCAGTACGCCATATGCCTTGTGCAGTGAGGTATATATAGAACTTAATGCTTTTATGAAATAATTTATTTTGAAGGTTATGATAAAACACACAGAACAGTATCTTACATCAATTTCAATCGATAGAAAATGGTAAAAATCGCATAATATTCACAGGTATTTCAAGGAAAATTTGAAACTAGTTGTAATCCAATACCAGAAATATCAATAATGAAATATTTCGAAAGAAACGTTCTCTCAATATCCACAAAATTGTATGCTTACGCTATCACCCTGAAAATTCTTTTGAAATTCATTCGTCGAATTGACAGTGATTTTCCGCGTTTTCAGAATAGGCTGCTTTTTAAAAAAAGTTTGTATTTCTCAACAAAATAATATTTCTTTGCTCATTTCTTTTAAGTTTCCAATTCGGTTAATGTTATTCATTATTATTTCAAGGCTTTTTTATACGCATTGATTCCGGTTAACGAGGGATTATCAATATTTCGTAAATTTTGGCATTTTGCATGCGTTAGAATCTCTGCTGTAGACAACGGGATGGTTGCGTCTGGCCTACTATTTTTCAGGGCCAGCCAGCCACAAGCAATGCACGGTTTGCAGATGATTTAGTCATCGAGCTTCATTAAATTTAAGGCTGAACCATGGAGCACCAAACCCATTGTAATGATGGTAATGATAGCAAAAACTATTTGTTATGAATGTGCGTTCGGTGATCAGGTACCTGGCTGTGCTAATATGTTTCAAATACAACACGTTGCTACTGATCGCCTCTAGCCATCTTTTCAAAAGTACACTGCCAACTTTGGCGAAAATACTCCTCGGCAGACATAAAGGCACTGGTTGCCGGCGCCAAAATAATGAAATGGCTGATTCATTGGTCGAAATTTTAAGCAAAAAAACGCACATTTATTCAGATCCTGCTCCTGCTGCTCGCATTTGCAAACCCTCATGTCTGATATATGTGACCTTGAGCTACATTTGCGAATGGACGCCTATTTCCGTGTCCAAATACTAATTCAAACCTTAAAAATACTCCTACTCTTAAACCCTTACTCTCATATTCCCATAGTTTAGCACAAGGCTATATTTTTACCCGGGTTGTTCCTGTTTTCACGTTTTACCAAATTAGTTTTCCTACCAGGATCGCAACTTGGCTTCTAAATAGACCATTTCCGAGTACTTATATTTCATATATAATAAAAGCCCGTTCTATTCTGAAAATCTTCCAGGTATAATGTTTCCATTTAATTCATGGTGAAGAGGCTAACCTTCCTCCAATATATTTTAAATACAAATATATTTAAGATTTGAGGTGTTTTGCAACATTTTGTGAGGTATCTTGTGCAAAGCCCGGATAACTTAAAGATGGAGGCAGCTATGTGGAATATTAGCAGTCATACACTGTGCTTCAAATTTATGTTTTCGGGAAGAAAAAGATGGGACAAGAACTTTAATCGCCTGAACTTTCGGATTCCAGCTCGAACTCATCTCCGAAGCCAACATCCTATACGGGGAGGAATTTAATCATACTTAACTGAACTGTTTCAGCAATGGGTCAACAGCTTATTGTATGCGGGTAGAAAGAAAGCGAACCATATTTCAAATGGAGCGGCTGACAACGAAATAAACCTCATGAAACATTTCCTTTTATATTTAAGCGCAAGTTTACTCCATAATCAATACCCATTTAACGAGTGTCTCCGGTTTCGTAACGCTGAACTTAAATTTAAAGTATCCGCGTATAAAAGCGTAGAGATTACAGTTTTGGTGAGCGATCTGATTGGCAACGAGCCTCGTTTGTCTAGTAATCCTAATCGACAAGATCTGCTCAAGGTTGGAAATCATACCACGATTGTAATATGGAAGTACACCATCTCAACGAAAATAAAATGTTTTGTTTTCAACGATCTCTGTAGTTTTTACTATATCTGATTTTCACAGCAAGTTCCTATAACTAGACACGATTATGATAAGATAAAAAACCGATGTTTAACTTAATTCAAAGCACACAAACGCCTGGTAAATTAACCAGAAAGCACGCAGGGAATGCTGGGGGACCAAGTAATGAGCCAAACCCAGGGTATTGGCAAAACCTGTGCTACCAGTAAGGTAAATAACTTTATAAATTAAATAAAATAAAAAATTGCCAAATGCGGTGGAAAATTTAACAATCTACGTCACTCCACGTCACCTGCATTTGAAAGTGCATGATTTCTACGTATCTTCAGTGATAGAACTGATCTATCTTCTACAATAGAATGTAACTTTTAAAATGAAAATGCTTCAACATCCGATGAACAAACGACTTCGAAATTTCTAGCTCAAGACCCGCTCACCACACCGATTTTTCGGGTATTGGCCATTGGCTTCCAGTACCTTTTCCAGCTAAAGGAAACAGACACAGTCTCTTGGAAAGATTATTTTATTAGCCTTCACTATAGTTGCATCGAAATCAGTTATTTCAAACCTTCCGGTAGGACATGAGAGTGGGGAATCCTCACTTCTATCTTTTAGCATGTACCTGTGCTGTGAATATAGTTCCACCTGCAACCTCTTAATATCTTACTGGCTACCTGTTGGCAGTTTAATGAATAGTACACAGTTATTTTGCTGTGACTGAGAGAGGTTCATATAACCTTTCACTTTACGCCTAAAAACCTTCAAAAAGAGAGCTTTACTCCAAGTTAACAATTAGCTTCTGAGGAAATTATAAGACATCAAGTTGTCAACTTGGCTTTTACCTAGAACCTGTGCTGTAAATATGGCTCCACCTGGAAGCCCCCTGGTATGCATGTAGCATTGCACATAATTTATGGAATGGTGAATATTCCCGTGTTTTAATCATAAACCTATCTTCCTGGAATCAAGCGTAACGTGGCATGTATAACGATGTATTCTTATTCCCCTGTTCCACTGGAAGCAAACAATAGTTTTAATTGGTTTTTGGATGCTGCACACTCCCGATTAGAGTAAGTCGCTTTGGTGGATCGATTGGAAACCCCTTTTCTAAACTGTCTTTCAGTTAAGCTTCGTTTCTTAAGGTGTTGTAACATGAATGTCTGAATTTTCTTCTTTGAGTCAGACTGGCTATCACTATTACATCCGTTTAGGGAATCTAACACTAAAAAAACAACATTTTAATTATCATTTGCGGCAAACCCTATATAAAATGTGTAAGAACGTAATATTCGATCCAACTCAGGGAAAAGTATATGTCAGCGTATAATATGTCACCACACGGCATGAAGCCATAACCCTAACTCTAACCCTAACTCATTAGGGTTAGCATTGTTTGCAGGTTAAATAAGGTCACACAATATTTCTTTAGTGGTAGGAGGACCGAAATGCGGATTCAAATGGATACTATCCTAGCGGCGACTATAAGGAGGCCGTGGTAGTTGCAAAACTCATCCGTTTTACTTTGCTAATGAAAGAGTGCGCAGAGTGGGCCTCATTCTTACTCCCGTCCAGAGTCCAAGTAAAGGTGGGTCATGTCAGCTAGGAATGATATTGCACATACAGGTCAGCGTGAGGAAAAGCCATCGGATCTCGCAATCCCCACACTTTTTAGGCAAAACAGTATTGTCCGACGCTAATAACCCGGCCGTGAACACTTATCCTAGCAAAAAAACGAAAAGGGTTAGGATTAAGTTGGCGCTCCTCTTTTCTACAATCCATAAAATTTTTATTATCACTGGTGTCTCCTTACTCGCTGACCCATCTTTTATTCCTTGTGTTCAGTCGCATATTATGTTCTTGCTATTCAATGCTTTAATGTTAAAACTTTACTTTTGAGACCATTCGTATGTCATCCTTTGATAGAAAATCCAACTGCACTGTTCGAGCCGCGATTGCCTGTCTGGAACATCACCGCATGACCGGGGACACAGATACGTCTGGAAGCGTTGTTTCCTCCATCTTTCGGGTATTTAATGAGTTGTAAATCACTGTTGCTGCGATGATCATCGTCGGTAACTCTCACGCGATTTATTATAAGTTTGAATAGGTTGCATATGAGGCATAAGTGTTTGCAGGTTAGTCTGTTAAAGCATAAACCTTTTAAGTCCGACAAACAGTCCACGTTTTCATTCATATTCACCTTGAACTCCTTGGTATTAAGGTTCATTCTAGTGCTAAGGAATTAACTTCAAACTCTAAAAAGGTCCGCCCCTTTTTAAATCCTCTGACAAAGAACATTTTAGCATTGGCTTCTCCAATCAACAAACCTTTTCAGGCTTTGTTGCTAGAGTAACTTGAAGTCAAGTTATGAATGCCACTGTTCTTGGTGCAGGGCGTTGAGAAAATGGGCATTTTCGGTGTGAGTTCAAGAAGTTAAGACTGGATCATTTTGCTCACGATTTGACAGTTTAGTCTGTCCTTAAATTTTACTGGTCTTCAAGGCAGTGAGAACCACGTGGGTCGACACACCAGCAGCCTAAAGACACTTCATCACTAAGAGACATCCAGACTTTCCGCAATTAACCGCCCATAACGGTCGGTGCAAGCCACCCCTAACCATCAAACTGGTACTCCTGGTGCTTAGACAGAGAGAGATAAAAATAAAGACACGTTTACGTTGGGACTGGGGTGGAGAGATAAACAGTGCCCTTGCGGTAGTTGCCAAACTCGGACGCTGAACCTGACCGTAAACACTGCTGCAGGACTTAGGCTGTCCCTCGACCAGAACAAGAGTGATATTTGGAACTTACGCAGACAATAATAAACACACATACCTCCATGCCAGAGATGTTTTTGAGTCACGCCCTGTGTCTCACTGCAACAGAGGGGATATTAAATACCTCCCTGCCAGATATGGTTTTTGAGTCACGCCCTCTGTGTCGCTGCAACAGTGGGATATTAAGACGATAAGAAGCCTCCAAAACGAACTGTCCGGCTTTGAGTATGTGGGAAAACTAAATTGCAGTTAGACATGACTCACAGGCACATAAACACAAAGCTTGTTTTTCGTCCAGTGCCCAAGATGTTGACTCAAGTTATGGGAGAAGAACGTCCTGCGATCTATCCTGACGCCAAGTATAATTTTCATTTAGGTAATTTTATCATAAAGTATATATGAAGGCGTGCGCCACAGAAAGACAATGGTCAGCGGATTTGTTGATTTTTATCGTAACAGCAGACTCTAAAGGGTTCTAGACCCGGAGCAAAATAATAAAAACCTCACTTCCCATTTTGTCCTGCAATCATTATAATTGTTGGATGCCAGTGCTATGAGACTCCATATTTTGAACAACCGTAACAAAACATTCTCAATCTCGGGTCAGTTAAAGCAGGGAACATGGAAGAAAAAGGAAGTACAAAACTGTGTAGTTCAGTCTTAAGGCAAAAAATCAAAGACTTCCACACTTTAACGACACGCTAACAGTTTTCACTTGAAAGGTTTCCAACTGACGGAACAGTAGCTTAAACTGAATAGAGGGGTGATAGTGAGGCTGAAGTGGCTCTTATCCAGAGGTGGCACTCTTCCAGAGGTGAACTCATAGCCGCTTCCACAGAAGATCACTACATGCGGTGGGGGGAAAAGCGAGTAGGACACGCGTAAACGGACCATTTAGCTAGGCCAGCTACTGCGCTCGCACCAACCTCTGATCATTCTGACAGCATCTTACCATCACAGCAATATGGTTGAGGGAGGATGGAGTGGTGTAAATTTCGTCAAAGTCTGCATCGTTATAACTGATTAATACGAAAGTCCTCGGTGTTGCGTCCATTCCCTGTGGCAGTCGGCAGATGTTGTCGCTCGTAAAGGGGCAGAGCGCTATATATCTATATGGGGCAGAGCGCCATATTGCCAGAAGCATCTAGCAGTAAAAAAGCTTGGCAAAGGAATGCTTGTGCGATTCCCTAACCCAGCAATAAATGCTAACCCCAATGAACACAATGGATAGGGTTAACGCTAATTTTGGTATCAGGGTTAGAAATAGGGCCTGCTTTCCTCTCATAAAGCAGATTTTAAGTCTTCTTTGTTAACAAAAACGCTTCTGCTCTTCAAATAAGTTCAACAAATAAAATACAAAAGTGTGCCTTATCAGCCACTGAAATTTCAATCTCGACAATTCAGGTATTCGGCTATCGGCTGTCTAAAGTTCATCTGCATGCCCGGCCTGTCCATATCTTTCCCATAATATAGTATCGGTTACCTCCTGTTTGCGTTGAAGGGTTCATAATTTCCCTTTTCCCTTATTTTTGACCTCTCAGCTGTCTGACTAAATGTTTTAGCAATCGCAGTATTGCAAATAGAAAGCCCGTTGAAGCTGCTATTTGAATATCACAGACTGCAATTGGCTCATCAGAAATCTGATTTTCAGAACGCAAGATAGGCTGGGGGTTCCGTCTCTCACTATGCTTTGACTCATACTCATTGAGCAGGCTATTGTTCCACTTAAAAACCAAACGAAACCTCACGAAACTCCCGGTTGGATAACCACATGATTGTCCGAAGCATGTTCTTTCGTGTTATTTACTGAACAGTATCGTATTAATTGGGAGTCTATCGATTCTGTTTTGGTGGCCGACCGCGTGACTAATCGAAACCATCATGCTGCCTCGTTCGGCTTGACAAAATATATTGTCCTCAGCTCACGTATTTTCACCTGTTACAGTCATTCTGGAGTCAGGTTAAAAAAGTTGGCCGGACCCAACAGAGATTGTTTGTTTTTCCTGAGACTCTTGTCAAGGGAACTTGCATGCACCGTATTTACAAACAGTACATAACTTCAAAGATTTAGTGTCCCTGAACTGGAGCCTGGAAATTGCGAAGATGCCAGCAATGATAAACCATTAATCACTGTCGCAAAACATACATCCTCTTCTTAACGCACGCTCGATCTCAGTGCGTATGAGCTGGACCAAGGTAACCTATACGTACCCATTATAACGCATGATACATGATAAACATTTGGTCATTCAAAAGCTAATGCGTACGAGCTGAGCTTCTTTCATTGGCCTACGCACTCAGCGAGCTGTAATTTGGGCAACTAAGTGGATTTGTTTTGTAAGTAGCACCGGTTTCTCGAGGGAACTAGTCCGAAACCTTCAAGAAGTCAACGTTGGCGAACGTACGTTTTTGATTATGTATCGTCAGGTCTGTAAAAGACATAAGGGATAATAGATATACAAGAGTTTAAACCACCAACAAAAAGTAGGTGTCAGGGAAGGGGTTGAGGGCGTTCAGATGTCCATTTCTGTCGGGCGCTTAGGCAAGGGGATGAGGAGGGAGAAGGCGTGGTCTGAAAATCACCTACGTCTCGCTCTCTTTGCTGTACCTGGATGGGGCAGGTGTAAACACGCATGTCAGGATCATCTTCGGCCAAGGGAGCCTTAGGGCCTATACGAACACTTTATGCGAGCACAAATTAGAGTTGGCTAGCCGTATGGCCACTGCCTCTGCCCCTGCCACAGGAATTTGGAGCGTCTAGCTGGCCCGGAATGACTGAGTAACGTCTACTCTGTGGCCACTGTCAACCAGAAGGACCAAAATTGTACTCTAGACTTTTTAATGTCTTGATTTAGCCAGGAAGGATGGTGCTCTCACATCCGTTTCGATAGTATGAAAAATTATGTTCCAGCGCCCTATCACTCTGTAGCTTAGCTTCTGCTACCTTCAACTTGCGGAAGTCGCGTTGCATCTGGCAATGATTAAACTCAATGATTAAAACTCAATGATTAAAAACTCAATGATTAAACTGAACTTGCGGAAGTCGCGTTGCATCTGGCAATGATTAAACTCATCAATTTCTATGAACTCCTTTGCAAAGATCATGCTCAAGGCTTTGGGCCACGGCCTCGTCTTTGATAAACCTTTTGCATTTTAATAATTATTCATACGTCGTTCAATTTTTTAATCATTTGAAAACAATAAGCAATATTTCACCTACATATTAGCCTAGTCCACAGTTATTAGAACCCATGGAATAGCGATAAGATTGAACGTTTTCCAGCTTACCACTTTTTAAAATCAAAATATTCATCGGACAACTAGTCGAACAATGTCTTCCAAATGCTTTCAGGCAGGCCCCGTATTTGTATAACTTCATTATTTAATACTGCAGTAGAACACCCTTGCATTAAACTCTTCTATGTATGAAGGAAATTCTGTCCAAAGTAAGGAATGTCTGTGTGACCCTAATCATCAAACAATGAATGCTTACCCTAACAAGCATAATGAATATGTTTATTGTGTTTATTCGGTTCACCATTAACGTTAGGTCTATGGCTAGGTGTGGGTGTAGGGGTACGTGAATATTCAGGCGTATAATAGGTCTAATTCAGTGCTAAAAACCAGCTCACTTGAACAATAACGGTAAGCATATAGATTTATTTTTATTGCCAATGAGTTACCGCCCTATTACGTCCTTTAAACTGTCCTAACCCCAATTGCCACTGTTTCCTTATTACATTCCTATATATCAATTAGATTTGTTATGGTGGTCGTAAAAGCATTTTGTGCCAGGACAACGACGGTTTAGTGGTGGGCATTAAATAGGTTATGCATAGGCTTGAGCATCAGTAAATTACAGGATGTTGTTAACCTGCTTACAAAAAGAAAATGCACACACCCTTTCCTAAAAAAAGCATTCAAGACTCTTTAGGAGCCTAAAAACTGAAACCTATGGAGAAACTATGTGACACCGAATAGTGCTACTGTAGCGTTGTGAATTTCGAGCTAAAGTTCCGTTATTTGCGCTTGCATGCATGTGGTCGAGGGTTGCTGGTCGTTGCTGTCGTTGGTGAATCACTTTGTGCATTTCGGACGAGCTTTGGTCCTCGCTTTGGTTCTCTTTATGCCCTGCTCAAGCAAAGAGTTTAATTCTAAATGTTCCAAGCAAGCAGGTGACTGTGTGCCCCATTTAAATATATGCTTCCCGCAGGGTTTTCTCCTCCTGACTCTCATGTGTGGGAATTTGTGATTACGAGCATTAGACTTGTAAATCCAGTCTTGAAGATTCAGGAGTTGCTATGTAGCAACTCTTCAAACTTCCACACTCAAGGTACATTAACCAGTACTTAGTAGTTGTGAAGTCGAGGCAACCAATCTCGCTTAAATTGTCAAAATACACTTTATCCCGAGCGTATTTTGATGCGTTAGAGGGAAACACGCAATCAGAAATTATGCGTTAAAGATGATGGAACACCCACCAAAGTCTTCAAACGAGAAGCTTCTACCGATGAACCAGAATTTCAGACAATCATACTACCTTCCATCTTGAAAAAGCCCTGGTAAGAGAGTGTCAAGTTGTCATTTATTTTGATGTTAGAAAACTGGGATTACTTTTCGGTGAAGGAAGGCACACTTGATTTCCAGAAACGAAAGTTATAAATAAGAAAATTTGACAAAATATTCATTTATTACCTTTGTTTGGCAGCTTAAATTTATAATGAAACTACAAAAAAGTCGTACTCCGAAAACATTTGCTGACAGCACACTTGATTTTCAGTAATAAAAGTTATAATTAAGAAAATTCAACAAAAATACTCATTTATTGCCTTTTCATTGAAGTTCAAATTTATAATAAAACTACAAAAGTTGTACTCCTCTGATTTACAACTTTATTTATTTAGAAGGAGCCTTTACTCGATGCTCTAAGTCCCCTGAAATCTGCTCAAAACACAACCATATTTTAAAGAAATTATAATGTTTTTTGGATAAAAATGTTGGCTTCCATCAGAAACGTGAATGAAACCGTGAACTTGTTGTTAAGACATAGCTGTCTCAATTAGTTTGGAGGTCACATCTGCAAGGAACTTGCACATTGTAATCAATGCACTATACGAATGCATTGGATTCTCCGAAACGAAGTATACCATATAAATATGTCCTTTGATTTGCAATTCATTTCTAATTGAAGAAGCATCCAAAAAGGACAGATCTCTATTCAAAAAAATGTTGGCTTTACATGAACATTAAAATTAATTTAAGGATACATTATAATTTTCTTTAAGTTCCAAGGAATGACATTAAACAGGTGTTTTGGTTAGATTTTAAATGGCATGTTATGATAATTAGCTAAACATAAGCTTGGAGTTTAGTTTCATTTGCATAAAGTTACTTCTTAAAAACTCTATACTACCAGGTGGCCTATGAATCAATTTCATTTAAGTTTCCTTACACTCACTCCCATTATTTCTAGCTGACCTAAAAAGTAATTGATCATTTTCCAAAATTGTTTTTCGATACAATGCATAAAATTAACTTTCATTCTATCCTTGTACCTGAACCAAATTTTGAAAAACCAATATCTTAATGCAAAACAAAGTTAAAAGCGCCTCTTTGTTCCTTTTTATTTGAGATATTTCCTAAAAGATAGAATTCGTGAATTCGAAACGAGAATTGTTCTCGGTATTTACCCAGCTGTCTTGCTATGTATTGAAATTGTGTGAGTCAAATAAAAACTGAGCTTAATCAAAGCACATTATTGTTATTTGACCCACTAATTGCTGATACTGCCTCCCCATCTACACTCGTCAAACCGAACTATTTTGGAAGCAAAAATCCTATAAATGTACGAAAGCTCGAATGATACTTATGAGCGGTTTTAACGGAAGTTATCATACCTTGTATATTTATCTGCTTTCTAATAACAAAACTTAATTTAGCGCACAGCTTTATTATTTAGGTAAAAATGTACAAATACTTGTATGCCAGGGCATGCCAGTATAAATGAACAGTTTCCTTTGGTGAGAATGATAATACGAGTTCCATTTAGTGGTTGCGAATAAGCAGTTGCGCTCGCTGGAATAATTATTTTATTCTCCAGGCATCCATGATGCACAGATGGTTGCAGAGAAGGCTGCTAGTTTTACGATAATTGCATCTTATACATGCCGTTCCTCTGCTACCTCCATCACCCTTATCTCCACCTGTTTTTACGGATGGTTTTAAAGGGAAACCAAAAACCTTCGAATAATACATCTATGTTTCCAGCGTTTGCATTACCTTCGTGCCGTCTCGCATATTAAAAAGAATGAATTGGTTGTTTTGCGACCTTTTGTTAGAAACATAATTATTTCTCCTTTATTCTGGTTTAACGTATCTCATAGTTGACTGAAATTAAAGAGCCACAGGGCAACACTAGGATCAATACACACTAATCGCGTGGTGATGCCTTCTCCGTGTTGTCCTGTTGAGCGCCCGAAAATGTTTTTATAAGAATTAAATAGATCGACACAAATCCTTCTGGGCCTGTAAATAACCTATTTATGTAAACTTACCAAGCTTGTTTCTTTTTCCTCATCCGCAACAATCAATCTAGAAAAGGCAAAAGAGCCAGATAACTAAACGCTACGGTTTAAGCATGTTCAGATGGATGCGTCTACAACAGATCAGGTTGGTCATGGTCAATTTACACAACAAACACACTAATAAAATCAGCCATTTTTAATTACATTATTTTTTGTCTAAAAATGCCAATTTCATCCTCATCCTTATTAGCATCGTCACAAAATTCCTCGCTAACAAACAAAACCTTAAGGTAAGGTTCGAGTCCATTGACGCTTTTGTGAAGCTTTTATTTTCTTGTTCCAGGATTTTTTTTCTGATGCTGTTGTATGAAACATTTTAATGTTCTTTAGTCCTTGTGCACAAATTATATTCATTTAATAATTTTGCTGACATCGCATCCTACTATTTCGTTCATTTTCTTTCATTTTAAACGCCTACTTTATTTCGGGATTCTTAGAGCCAAGTGCTAGTATTTTTCCTGTTGCAGGCCCTCCTTAAGTGACTTGTAGGCAAGAATTAGCAACCAAAAATATTCTCTTCATGTTGTTGTCCATTCCTTTTTCCGAAAGGAACAATTTCAGCAGCCAATGCGCATTGACTCGAAAATTAAATTAATCCGAACAGAAAGCATACTCTCTGAAAGAAACAATACTTTCGTTCACCCAGCATACTTCCTTCCAGGTCAATAGTGTTGTTTTGGGTAGTCGATGTCGTTAACCTTTCAACCTTGCAGCTGATACCGCCGGATTTTTCGACGCAATGCACTTCCGCAGCATCACAAATTTCTCCGATGAAACCTGACGGAAATTGATCTTGGTATAAGTGCTTGATGGTACAAGCCGTAGGATGAGAATGCAGTTAAGGTATTTTAAAAAGCTGATCGTGGAAACGACCATGATTTTTTTCTCCCTGAGAGCTCACATCTAATGACAAGCAATAATGGAACAGATGGAGGGGATAAAGATTTTGACAGGTTTCCGATGGCCGTTTTGACTTGGGTTAAAAATCCAAGCCTATCCAACAAGTGGTTGTGATTAGCCTGGCTGAGAGCAGAAAATCAGAAATGGTTAGTCAAAAATCAGCAAAATCAGAAATGGTTAGTCAAGCCAATCTTTAAAGGTGAGGGTTTTGGTAGGAAAATCAGAGAACTTGCTCACTGGAACAGATTTGATGTTGTGCCGATGTTTCGGAGAGATTAACCGGCTGTCCATTTTCAAAGTATTTACTGCCATCACCGATGAGAGTTTTGAATGAATGACCAAAATTATCGGCTCTGGACTAAATGATTTTTTCTCATTCACAGCCTTGACCTTTCTACGGATGTTAACATGGCTTGAAATCCTCTAGTGTTGCGTATTGTCACCTCAGCGAAGAGTTCTTGTACGCCTCTTTCGGTGGGTTCGCCACGGGGCCATCTTCGCTCACATTTCTTAAGTCCGATATGACCATCTTGCCCTGCCCTTTATGCACATAATGATGCAGGACTTAATACGTCACAGGACGGTCCACATGGTCGCTGGTAGTGTTTGCATCTAAGTACTATGCCTCAAGCATCAGTCGTTTGGCTTTTTGGAGTCGAATGTCAAAAGTATGGTTGTTCTCTACAATATGGGTTACAAGCTGTGGGGTTGTGTCTAGCTTCCTAGCCATCAGTGTATACTCATGTAGGTGGGTTTGCAATTTTCTTCCAGTTTCCCCGACGTAGTTGCAGTCCCCAATCATTACAACATATTTAGTAGGTATCCGCAGAGGTTTCGGAAGGGGCAGTGGGATCTTAAGTTGTATTTTACGGGGCAAATCGGCGTCTGGAGTCGATGATTTATGCCAATTTTGGCGGAAAATAAGAGCCGAGAGTGCCTCAGGAACTCCTCATATGTAGGGAATGGCACTCCAGACTTCAGGTTGCTGTTCATTTGACTGTCGTCTGTTCAATTGGCGCTTGCCTTCTTTGGTAAACGAGCTTGGTTATCCATTCTCTTGGAAGAGGTCATGAAGATAATGTCCTTCAGCTCTTTTGTCAGCTGACGTGCTGCAATAAATTCAAATTCTTTAAAATAGAGTTCGAACGCCCCTAAATTTGTGAGGCAAAGTGCAATAGCTGCTGAAGTGTACTATTTGCTTGTGCTGCTAGCATTTGTATATACTTTACTGTACTGTACTGCACTGTATACTGTATTTTGCAGTTATCTTTTTGCACACTGGTGCACAAGGACGTCGAGGAAGAGAAATTGGTTGTTTGTTTGAGCTTCCATTGTGAATTGGATATTCGGGTCAAATGATGATGAAAAATCGAAAGCGTACGTTCGCCAAATTCGAGTTCTTAAGACTTCACTACTTCTTTAAAGTGCTCAATGTCAGATGTTGTTACCATGGCAAAAAACCTCATCGAACTAACGAGCCCAAAACTTTGTTTGATAATTGGTGGAGACCAAGTGTTCTATCTGTTAAAAGACCATTTCAGCAATCAGACCAGGGGAAAAAAAGAGCCGAGCGAGTTTACCATCATGACCTCTTCCGAGATAATGCAACCCCAAGCTCCTTTATCCAACGAAGGAAGCGCCGAATGAGCAGACTAATGAACAGGAATCGGAAATATGGAGGGCCATCACCTACATAAGAGGATTTTCTGAGACTGTCTCTTGCCAGAGTAGGCCTAGCCCATCGACCTTAGGTGAAAATTCGTCGCCGTGTGATGCAACCTAAATACAGACAGGTATTTACTTTAAAATTACCGGTGGTGGTTACAGTTCTCCCAATGGTAATACGTCTACTCGATAGAGAGGAAGATACGGATTCTTGAATGCAGTCTAGAAGAAGGAAAGGCTATCGTTGCGACAACGAATTTTATTGGCATAACGATTTGGATTCTTACTTGAATCCCCATCGGAGACAGTAGTAGATAAAGGTTATGGGCGCATAATGCAGGCAGTATCTACAGGATCAGATGCCGGGCAACTACCTGCATATTATAATCAAATGCTTCCGCATTATCTGCCGGAGATCGTATTCAGCGCGATTGTCCTTTGTTTGTTCGTTCGTATGCGAGTGGCTACATGCAGTAATTTTGTAATGTTTTTGATTATTGACCTGCTGATTATTCGGCTGTTTGGCTTGCGATACTGTCACTGGGAGTTGTGTTCGCCCGAGGCCTTCTGGCATGATTAACCACTCTCTCCAAGCATAGTCATTGCGCTTGTCAATCAAATGCTCTTTGAAAAATCCTTATTCATGCATCTCACTGCACATTCTGGTCTTGTCAAGCTTCAAGTTGTGGTTGGGTGCCATCGAATGAACCTCTACCTGATAGCTGACGTTATTCTCTGCATTACTGCTGCATGCTCTTTCATACGCGTTGAGATTATTCAATCATGTTCTCTGACCTGCGTCCATCTGTATTATCTCTGACTGGGCCTAATGAGGGGTTCGAATGAGCCTACAGAAATCTTTCAAAATATAATTTTTATTCCAGCTGTTGCCGTTCCTTCCTTTGAATTTTATTATTGTAGTTAGTGCTGATGATGTTGTTAGAAGTATTAGAAGTATTATTTAAGTGATGATCATCGTAGTCATAGTAGTAGCAGTAGTGGCGTTAGTTAACTTTAATTTAGAAATCGGTTTCGTACTAGTTTCCTGGCGGAACGGGGTTCATGCGAGCACGCGTCAGAACGGCGCATACTTGTGCACGTTGGTGCCAATCAGAACGCAGCCAATCCGGCCAGTGCGTTGTTTGGTCGTCCGATGGCCTTAAAAAATTCCCGATACCCAGTTTCACACAACATACAAAAAGCGTTGACACCACATCGTCGCTTAGACTCACACTCGCAAAGCACTCTCCGTGGATTTCTGGAATGCCTCCGCCGGCCGCGAAACGGGATTCTGGCCGGTCTCTGGGGCTAGTCCTTGCCGCAGCCCTTGTACTTCTTTCTTGCGCAACAACCAAAACTCTTGGTAAAACCCGTAAGTGTACAGCAGTTCACTAGGGCAGTAACTTACTCTCCAAACTACTGCTCTGTTAGCATTATTCCACTATTATTTATTTGCCTCATTCGCATACTCTGACTACGCTGTTATCACATGCTACCTAATTTAGAGCACAACAAGCGTCTCTAATCTGGTCATACATATGCCAGGAAGTTATAAGTGGCCTCCGTGGATTTACTACATAAGAGAAGGACAGCTAGCTTAACAAAATGAAACAGCACGCGTGCAAATTAATCTCTAAAATTACCTTTAACCCATCCTTACATCTTTTTAAGGGTGATTCGTACGCAGAATACCAAAATATGTTTTGCTCTTCTACAAGCAGCGTTTTAAGGAGCAGATATTTTGGCTATTTTTCCATTAGTTGCTATTAACTGCCTCACATAGGAGCGAGAAAAAGTAAGGTTAAATAGAGCTTTAAAGCACATCCAATTCAAAATCCGTTCGAGGAGGTTGAGCTCAGAGGATCGAACTGGCCAAGAGGTTTCATTGGGTGTTGGGCTCTGGTTTTACATCCCGTGTAGATTGTAGCCGATGCACTGTGACATTTTGCATAAGAATATGGTCACAGTCTTTGTCTGCTCAGTATAAATACCCTTCTGGATGATTCCATGCTAGCAATTAATGAATGGATAGCTTCATACGTACATACGTTTGAATATGTAGGGTTTCTTCATTTTCGATGCATTGTAACCCTACTTCGGTTGCGTCGAGGGTCCTTCAGTCATATTCTCGACGCCAAGCTCTCACTTATTTTTTTACAATTGAAGGTTATTACTGTCCCTTTCGGTGACTGTAGCTAGTCAAGGTGATCAGGGCCACATGCATATATGAATCATTCTGTGTGCATCTGACTTAACAGCCACGCACACCAGATTTAATCACCAACCCACTGGTGTCATAGGCAGCTGCGAATTGCCAACTCACTAGAGAGCCGAAAGCTCTTTTTCATTCGGTCAAACTTTAGGGTTGCCCACGTACTTGGAGAAAAGGCTGTTTTGCCTAACATTGCACGTTCGTCAACAGAGATATGGTCAGCTTTTTGCTGTTTCAGACATTTAGTCAATTTGCCTTCTTCCATTTGTCTTTTTCAGCCCTTAATTCCGTTTGAGAGAGGCGTTTCGACTTACAAACCTTTCTCCATACAAATAAAAAGCCAAAATCTTCCTTAACATGTGATTATCTCAAAACGTAGAACTGCGTATTTCAGTAATCTTCCTCAAGTTAGGATAACACGTGTTTCATAGAAAGTGTGTTAGTTGAGACAAACATTTACGGAAATAATGCAAACGCCATTTGTGTACAGGTGGTGGCGTGGGTTCACTGCAAAGCTATGTGTGCACATTTCGACTTCCTGCTTGAAACAATCTGTCGTCGGCGCATGGTTGATCAATGTCGAGCCTAAATGACTTTGATGCAAGCAATTTCATCTAAAAATCATCGAGCACATAGATAGGAATTAGATAGATGGCAGACGACAAATGCACTAGATTAATGGTTAGGAGCGCTCAAATTGAAAAGCTACCTGACTTGCGTTGGAAGCTTGAGTGTGCCATTGCCTGCGGTTAGTATATCACTAGTTAGTGGCGGCCAATACTTCATCAATGACCACTCCGGTGTCACATACCACTGTAAATAACGTCTACGTTAATTGATGAAATGCCAAAAAGCACAAAGAGGACAAAGATGGTCACTTCCAGCTCATTAGCCTTCATCAGCCAACCAAAGTCTGACACTATAATCTGATAGCCCGGAACACCAAACAGGATTCTTTGTTCATTAAACTTGGCAGTTAAAGTTCTACTTGTACACCTCAAGACAAATAACCCTTCAATGACTGCAACGCTCATGTATGAGTTGGGTTTGGGATCGAGTGCCGGGAAATGAAAACTAGGTTTGAGCGTGACTTCATGATACTTAACAGATTCTACTGTCATAAGTTTTTTTTCTTTATTGCTGGGCATTATGACACTCTAGACTGAACTCAAAGGCACAATGGGAAGAATATTTTCCGTATTTCGAACTAGATTGTTCAACGACGCTTCTGTGTTAAAATATGTATGAAAACTAACCAATTTCCTATTTATGATGTTAGTGATTATTGGCTTGTTTTCGATGATTTCGATATGCGTTTTGAGGCTCGAATATTTATTGCTCGTAAGAAATTTGACCATAGAGTAACGTTCGATCAAAAAACTGGCCTGATTCTTTCTTTATTGAGCCAGTTGGAGACAAATATGTGGAATATTATCATAATTTAAAATGTTTTTCAGAGGCTCTCTTCTACTCTAAAGGATTAACAAGGTTTACGTTAAACGGCACAAGCGCTATCGTTTTTCAACCGCAAACGACAAAGTTCAACTTAAGCAATCGAAGAAAATGTTTTCCTAACTCCTTGTTGAAACGGATTGTTCACCAGGAATCCGCGAAATATGTTTATATCACTTAAAGCACATCAGTGTCTTTCTGTCAACTATCCATTTACAAATACTCCGATACAAACCTGGCGCACAGAAAGGTACGAAATTAAAAGCATTTGCAAATGGCATCCCCAAAGTTGACCTAATTTTAAGCTGGAGTGCGCACGTTCCTTTGTGTCCGTCGGGTTCCATGCTGTATGACTGATGGACACTCCTGCCAGTTGACTTTGAATAAGGCTCCTTTTATCCAAAGGGACGAGAGGCTGTAACTTAACCATGAGCGTAGGCCGAATTATCCATCAGCTCAGTGTTAACATCTTCGATAGTCGCGGATGATCTTAAGAGTATGACGAGATACCAACCATAGAATACAGAACTGGCCATTTAATTGGCTATTTTCCTTAGTAGAACGCCTCAACTGTGGCCGCTGATTTCATGAGGCCTCTGTTAAACTTCGTATGTCTGACAGCCACCGGAGCGGAACTACCTTCAGTTGAAGCACTACAAGATACTCTCAGCTGCCAATAACGAAGATGGGCTCACAATAGACATTTAGTTATGAGTACGGTAACACTTGTCTGTTCGTTAGGCACATACCGTATTGACTGAATTCCATTAGAAAAAAAATAGATATCAGATTTTGATACATTTGGATCGAAAAAGGACCGAGATGACGTCTCAGCGCTAACTAGATCAAAGCATAAAAACCCAATTGAAATAATTCAGGCAAGATGTTGGCGCACAAATGGGTATATTTGCAGGCGTCGGTATTTATTGCACGACAGAAAAATTGTCATGTGCTACAGCTATTCATGAGCATCAAACTTCACAGGACACTCGTGAGATCATTCGTGTAATTTACTGCCTATAAGCTTTTATTGAAGCCGCTTTAAAAGTGCACGCCATTATTACAAACACTGCGTTTTCTCTGAGAATCAAAGGGCATCTTCGGAACTGCATAAGACAGTTAATGAATTTTCATAAACAAGTATACAACATGAAGTTTGGAACCTTACATAAAACATTGGTTGCACTTTAAACCAAGCAGGAAGTTTAAACACAAACACACCTATGCAAACTGCAAATTTCCACAGCGACCCATCTTTTCTTACGGTGCTCCTAACGTCTCTCAGTAACATTTTTAACTATGAACGATTCTATGTTTGCACCTCCGCTAAAAAGATAAAAATATAAGTATCCAAAACATTTAAAGCATAGGGAGCCGCCAAACACAGATACTAATTAAAGCCCAGACAGATTTGCGCCGACATTTATTATATTTCAGAAAGCACATGCAAGAGGCTGAAGGACCCACAGGTAAGTCACACTCATCGCAACAGTGTCGTACGCAAAATGCGAGTTGGACAAATTCATGCTGATGTATAGGTTAAACACTTTAACGGGCAAAAACTTACTACATAGTAAGCGCATCAAAGCGATAAAAAGTAATGTCCTAAAGGGTTCCTTTCTATGTTTTGGTATATAGCGTACTGGTAAACTTTAAAGTGTGTACATCATACTCCTGAAATAGTTTAAAAAGTTTAACCTACAACTGCTATTCTCCGTTTGAGCGGCTTATTTTCAAATATGTTTAAAACGATCGCTAGCATTCTCAACCGCCAAACAGTCTTAGTGGTACTAAAATGCCTAACCCATCTTAACAAGCAGGGCTGTAGTTTTTTTCAATTTGTTGGTTTAAGTTACCATCTTTGAATAAAAAAAGCAAAGTTGAAAGGTAATCAGGAGTTTTAAATTATAAAGCCAATAACAGAAAGTAAATGCTTTAACAATTGTGCGTGAACGATTCACTTTCACTGAGGGGGGTTCACGCTGTGGGTTTAGAGAGTGGTATAGGAACCATTGGAAGCAACCTTTTGAAAAAGGCTGCCGGCATCTGCAAAGGACATCAAAACGCACTGATTGCCCCTAGAATTATAAATTCCACTGATCCCCGAAGTGATGGATGAAGTCTTAATTTTCTTAACCTTTCTGAAACTGGCAACCTAATGGCCAGTCATCAGTGAACGTATAACTTGAACGTATAATCTTGGAAGCTTTGAAGCCAGAGCCGCATTACGATCAGAATTCTGTCGAAGGGACGCCATTTTACAAAGGGCTTCTTCGGAATGTGGGCTATCATTGTTCCATGCACAGTACTCGTTGGTTCCAACGTTAGAGTTGATATTCGTCCTGTTCGATGGAAAAAGAAATATATCAGCCCTTCTGGGTTTTCGAACCAAATTACTCCTGACATCTGAGTCTTTGCTGGCTACTAAGGGAATCTGCAAGGACATGAACGTCGAATAGTCTAGGTTGGTGCCTACTTAGCGCAAGTGATTGCAAGTAGTCCCGGAGTGTTTAATCTATGAGCCTCTGTGATTTAGGTCTATCCGCTTCCAGGAGCCTAAAGTGCAAAACATTCATAGCAACATCCCATAGGTTTACTTTTATGACGAGACCATCGAAGAAAGATAGAAAAATGATAAAGCAACGCGAAATCTCTAAGTCTCCATGGGCTCAGTTGAGCTGCCCTAAATATAGGGAAAACCCTTACATGCATTGCACTCGCAAGATACTGGAAATGGTGAAATGCGTTTTTTGTTCTAAGCATTACTTAAGTGTTGTTTTCATACTAGTTGTCTTGCAGCCTAATCCCAAGATATTCGTATGCAGAAAGCATACCCTGTATAAATATTCATTTAAGTAGTATTCAATTTCCCATTGCTTTTCAATGTCCTTATAAATTTCAAATATATTTTGTCAAAAACATGCACAAGCAGAATCTTTCTTGTACTTGGTTGGTAGAAAATGATGTCTTCTTCGAAATTTTAACTTGAAGAGAGGGTATACATCGGTTTTTAAAAAGTTTCTAAATTGATGAAAACATTAAAATCCTACCGGCAGTTACCTTTCAAGTTAACGTTTCGAAACTACATGCTGTATTAATGCTGCGTAAGGAAATTTTCGAACATTCCTCTACACTAATAAGAAGAGGCTACAAAGGGCTCCTAGAAAGTTCAATGGATTTGGCTTATGTTGTATACTTTATAGTTAACATTGATACGTTGACGGATACGATGTCTTGTGAATTAAAATTTAAAGTTCTTAAAAATCTCATAATTTCAAACTATCCTTTGTTTAATTATAAGATTTGAAAAAGATATAATTTTACACCAAAACAGTATAAAAAAAGAATATTTCATGCATTTTTCCTTTGAAATATATCAAAATTTATAAGGGCATCGAAAATTGAAAACACACTCAATATGTAGCCAGTTTTTACAGGTATACTTTTCGCAGCGGTCCGAAAGAAGCATGTTCATAAACCATCGTCCTACCTAGACTGAAGATACTCACTATGTCAACACATCCGAGAATTGTTGTTCATATTTAATGAGACAGGAAATATACTGTAGGTGATCACTGACCACTCCATAAATACAAATTGCCTGCATTATCAATTGCAGTTATTCCATTTTATGAAAGAAAAATATTATCGTCAAACAGAGTGCTTTTAGTTGTCAGTGTGTGGTTTTATCTAACATTTACGTTTGACGTTGCTTACAGTGAACGAACCTTTTTTAAATTTGCAATAGTTGGCCGCTTAATAAGTGAGCTTAAACACACAGCATTAGCTTCAAAATGTCTTTTTTTCATTAGCTTAATTTTGCCGTTTCTGAAACGGAAGCAAAGCTCCTAATTCACCATCGGTCTTTTAGAGAATGCATCGTTTAATAAGCGCTTTACGCAGTAAATCTCACATACTTGCTGTAAACTGCGTAGAGCAAAACTGGATAATGGAAGATTCCTTGACGATGAAGATTTGTTTTCGTAAACTTCGAGCTGTCAGGTATTTCAGGCCGCTCTCAGAGAGAGTTTCGTGAGAAAAAAGATAATTTCTTCCACATTTGATCCTAAAGTTTATAGAAATTTACTAATTAAACAACTGTATCGATTTAAACTATCCTTAACCCTCTGAAATATTTATTTAAACTCTTTTACGGGAGATTCCACTAAAGACTGACTTGAATTCACATGGGGTGACGTATCACTAGGATTTTGCGAACCGATTTTTTATCTTTCGCTCCTTTTTAGTGTTTTTTTCTGCCAAAGAAGATCAGGACTTAGAAACTGTAGAATAATGCTAAAGTTGTTATGAAAATGAAATATATTCATCTACATATATGAACCTATGAACAGATCCAGATAAGTCATAACTCCAATATCATTAGTATTCTGATAAAAACGGACATCTCATGTAAAGTTAAAAGGCTGGTTTTCCCTAACGCGCGCCACCATGCTCTCATGGAACCTTCTAACTACACGAGTTAATCGTTCTGGACGTCTGAACTTCGCCCCCAGTCATAATGGCTCACTGTTCCAAGGCTTTTGATAACCTAAAGAGGCCACTCTATTAGCTGGTACGCAGTTGTTGACGTTGTGATTTACAAATCTAGCATTCGCTGATCATTGTTACTGCATCGTATACCACTCTTTCGCAAGGGTTTCCTCTCTCAGCTGGGAATTCCTGTCATTGAGAAGATCCCTGAAATGTATTTTGCTTGCTGTGACGATGGAGGGAGTCTGTGGTGGTTGTCACAGATCGGACAGTCTCTTTTACATAAAGAGGCATAATGAGGATGTCCACGAGGCTTCGTAGCACTGATAGATGTCCCTGCAATCGCTGAAACTAGGCAACCAGTCAGCTTGGAATTTGACAGCCACCGTGTCCGAAGACTTTGCTTGGACGTTAATGTGCACCCGCAATTTTCTGACGGACCTCCGTTCCACCTTCCTGATCGTCTTCCGTATTAAGGGCAGACGACAAGGGCTCATCTTGTTTTCCAATTGAGACAGTCTGCAGCTTGCATATCGGTGATGTAGAACGCCACTGACGTGCCCTGTTCAAAACTTCAGAATCCACAGCTTCTCTGGCAACAAGATTGTATTGTCTAAGTTGAGTTATGGCCGAGGGCCGTTTTTTGTGGGCCGAAAAGTAGTTTGTCCTGGGCTTTCTCAGCCAAGCATTTCGCATCTCCTTCAGTTTGTGCTGCTGCCACAATTCAGGTCTGTTTGCGCCAGCTCTCTTTATTCAATAACTTTTTACATTGCCCGCTTGAATTGATAAATTTGAAATTCTTGTATAGCTGTCGTGGAGAAAATGACGTAAAGGTGAGCTTGGGAACACTCTTCGTTACAATACAGAAGAAGAGTTTTGCGTGGAACTTGTTAGAAGAGAGGAGAAAGCCAATGAAAAAAAAAAACTTATCCCTCAGCTCCCAAAAATAGTAAGCCATGACCGCTTGGAAACGGCAAATCTCAGCTAGGAGGATTGATAATGAGCAAGGAAAATCAGAGTGCAACAGGAGCAATGGGAAAGAACAGGGACCATTTTTTTTCTAGTTCGGTCTCTACTCACCAGTATCACTGATGGCATCACAAATTTCGCAACTGGCTGTCAAATTGCTACGGAATATTGCTTCCAACTGCCAAAGATCTCAGTGTACTTTACGAAAGAAAGTATCTTAGAAAGTTAAGTTCTTTGCTCTACTAAGTTCTGATAGTAAAATGAGAACTGGAGATCAACAGTTAGAAATAAAAACCTACCGTGTGCCCTGTCCATATCTGAGCCATGACTAGATGATGATTGCACATGTTATTTCACTTCTTTGGGAAATGGTCTGCGTTCTTGGTTGGATTTGACCCTACGACAGCGAGGAGACGGCTTTTGTAGTTTCACCTTTTTAATCACCTGAGTTACGATTCCTCAGGACGCAAATCATCCGAAAAGGGGTCATGTAAACTGGTCATTTTACGGGTAAATGATATTTTATGTTTATGGAGTCCAGACAGTCGTCCGGTAACTAAAAAACAGGCTATGTTGAGCTTTTTCGGAAAAAATACCTTCAAACTTCTTTATGCCCTGCTGAAATTTCGATACTCGATTCTGCTGAAATGCTGATTGTTTATCAGTAGGTCATATAAATATACAAAACTGAATGTTACAGGGGGGATAAACGTCGTCTTTTATGACAAAAGTAATGTAATCCTGGCTGCAGCCCAAAAACTATGCTCAATGCGGAAACTGTCGATCAAAGAACACACCTTGGTTCATTTGCCTGAAAGCAAAACCCACTTGTTTCCCACCTGCGTCGTTCCCTGGGTATTTTTTCACACGCGGTGGATGGAATATCATTTGAATTTTGTACGAGCGTAGTTCCGCATAGTTAATTAGTCACTTATGACGTAACTGCAGAGCCGCTTCGCAGTTCCTCGCCCTCCCCCGACCCCTCTGATCCACCCCCGCTCCACTGGAGGATGGTGTAGCAGAGGACTGGTTCGAAAGGATAATTGCTCTGAAGGATGCACGAGTGATACCAAACTGTCTAGGCCTCGCCTCACCCATGCATACAGGCCGATTTAGTGTTTAAATCTTGGGCTTTATCTGTCTGTGTGTATGTTAGTGCGTGCGTGCGTGCGTGCGTGCGTGCGTACGAGTGGTGCGTAGGGCGCTTCCTTTGATTCAATCCACCGCTTTCCACATGCAAATGTTCACTCTCACTGCCCTTTATTTGTTGCTGTGTGCCAAATAAATTGCCCGAGTCAAATGTCAGTGCCAAAGGGAATCACAGGATATGCAAAGTTACTCACTTTGTAAACCCAGACGACAACTGACAACGCAGGGGTATCATTTTCTGGACATGGATGTTTTGTTTGTAAACGACGCGTTCATCTAGTAGACTCAGTTGAAGTACTTTCTTACTATCGTCCACTTTCAGTTTAGTTCGATTTACGTCTAAGAAATTAGTCGGGAAAAAGGCAAAATTAAAATGTGCACGCATTCTTTGCTTGTCTATTTTTCTCGTTGAAGTACCAGAGTGTTGGCCTGAGGAAATGTAGTTTGCATTAAAAAGCATAATTTTTTTCGTGAGAAACTTCGCGATCATGGTGGGGTTCAGATATACGACAAAAAGAACATGAAATGAGGGCAGCTAATGTTTAAACTACATATGTCAGGAGGCCCAATGGGCAGCCGTGATTTTCTCACCCAACCTGCTACAACGTAAGAAATCCGCCAATTGTGATAGAGTTAGCCAACAGCACAGACAGGATTTCTTAGGTAGTAAATGCAGAATCAATCTCAGGGCCTCATAGCTCAAGTGATTGGTGCGTTGACTGTAATTAAGTCTCAATATTGCTGTCGTGTGTTCGAAGCTCACCTAAACACACAGATGTTTGATACTTAGGTTACATTAATCATTTAAATATTCAAAAGAATGCCTATTAAGGTGGTATATAATCGAATATTGAACCTCATCGTGAATTTTGAGCATTTGGCTGAAGGTACAACATTTTGACAGTCACAACAGATATGATAACTATCCTGCCTGGAAAGCAACTTAAACTGCGTATATTGACGCGAATGATTTTCACTTGCATGGGTTAAATGTAGATTTGTACCAACTAAGAATTACAGGTTCAATGATATAAACGTTAGTACGCATGAAACTGAAGTTTGCATTTCAACTAGGACACTTGGTAGCAACTGTCTTCCTTCATAAACTTTTAATCTGTCAAAATTATTCAATCAGAATAAAATAAAATAATATATTATTCGTTTTAATGTTCCGTGCTGTCTGAAAATTTCGTAATATTTGAGTGTTGTGGAATGAAAACTCGAATAAACTGAGAACCAGGCTTACCAGAAAAATGTTTTGCGTAACAGAACTGCGAATATCATTTACGAAATTCGTTTTCGAGTAGATGTGCAGCATTCGCTAAAACGTTCCCTTGTGGGGTGCATGAAAGTGCTGTAAACTGCTTAATTCTTACGTTTAGCAGTTGAATTAAAATTAAAATTTGGTTCAAGGTCAAGCATGATTTGCGTGCTATACTATCATCTTCCCAGATATTATGAATGTACAAGTAAACTGTAACAAGCGCTGGCATGTCTCAGAGTTATTCATTGATGACGAGACGGCAAGACAACGAGCCCGTGCCTCAATTGTTAGAGAACAGGACTTCTGATCAGCACGTCACGTGTTCTAGCCAGGTGTGGGGCATCACCTGGGTTGAACTTAACTGGCTGATGAATGGTAAATAATTCAGCAATGCCCATTCCAGTCTCTCTAGTTTTGTCGGCATTGGTAATCAGGTCTAAGCGTGTCTGACCCAAGGGCTAAATAATAAATGGCTCAATAAATGAACTATTTCTTTGTACGCCGTTGATTATAGCGGCAAGAAAGGCTGTAGAGGCATGCAGCTTTTCACAGAGAGAGAGAGAGAGACAATGTAATCTACAAACGGTAGCGTGCCGAAGCACGGAAGCTCTCAGTCCCATGTCAGCATGCTTTCGCAACCATGGCTGGTAGACAGGGGGCATCAACTACAATTAGCCCAACAGTCTGAACGGCGGTGTGAAAAATTCCAGTTATTCCTGGTTATAAATTAATCTCAACAGGTTTCATGGGCCGGAAGACTGTGCTTTTCTCCTGCTTCGCAGTCCAGCATTAAAAAAGCGTCATCAAACTTAACCGCCCTTGTGCCATTTAATTTCCCCTACGTATATTCTGAGAGGTGGGCGAAATCAGATATTGGATAATCACTTAATTTATTTGCATTAAGCGTGTAAAACTTAGCAACACCTGTTCTCGCCTGCATATCAATAATACTAATCGGTACAACAACTCGGTAGTCTATTGGAAATCATCAGGCCTTACGAAAGCTCTAGCATGATATCATTTCCTCCAATGGTTGCAGCAAACTTTGCGTGCAGGATCACTTAACAGCATTGCCTTTAGCAATTTAACCTAAACGTTTTCTCTGTTTTTTAAAACATGCTTAATAAAGGGTGCATTCAGTGGACTATGTACCGTTTATTTTGTGGACTAAAACTTCCTTTTCTTTCTTTTACTTCCTAACTTTAAGTTTACTGGAATCGTCATCCCACTTTTACCGCATTTTGAGGCTGTCTTGCTTGTGGTAGTCTGGTAGAGCAATTAATTACATGACAATGTGGAATAGATACCAATCACGGCAAGGGAAGCCGAGATATCTACGGCTATTTAACTTGTCAATGTGAATAAATCATATTAAAACCCTAGTTTTTAAAGCATTTTTTCTGTTCCACTACTGATAGCTTTGACCCTGCCTGCTCCAGCTTAAAACTTTACTCATTACTCATTAGCTGGAATCAGCAAGTGATACCCAACATCAGGTGTTGTGGCACCCGAGGCTCGCGAGCTGTTGGTTAGAAGTCTAACGCTCTAACCTACTGCGCCACGAGCTCGTTCAGTTGGCGGGATTGATAGGAAATAGTAACAATGGTAGATAATGGCTTCAATATTTTCGAAGGCATATAACTATACATTGATAATGCATGAAACTACTAAAAGTCTGACCTCAGACTTTTTTAGTTACTCATTAGGGCTAAAGGCTACGGTGAATGTAACCTTACCTAGTGAATTTATCCTCCAGAACAACATCAAACGTGGTTATGCGATGTGGGCCAATAGCTGGGCAAAACAAAATAAGATTGTTCTTTCTATAGCATAAAATAACTCATTTTCCTTTAACTATCAAAGATTACCTGCCGGGGTCAAGTGGCATTGACCCTGACAACTGCACCCATCTTTCCACTGAACCACGCGCAATATTTTATCCAAACCCCTGAGCCCTCACTAAGTAGTACTCTTTAAATGTCTCCATGTTTATGTTTAAAAGGAATGATTTATTTTCATAGCTCGGTCTTAATGCAGTTGATTTTAACAGCAAGATCAGTTACTGTAGACCGTCATGTGAGTTCATTTTCATATCTCTCGATGCAAACGGATTATAATATCTAGCATAACACTCTAATAACTTACTTGGCTGTTTTATCCAGTCAGGTTGCTTTCGATTGCTTATCGCTTGGAGACCATCTACATTCTTGACTGCAGACTAATAACCAAATAATAGCCATATTTACTGTTACTTCTTATGAATATATAAAGACATCTAGGTAAGGATTAAATGTGATATGTTAATAGGCTTCGTAGAAATTCCCCAAGATTTTGTAGATTCTCTAGCTCATGGAATTTTATGAATAACACAGGATAATGTTACGCAAAATCAGCGCACGCTATGACCTCGAAAGTCTTACAGCAGTAAAGAAACGACCATTTTTAAAACGAAGGCGTATTGAACTTTACAAATAAGTATTTAGGTGCTTAGAAATGTGGACAATTTAGGAAACGTGAAAAATTGGTGTAACTAAGTAAATGTCATGTTTCAGATGTCCAGAAAGCCTGCAAAACAACTTATGAATAAAGCAGCACCAGGATAATTACATTCAAAGATTTTCATTTGGTGCAATTTGCGCATACATATTCTTCCAGATTGTGGATAATGTAAAGTATACCCTTTGACAAAAACCCAAAATTTAAGCATATATTCGAACACAGTTTCTGGAGAATTGGCTGTCTCTTCATTCCATTACCACATTGCCTGAGACGCAATTGACTAGAGCAAACATATTTTCGCTTTATTGCGCCGATTTCGCTAAGTGACGTACCAAGTGAAAACGCTTAATGTGTTTCAAGTAACCCATTTACCTGTACATTCCTTAGCACCAAACTTATTTTTTCCTCTAAGCACAAAATTCAAACAACGGGCGATTTCATTAAAAAATAATATATAAATATATATATATATATATATATATATATATATATATATATATATATATTAAATTATGCATGCATCCTGCCAATGAAATACAACATATTTAATACGAGAAAATACAGGAAGCAGCAGGTAACACATTACGAAAATAGTTATGCACTTCGAATACAGCAATCATAAGCCGTTGATTCGATGCCCGCCCTACAGACAGTTGAGGGATATATGCAAATTAACCTGTGGTAGGGTTCTAGGTTGGTCAGTAATAGAGCAACTGTCCGCTCACTCGGTCATGATGTTTTACACTGGAGGGGCCGTTTACGATTCTATTTCGCGCCATTGCCACGTAATCAATTGCAGTTTCTCACCGGACAGACTGACGGTGTTTATGTGTCGGTTACAAAAGGCTTGTTAAAAGATGATAATCATTTTCACCCTCTTCATGTGTCTGAAGACAAGGGGAGCGTAAAATATATAATAGGTGACTTACCTGACAGCTTTTACGAACCACAAATTTGCGTGACAATGCGATCCTCCTATTTCACATATCCTGTAAGCGTACAGGGTGCACTTGGGTGCTGTATTATAAGACTGCATTTCCCTGTTCAACCAGCTAGTCAAAATAGTAAGCTTAAAAAGTATAACAGCGAAAGCATCACTAGAGAAAAAAATTATGTTAGGATGACTGAAATCGGATGCCATTTTGGGGTATAAAGCCTTCGTTACATAATCATTGAGCCGAAAATCTTAAATAGTGTCTCTTTAATTCAAAGCAAATTTTAGACAAAGTTAATAGTCCTACAGCCTCGTTGAAGTTGGAATTTTCATAATAAACCTACTCGTGGGCTTCTGTTGACGCTTTAGGATGCAAACAATACTAGCCACACAAACGTTTTCTGCCTAATCTTTAAAAAGATTGTGGAGAGCGTTTGTGACATTGCATGGCTGGCTCCTTTGCAGAGACGAGAAGTCGAATTATGAGTGGAAGGTAAACTTGAAGATGGATGTTAATTTTTCAGTTGAGTCACAGCTAGTGTCACTTGCTAAATACTTTCTTCGGCGTCGCGGGTATGTGAGCACACTTACGTAGATGACTTATACTGAGCATGGAAAACAAGATAGATAGAGGTCCATACGATGCATTGATGGACATCACATATAGCAGCCACGTCACCAATGAATTTCTGTTTCAACTCGCATAGGTAAAATTACAATATGACACTCTTCACACTCTCTTTCATCATAAACCTCTTCTCGTGCAGCAGGAGTCCATTCCTTACTGACCAAATTGGACGAAATTATTTGTGTTCACATTAGACGCCACGAGACCTAGTTAGCTCCTCTTAATATGCTTCATTGACCTTTTCTCTTTTTGCTTGTCCGGCTAGGCAACCTGAGCCTTCTGCTATTTCAGGGCTTGTTCAGCAGGGACGGACGTCCCTTCCCGCTCCAAGCTCTTCTCCCTAAGGACGCTATTTGATATTTTGAGATTTGGCTTGTTTATTAAATGGTTTCCGTAAGGAGCTCAACTGTGTAGTTGCAGATAGCAATATTTAATATATCTCCTGAGTTTCTGTGTTAGCCGTTTTACGTGGGTTTAAAGGAGTGAAAGGTATCTCAGAAGAAAAAAACGGTAAGAACGTTATATGTGACACAACTCGGGGAACCAAGGATAGGTCAGCGAGTAATACGGGACCCCTTGGCGATGGGATTTTTACGGGGGACCTAAAGGAAGAGAAGGAGATTGCCAGCCTAATGCTAATCCTATCCATTGTTTTCGTTAGTTTTAGCATTCGCTGTCAGGTAAGTAGGGTTGCAAGTAGATTGATGCCTCGATAAGTGTGCGGATTGTCTGATCTGGTGGCTTTAGGTCACGCTGACCACTCTGCGTGATATCATTCCTGACCGTGACCTGACCCACTTTATGCATAGTCTTGATGGGACAGAAGCCCGCTCTGCGCGATCTTTCACTACTAAAGTAAATGCGTTTTGAAACCACTGCTTCATTCTGTAAGGTACCGATCGGAATGTTTTCATTCAATCCGATACTTCGGTCCTCTGAGGGCGAACGAAATATTGTGTGACACTGCTAACCCGGCAACGAATGCTAACCCTGACGAGCACAGTAGATAGGATTAGGATCAAGTTGGCATGTAGTTCGGTCGTATGTTTCACGCTGGTTTATCCTTCGTTCCTGATTTGGGTTGCATATACGTTATTGCCAAAAAGGTTACGCTGTGCCAGGACGTGAACATGCATTTGTTGTGTGCTAGGCCCTACTCCATGTTAATACGACAGACATTTGTCAGGACCTCTATAATATTAGCAACTATCCTTGTGCGTTAACAAGAAATTTTATATAAATATAATAAGCATTAAAGGGTAAAATAGGACTTAAGTAAGACGGTAATTAACGCAGTCAGACTAAGATTACTTTGAGGTGGATCCTTACCACTGATTACATGGATTTTGGGCATATGTTCTACCCGGGGCACATTGGGCACGCGGAAGAGAGGCGTGTCGTGTAAGTGGTACGCCAACTAGGCTTAAGTATAACAATTCAGATGCGGGGCGTTCTGTGGAAGGGCGTTGGGCCAATGGCTTGACTCCAACTGGCATTACAGGCTTTCCGGTTGAGTGTGATTGTGTGTGTGTGTACCCTATTTTACCCACGCGCGCCCACATCTGGTCATCTTGACATTGTCTGGCTGTAGGAGGGAGGTGGGTGTGGGAGAGTGCGTTAAATGCTGCGCAAGGCTGACTAACTATCAGATAAGTCATGGGAACGTCATCGTTGCTACGCCCACTCCGTGGGAAACGCGGTAGACGTCACTGTTCGGAACAGTTGAACTGGCATTTTCTCGGCCAGTCCCGTAAATCGTTTTTGTCATGGCCAGTTGCAGTCACGTGTTCTCGCATCACCCATTTGCCTTGCATATGAGTGTTGCTCTCCAATCACTCGGACGGAAAATAGGACGGAAAAAAATGGAAACGTCCTTAATCTGCAGAGCTGGCAGCTACATTGACGGTCCTTCAGGTGAGAAGCACCCGGCTGACGTAGACATTCACGCCTTCCGACTTGGTGAATTTCACTTCTTCCTTGATACGTCTTCAAAGGATGCACTAGATATTATCTCAAACATCCTTAGCACTAACTTTGCTTCTATCGATGGGAATCGGCCTATTTATGAGAAAACACCTCCAGTATGCTTAAATGCTGCTCATAGAAGGGAAACCGAAAGAACTGAAAGAGTAGGTAGCAGACTGGGTCAAATTATTGAGATGGCGAATTCGGGCTGGACTGTCGGCCTTCAGTTGTGAGAGCTAAGCGTGATCGCGTAAGTGAAAAGAGCTATGTTCTCTCCTTTTAGACCCCATGATGGCATTTACAGCAGAAAGCATGAATCTTCAAATGTGCGTAACTTTACGACCATTTCTCACATTGCGGAAACCAAACATAATGCATCGAAGGATAACTAAAAAATAAACAATCTTTCACGTGAGCACATAATTACGTAAAGGAATTATGACGTTAGATAGAAACAATAGTATTAACGAAAACCGAAATTGCCGAAAGCACCATAATTAACCTCAGATGCATACTTCAAGTTTATAGAAGCACATATTCTATGCTGATGTAAGCAACTGAGCGGGTAGAATAACGCAGGTGCAACAACGTTCGAATACTGTATTTTGCATTTTGACAGCCAGCTGGTTGCCTGATGCTGATTGATGTGCTTCCAAACGACGTTAAAGCAATTCCGTGTATAGTTTATCGTAAGTTAATTTACTGTTTGGAAGACAGAGCAAAGATATCCAAACATCCACAATTCAATTGGAGTTGACCTAATCCCCAAGGAGACTAGAGTTGGGGATAATAAAGTCTGTCTTAGGGTGACGGCACGGGAATAGTTATTCGTTCTCAAATTGATCGTTAGGTCACGAGGGTTCGCTTGCCTGATTTCGTTAGTAGGGGAGTTATGGAATTATAAAGTTGCGTTTCGTGAGTCAGGCCAGTAGGTGAGAATATCGAATATAACTGACTCCTACGCAACCATAAGCATACCATTTTCTCAACAGCTGTAAAAGTTCACTGTTTGCTCCCCAGTGGCGCTGACGTTCACTGCCTCCCGAGAAGCTTTAAGCACGTCGGTAAGTATTTTGCTGTTAGACTGTCAAAACAACATAGATTCTTTAGAAAGTGGTTATCACAACTTTACAAAAGGGGACAGAGCCTACAATATTTACATGTCAGCAACGTCACCGGAGGTCTATGTTTTCTGAAGAGGATGAGCTGGCCGCGATGTCACCTTATCGCTTAACTCAATCACGTACTAAAATGAGGTCCACTTGAAAGAACTGGAAGGAATGTGTTTGGTTTAAAATTGCCTAATTTCGTGAAAACTTTCTGCCTTCCAACAGTGCAAACCTGCTGTCCTTTGCAAATGCGTTCCCACGTCCTTGATCTATTTCCAAGGCAATCTATGGAAGTAGATTGAATCATTGTTCCCTTCACGCATTTCCTCGTCAAAATTGAAAATTTGTGTGCCGTTAACGAAAAGGACTCCTATTTGTTTTCATTTGAGAACGTTTTCGCAACATTTACCTAAATGTAGGCATCTATTTAAAATCTATTCAAAAGGTCATCACGATGCGTGCCTACTGACTGAAAGTATACCACATAAACTCACATAGCATTTACTCAAGCACTTTCAGATATTCTTTCCACAATTGCTTTTGGAATATTTGGTAAGTACTAATTATATGAACCCTTAAACAGGACACGGAGCTATGAACGCCCACCTAAGTAATAAAGCTGGCCAGCGCATAATTGCCCGTATTTGAAGCCTAGCACTAGGCCTTAATTAAAACTTGGCCATAGCCCTCGTCTTAAACTTGACCGTACGCTAACACCTTACACTAAAGGTACCACTAAACATAACGCTAACTTACCTTTAAGCAACCCTTAACCCTAACTGCAGCTTAACCATAAACTTAACCGGTACCCTAACAATAAACCTAACCTTATTTTTGATGCAATTCGGCATAAAGATACCTTTCTTGCCAGTGTTTTATGCTCTCACTTCCTGTTTCAAGGGGCCATATAAGTCATCATAACCGAAGATTTTAATAAGCCCAGAGATTACGAGCGCAAAAGCATAAAGGGCAACGTTAGTCTTGTTGATGCTTTGGGGCATAACACATCATAAATTTATAAAATTGTGTTTCCAATTAGGAAAATGCTTCCATTTTGCTGAAAGGAATGCCGACTTTGCGTCCCAGGGTTTAAATAAACTTAAAATGCCCTTGAAAGTTGTCTTAAGTTGTTTTTGCAGGTTTTTCACCTTAATTATAGTGGCATTTGGGCGGAGAAATATGCAGAGCTGATTTATAGTAAGTATTAAAGTAAAAACTAACCAAATCTAGAGATTCACTCATGATCACCTCGAAACGTACGTTCTTTTCCATATACAATGACTTACTTATAGTAGAGAAAAGACAATTCCCATGTGGTAAGTCGGAAGAAGAAGAAGAAGAAGAAGGATTGCTGACCGGGGGGAGACTATTGTTTTTCTGACGTATGGAGTAGTTGTTTCGTCCACCCATCTTCAGAGAATGAAGAGTCAGGCTCGCAACTTTCACTGCTTGCATTGTTCCTGGCTCGTCAATATTAGCTGTGCACCGTATCCCACTTGTGTGTCGCTGCCGCCATCCCCGTCTATCGTCTGTTCTGCCGCGTGGGTTTGTGTTGGCCCCTGCGTCCCATTCCGGCTTGGTTCACCCTGACCGACATCATCCCTGCTGTGGTGCCACATCGATTGACGTCTCATTGTGAGCTGTTCTACCTCGTATGCGTTACATGCCATTCCTAATGCAGTAACCCAAAAGTACGATTCCCAACGTCAAAACGGCTCTAACCATCGTGTCAGTCCGCCGTGCGGAGTCATTCTGTGTGAACTTCGAGGCAACTCAGAAGAAGGGAAAGTTCTGTTAGGTCTTTTGAGCTGTTTTCTTTGATCAAGTTTAAATATACTTCCAACAATTGACAGGTTTTTATCGGCAACAAAGGATAATGCGTTAGCTTAACGCATTAAAATGTCCAATTAGCTTTCAGTAGATGCACACTTGCCCCTACTCCTACTAGCTGCTCTGCGGCTGCTAGCGGCGCTCGAGTGTCAGCCCAAAGGCAGAGGGCGATGATTTAGTTCCGTCAACGATCGGTGAGCCTTTGTCAGCGAATGTCTTTATTCCATCGCATCCATGGCTCAACGTGGCTTCTGATCAACAGGTCACGTGTTCGACCCTCCGGGTAAGACACCACTTTAGGTTGGGTATGACTGACTGATGACGGTTACTAGGCCATAAATGACTATTCTAGTCTTCTAGTTTTTGTCGGCATTGTTCAATAAACTATATGCCAGAGTTACCTAGTTAGGAGCTCCCGTACAAACAACCCAAATAGGACCTAAACCAAATCACGAAAAGGAAGTTTGAGAGTTTGCGGCAGTTGTCTCCTCTGAAAAAAATACTAAGAGGT
This sequence comes from Schistocephalus solidus, assembly GCA_017591395.1. Lineage (NCBI taxonomy): Eukaryota > Metazoa > Platyhelminthes > Cestoda > Diphyllobothriidea > Diphyllobothriidae > Schistocephalus > Schistocephalus solidus. The sequence goes on from WEDG01001030.1 coordinate 191,980, forward strand.
TACCAAAAATCGTGCCTTACGCTCTTGTTAAACCAAAACTGCTTCTAACCTTAATTTTCTGGTTGTTTTCTGGTTGTTTTCAGAAGGAAACTGGGACATTGCCTTCTTGCTGAATCGCAATTTTGGTTTAACTTCCATCAACTCTGACTTAGACTTCCCAATAGCGCTCACACCTCCCAAGGATGATCAGCTGTACTCGGTTCCGGCCCAGAAGCTATTTCCAAACATGCAGTTGCCGAATGAACCCTTTTTCATTCAGCTGAACTTCCAACCAAACATCACATTCAACGACTACTACTTCCTGGCAATTCGCGATCCGGATATGGTTCTGCGTTTTGGTATCGCGCTACTAAAGGTCAGTGAAGGCTTGGTCATAACAAACTTTTCCGTTGGCAAGGTTTCTTAAGTCCCTTCAGTTCTCGTGGTCAGGTCAAGCCAGGCTAGGAGGATCAGAGTTTTGGAGCCGGTTTCAACGATGTACGGAGCAAAAGAAGTTCTGCCTGAGTCACAGAGTCACTTTCTGTCAGTTACAATAGTCTTCCGATCTCCGAATATCTCAAATGCTGGTTAACAGTTTGTTTATTACGCTCACAGTCACAGGGTTATGAGGAATTAATGCTCACTTGGCAGTAAACCCGATGTTCTAAATAGAACTCCGAAACCAAATCACATGCACCGTAGTTTATTCTTCAATCAGGCAATACTGATGATAGCCATTATTTCTAATCCAGGCTCTTTATGGCCAGACCCTAGCTCAAATGTTATCGGGATCGACTACAAGCCTGTTAAGAACACAAATAATTTGGCCTATTGTTTGCTCATAGCTCCCAAGAAGCGAAAATGATGCCACAAACCGATATGCTAGTCTCTCTGGCCTCTGTCCTTAACAGTTTTCCTTTATTCATTGCTCAAATATAGGCAAGAGCTGAAGGGTACCTCAAAAAGTTAACATAATTTCCAGTCAATTGCTTATCATCATCCGGCAATCAGGTCGGTCTGTGATGTGAGTTAAGAGAAAACTAAAGGGATTTTTGGTAATTCAGATAGTCATTTTTCTCTGGATCATGCCTCTAGTCGTGTAGATGTGTTGCCAAAAACATATACTGATGTTTGCATTTTTGTTGAAGTTTTACAAACTTATCAGGTGGATTCGCTTCAAATTTCGCGTAAAGATTTTCTCAAATATGAAAGGCAAAAATTTTGCGGGACATATTGACTCGTCATCTTATTTTTATAATTGGGTTATATAATGACGGAAACGGCTAAGATCAAACGTAGTTCAAAATATTCTTATTCAAATACAGAAGCCAACCTTATTTTGCGGTAAAAAATGCTTTTTTGTCTATGCATGAGCCCTAGAATGGTACTTATCAAAGAATGTTGACAAACTGATAAAAATTACTCCTTATATATAAGAAAACAGTAAAAATGCTACACAAAAGAATAGTTAACTTTTTGCAAGGCAGAAATTCGCAATGACTTTTTCACCATCTACGAAGCTATCAGTGCTATTCACGAGTAGGTCCATATTGCCTCACAGCACAGGTACCCCTCCACCGTTAAATATTCGTTAACCTTTTTCTATCCTCTGACAACCAAAGCACCCCTTTTATCTGTGACGAAAAAATTAGTAGTCTAACAGTCGTCGTGAGTTAGCAGCTGATCCCTCGACTATCGGCCTTTTGCCCAATTTTTCTCTACTACTGACATCTCCTAGTTTCACAGCTACCAATGCCATGGTATTTCGAAATCATGCGTAAACTGCCAGCGAGAAGATTTTCTGTGGGCGTAAACAGAGCTGTGCTGGTACGTATGTACCCCCAGAGATAGGCAGGCAGCGGCCACTCGTTGGCAGTTGTTCAACCACACACTCAGCTGACCCATAAATTAAGATCGCCAATAGGATTGGCGTGCTCGCGTAAACTTGTAGGTGCGTTTACGCGTGACGTGACTGCACACTTCTATTCACGCCAATGTGATCTCGACAGGCGGCTCCATTTACAGGCCCACCACACGAACAACGCACGCTATGCACTAATAATTTAACCCAATCTACAACTATCTAATATTAAGCTTATAGTACTGATTTACCGTCAACGCTGCAAGGCTTATTGTTACGCAGGAAAGAGCACTAAACTCTCTAACACGTACCTTGTAATTTTCAAAGGACTAATGAATTGGTACGTAAATGTGTTTATATTAAGCCTTTGTTTGCGCAATTCGAATTGACTGAAAGAGTGGAGCCTTTCTGGATTTTTGAACTAAGGCACAACTGCGTCGCAGTTGATAATAACGAATTCAGAATAGTTGTGTGTGTATACATTTGTCACGTTAAGCGTAATATTCTACACTATTTTTGGAGAATATTGACTGCACGTTCTTAGATTATGTATGCAAAGCCACAACTCTAATTAGCGATTAACATAATCTCAACCTCTGTAATGGATGCTGATAGAAAGCATATTTACATGGATTTGCAACGATTTTTAAGAAGTCATCCATGTTTTCGCGAAAAGACGCAGGTTGTTTTCCTTTCTGTTTGAAAGTAACACTAGCTTAATGTGAAAATACTCGACTAATTTGCATGAAGTTGTGAACCCACTTGCGGTTCAGGGGTTTAAAAATATATGTCATGCACTTTCCGTAAGTCAAAATCCCTTCACATATAATATTTTTATGGATAGGGATTACATATTATGCTTTGTAGACAGCATTTAGGAACATGCGATAATTTACTACATGATTTATCATTCTAGGTTTTGAAAACCCCTCAGGATAATTGAATTGTCATTCAATTGATAACATAGAGAAAAACTAGTTTTCGGGAATGCAAGTATCATTAAATGCATATGCATTCCCAAAATCACTGAAAAGGATGCTAATGCTTTGTTCAATTGAATCAACCTACTTCCAGTAAAGGTATTAGTTAACTACACAGCCACGTGTTTGGCTGATTTTGGGTCGCTGCGTGGAGCAGCTACGAAAGTTGTGGGCCACCAGTGATTCAAATGCTATTTTATATGTATATGCATTTTGGCGGAAAACAGTGTGATAAATTTTAGCAAGGTCGACAAACAATTCTTTCCATGTTCGACCGGAAAATTCATATTGAAAGCACATTGTTAACCCTTCGCCTTCAGCAGTGCAGCATAAGAGGTCGTTACCTTTTACGCATTAACGGTTGAGGATACTTGGAAATTAAGCCAGAACACACAAGCCAAGCGATGAGCTAACCACTAATAATATCAAGCATTCCCCAAAGGTGGACCATCGAATGACAAACATCAATGAGGCATGTGGCTGGGATTAAGGCTCGTTTCTTGGCTGAAAATATCGCATGGATGTACAAGTAAATCACTGTTATCCAACATTCTATTGTTGAATAGAAAAGACATAATTCCAAGCGCCTAAAATTTATTAATGAGGGGAACGTTGTGATTGGACTTGAGGATGGAGCTCCCACTTTCAACCTTACTCACTCTTCCTTCTTTAAGGCGTTTTGTGAGCTGCCAGATCTGTCAGTCAACCTAACGTGTGTCCAGCGACCTTGATTACGGCTGACTTGAGGTCAGTAAAGGTAGCCTTGTCGTCTGAAATATAGATCCTCGACCGAAATAATAAAGCTTACCCATGATCATTTCATGTAGCTTTGATCCCCAGAGATCTACACTTTTCTGCCTTTGCAGGTTTTATACAGACTGACCTCGTTCATAAATCAGGCATAAAACATGCGCCAGACGAAGTCAGCAATCGTTCTTCTGTAAAGATGCCAATGAAGGAGACCATATGTAAGGTGCGAATCTGAGACAGGCAAATCGTAGTTCACTGGGGCCCCAGATAGGTTCCTGCGCAAGTGCCGTAGGACCCAGTTTTGGCGCAAGACCTTTGAGGCCTCGTGATCGCCTGAGGAGATAACCGCTTGAACCGTGAGCTATTCGTGTCTTGGTTCTCAGGCCCGAAATCAACCTGAACAGGGGAATCGGTTACATTGGGATGGCGTGAGCAAACAGCATCTCCAATGCCAATGAGTAAAAGGGCTGGATAATTATCATCAAACATCCATCATGCTGATAAAATCATGGCCATTGACGACTCAGACAAGGATGGCCGAGCCAGTATCGGATTCCAGAAGTAATCACCAGGGCTGCTAATCGAAGTACGCATGTGATCACGTGGCCACTGCACACCTTGTTCCTCTGGTACGCTTATATGCGACTGTCTCGGCTGATGGGTTACGGTGAGAAATTGACACGTCAGACCTATGAACTTGTTGTTCCAGCGATCACATCTTCTCCTCCTCAAGGTCGGAGGTTGGTTCAAACCTAGTGGTTGACAAAGCTCAGCGGCCAATCCACACCTGCAACACACAAGACTTGTTCCTAACTCCATATGTAGCTTTCAAACAAATGCATACAAAGAAGTTATGACAGGCCAACTTGTGCAGTTTTTAGAATGATTTTTTCCCAAAATATGTCTTCATAAACCAAATCGCTAGCGAAAAAATCAGATATGTCTTTCAATGCGTCAACGATCAGTTAAATTCGCAATCAAAGAATAAAATGTCTTAATATAAAGCCAGCACGTTGCAGAATAACTCAACCAGTTACGTCTTCTTTTCAGCCCTTTGACCCACGATAAATGTAAGGCATGGGAAAATTGTCAGTCTTCTATTCTCACGTGGTGCACAAAGGGCATACTCAAAAAGTGCATGGTTTTATTTCCAACCAAAGCAAGATACCTAGGTTATGGTATTGAGTATTTGTCGGTCATTACCCTCAAAGACGGCATGCGTGGTGAGGGTATCGGGAAATCTAGCGGTTTACTACGTTGACTTGTGTAACATCCTAGTGTTAGGAACTGCTGCAGGGATCTACGCTTCGCCTATGTTTATCGCCTTACATTTTGTCCTGCCACATTGAGTTAAAAACCGTCAGTGAAGCATATATGATTGCAAGCGATGAAACCGGAGCCATATTCTGTTGACTAGTATTGCAGATGTAAATTCGGCTCGAAGCAACAACAGGGATTGAATGAAAAGATTTTTGGCCGCCTCTGAACTCTTCTCTGATTGGTTGTAACGTGTGCGTGGACACGAAAGACCACCCAAGTCCACACGCCTTCCCATTACTGTCTGCAACTGTGTCCAAGTCGAGAGAGTGCGAAATTGCCACCATTTTTAAACTTTGTCATTAACAACAGGTCGCTGTCGCGTCAACTACCTTTGATTGCGTGCCCCGCATAGGGAATGACATTTACGGAAATAAGAATGATCCGTAAACAGACTTCTACGTGAACCTAAAAGCGTATACCCTAGTCGACATTATAGGAACTTTCAGAAAAGCTTTTTTGGCAACGGAATTTGCCTGAAACAGTCCAATCTGCTGTAACTGCGGAATGTCTAGAACTTGTTTTGGTGCGCCTTCTGTGTGATAATTAATTGCTTAGGGACAGAAACGCCTTTACTCTCACCTATTAAAAACCAAAACATTGCCATCAGGACACAAATGACATAATCCTTGGAGCTAGGTTAACTACTATCCCAAGAGTCTCCTTTTTCTGCGTTTAGTAAAGAGCGTTTTTTTCATTCGCTACGGATACTGTGGGAATATTTTACGTTGAGCCTAGTATCTGTAATGATTGGGAGGATATGGAAAGTACCGAATAATCTTTTGAAAGCAATTTTTACGATATCGCTTTGTAGAGGGACACCTATCGACTCAGTTTGCGCTACCGGATACTGGAGGATGATGCGGAGAAAGTTATTGAGGTACCAATACCCAAGTCCGCGACAAACTGGCGAATTGGAATTCTCATCAGGCAGAACAGCGTAAGTGCTGCTCAGCATTTGGCTTTTATTCTTATCCCTTTTTTGGAAAGTAAATAAGTCGCAAGTTTTCTTACGTAAAATGAATAGAGATTGCTGTGCCAGCCTACCGACGGGACACGAGAACAAAAATCACTCGTTATTGTTGTTGGGTGGAGTGAATTAGCTGCTAGGGGTTGTAAGGTTAGGGTCAGGTTTAAGTGTGGGTTTAGGGTTAATATAATGGTGACGGTTAAGTTTTGGGCAAGGGCTAGGGCATGTTTGTATTTACCGTTTCTAGAATTTAGCGCAAGACCGCCTGTATTACGGGAGGGCCATTCTTTTTCTGCATCCTATCTGAAGGGAGGGGGGGGGGCATAAGTAATTTGAACCAAAAAATTTTGATAACTGGTTCAAAAAAGATATCAGCAGGGCGCAAGCCCTAGTCTCATGCTCATTACAGGGGCTATCCGCGGTTGACTAAGCTTCGTAATATATTTATGGAAAATTGCGTCACATTTCACATATAACACTCAACGCCAAAGATGATGGAAAAGGTTATGGAGGGCTTTGCAAAACCAATGCTTGGTCGTATAAGCGGTCGTATCGCGTCTATAATTATATTTAAAATAAAGCCAAGGGGGACCTTAATGTTCACTTCTGGTTTGCTAACCATCGTCAGTCGGTCTTAATCAAGCCCAGCTTTTGAAATACCTAAGATTGGAACCTTCATTCTTTGATCAGCCAGTCTTTTAAATCCAACGTTTCGTCATAAAATGCTGATCCTTTTGTTTTTTTAGCTGCGGACGGAAATGTTAAATATGTTGGGAGAAAGTTCACCGATTCACTTAGAGGATATGATTGCCCGTTGTTTCTTGCGTTTTAATCTGAAGCCGGCGTAGTAATTGGCATATATATATATATATATATATCAGTATTGCATGCAAAAAGAGTACCAAAAAACCAAAGCAGACCGGGATGGCCTCTTATGACTAATTAACTGCCTTCAACCAGCCAAACCCGGTTTACGGGAACTGTGCTCCAAACACAGGAGAAGACGCTTACCGAAGCAAACCAATTCAGGTTGGTTGGAAAAGGTCATGGATAGATAACTGTCAATCCATACTCGACTAAACGATGTTATTGTAGTGCCTGATCAACAGTAGTTAAAACCTTCTGGTCAGGTTGTAGCAAAGATTTGCTTTTCCTTCCAATCACAGGGATTATGACTTTAAATCACATTCACCTAGTCTAGGAGCGTTAACCGATACACCTTTTTTGACGGAAGATAGGGCATTAACCCAAGCTAATTAAACACGTGGGAGACGTTCACAGGAAGGATTATTTTCCTATCAGAAATACAGATGGATGCCTGAAGCTCAATGTTAGAAAATGGATTCCTCACAAATTTTTTGAAAAGTTTTCCTCCTGCCACCAGTCCTGACTTCGTAATGCGCGGGCTGTGGTTAGCTGCTTTATGTCTTCGTTTGGGTGCGTAGGTGTTCGGGGGTGCGCTTCGCGTTTCGGCACCAGACAGTCCATCGCCTTGTTGGCCCTTGCGGTTTACCTATGAGTCACTCCGTAAAGGTCTGTTCTCCCCTCGCATTCTAAAAACTGGTACTGCGTAGGTAGTTAGAGGGCATTGCCACGTGGGCTATTCTTACTCGTCTGATTTAATGTTAGGCCTAGCAAGAAAGCAATCTGCGTATTATCCAGCGGTAAAAATAACACGGGCGTTTGCAAGATTGTTTTTTCCTCAAAAGAACTTATTTTGACCCAGCTTTCTGACCTATGCTTTAGCTGCGATTTGCCAAGCTGCAATTCAAACCGTTCTGTGTTTGGATCAGCTTTGCTGGGCTTGGATATGAGACGTCACAATCAGCAGAACCGGTACTGCAGCCAGGAGGTAGTCTGCCTACCAGTAAATGGAGGGCGAGGATTCATTTAATGTAAATTTTGAGCTATATGGACATGCGGGGCACATGGAATGCAGCTCAAGGTCGCAGCTCTAGGTCGCAGCTCTAGGTCGCATCACTAAGTCTCAGTTTCAGTAGGCTTGATTCTGACCTTATTAGGGTACTATTTCTGTCCTTTTTAACGAATCTGCGGATTTGCCTGGCTTCTTTATGTTGTAAATGTGTTGTAAATGTCTTCTTCTTCTTCGCTTCAGTGTTAGTCACTTTTTATTGCAATCTTCCATGCTCAGCGGCGCATGTATTTATGTCCCCACATACTTCTTTGATGAGGGCGTTATTACCGGTTACCAATACAGTTAGTTTCCGTTTCGGCTCCGAAATGCCATAGGTTGTGGTTAATAGCATTGGTGGCACGAAAGGCAACCTAAATACCAACCAATTGACTAACCGTGGGTACAAAAAGGCAGACATTCATTTGAAGATTGGTTGGGTTCGCGGTGTTGAGTTCTTCCTGTGAATGCTGTGAATTTTGCCCTAGCAGGAACGTCCTTATCGGCGAAGTGCTGCCTTACAGAGGGCGTTTCTCACTTCAAAACCCTGAGAGTTGTTCACAGCTAACTACGTCCTGTGCCAACAACTCATTCCGTCTTACTGGAATGGCAAGAAAAAACACCAATAGATGAAGCCTCCCATTTGGGTTGTGATGCAAATTCTGTTTACTAGACTTTTGCGAAATAAAAGTTCCTTTAGGAGATTGAATATTTTGGATAATTGGATTTAAGCTTTTTAATTTCCTCAGTAATCATTTTTTAAAATTTGTAGCAAATAGGTTTATTCAAGGCCTATAGGCCCAGACCCTAAATTGATATTAATAGTTGAGCTGAGGTCCATCAGCAACTGCGGGATAACCGTGTGATATTCACAAGCTGTCAACAGGCAGTCAGTAGTATATCTTATGAAATAATTTGTCATAGTACAGTTAAAAGCAGCCAATATCATCGTCTGTAGAGCAACTAAAACTACGTAGTGCCTCCATTTCTGGACGCATTTTGAATATGTGGGCTAGATTTCAGTCTATATTCCTGCAGGAGATGGTTCATCACAAAAAACAATATTGGAAGCCCAGTGGAAGTACATATTCCTGCCGGTGGACGGAGTGGAATGGGTCTGGTTAAATCAGTAGCTCACTGTTGCCTTCTTTCAAATTTCGTTGCAGTCAGCAAAGAGGATCAAAAAACGCTTTCGATCGGCTCTTTCGCAACAAGGTAGAGGGAACATCGTTTATGCACCTTCTACGTTCACTTTAATTTATACCTCTAACAAAATGCGTAAGAGGTTTGTATCCGGGAAAGTTCCCCCACGAGTATGTTGAACAGTCTGTGAAATTGAGAGTAAATCTTGGGGATGTGTTCTGCCTAGATATTTCTCCTGCTCCTTACAGTTGTAAACTCGTTTTGGATTAATTTTAAATTGAAGTGTAAGCATGCTAAGTACTCGAATGTTTTCTGGTATTGCATTAGCGAATCAGATGTCCGGAAGTGCGCGTTATCAATTTTTCTTGCAAAAATATGATAACTCAGACCAACGGTACTCGAATGGAACAATACATTTACCGTCTTTGTTATTTATCATTCTGCAGATCAACATATATACAGCCTGTGCAGCCACACAACCGGTTGCCTTCCACGTTGAAGAGAATGTACATCTTCTAGGCCAACCCCTCTTCCGACCTGGAGCATCTGCATTCCTGCTGAACAGTGGCCTCCGGAAAGAGCCCGCCCACTTCCAAGTAAGCGACAACTCAAAATTCAGCTTCTTTTCACCTTAATCTTTCATTCTCGCCTGTGCAAGTTGCTGTTGCATTCTTACCAAGCTGTATGTTTTACGATATTTACAACAGGAAGTGTAAAGAGACGAGGTTGTTGGGCGAATTCACTTTCCATGCACTTTAGCCATGATGAATTGGAAGGCGTGTGGATTTTATGGATCAAGAGTTGAACTGTTTCTTGAATCTTACCCCGGAGATCGGAGGAAAAGATTTTTTACACTACGTTAACATCCGAAATTATTTCCCTGATTATATCCTTTAGTTAACCTACGAGAAACCGCATAGAGAACGCTGGGGGACCCATTGAGGAGCCGAACCTCTTGTCGCTGAGTCATGCAGCGGCGGAAACATTGATGAAACACGTGTCTTGCCTCTTAGCTAGTAACTATGTCAGAAGTACGGTATAAGGTCTTTGTCATATTTACCTGTTTGACAATTGCCAAACACTGAATTTATTCGTGTCTTACATGCTAGTTTTACAGGGCCTTGCAGCTAGGAACGCCATTCTGATAAATCCCTTAGCTCAGTTATCCTGAAATTCTCTTAACGGAAGATGTAGAATACCTTTAAGTTATGAAAATGTAACGAGATATACTGGATCTAGCAATTGGAATTTAGCAGAATGCAGACTTTTCGTGGTAAACTCCAATTGGCTATGGATGCAATTTTCATATGCAACTGCATACGTCGGCCTAAGAGGGAACTTTCCACTATGGTCTGTCGAAAACATTGAATCTGTTTACTTCGCACGCTCCTTCCTTCTTACAATTCTACTTTCATGCGCCCTTTACTATGCTACAGAGTGCCTATGTCACCGATATTGATACATATTTACGCATATGATGGCGGATGTGCGCTCACTGATCAGGCTGAAGAACGTGCTCAGCCCGTTGTGCCCTGGTAGACAGTCGCAAATAGATGTATTTATTCACCCTCACATGGGTTCCAAAATTAAGAAGTCAAATTTATCACGTATTTTTAATTAAAGAAGAAGATGAAACTTGCCTTCCCTGATTCTTTTATCGGCTGCAAAGACTACTGTCCTATAGGCAAGTGTTCAGTAAAGTCGCGAGTACTAAATACCAGCGGCGACTATCTACTCAGCCATGAACGCAATTAACTGCGGGACATTTAATGGCCTGTCATTGGCGTAGGTTGGTATTTTCTGATTAAATGATTGCCTGTAGAAGGTAAATTTTTCTACCCAATAACGATCTGAGAGAATAGAACACATTGAGCCTGAATATTGGCGTTCAGATATTGTATAAAGAAGATCGCGGATCAGCAGTAAGAAAGAATTACGCTAGCTGTCAATTATTTGACCCCCCGACAGGACCCAGAGATAAGTTCGAATTTGATTTATTTAGGAGACCTGTCAGAGAGGGTGCACGCTCCACCTCGTTTTTTCAGCAGTAAGGCTCCTACGACGGAGCGATTACTCAGGTTCAGTCGAACAAATAAATGCTGCTCCCGGTGAAAGTAATATCGAGTCAAATCTCCGAAACATTATCACTTTATTCACAAAGGCTAGTGGATAAAACGCCGTCCTTTTCTATTCAGAAAGGAGCGGTGCGGTAATTACTGCACATATCATGATGGTCTGCAGGCAATACGGGAACTGAAAATTGTATGTGGCATGTGGTCATCCAGCAGCTGTGTGCTTTAAATTCTGTGTTGTCTGTGCGTCCTCCACCGCCTATTAATTGGTCTCCAAAGTTCGGCTCCGGACAAATCAGACGAGTGAAACGAGTAAACCTCATACCACATTAAATAACTCTCATTTTCTACTTCGTCTTATAAATCACCTGTTCGCATCTATCATCTTGCTAAAACATCCATCGTTAGGTTGTCCAACATAATTATTTTCGTTCTAACGACCAGTGTTTCAGCGAGGTCGTTGTCGTGAAAAGAAAGATGACACAACGGACAATGTGAGCTGGTTACACAGTGTTTTGTTCCACGTGTTTTGTGAACCATCGGGCTTCGAGGTCTTTTTAGTTGAGCTATGACCAGCAAATTGTCTCATCAAGGTAAATATACTTTTTTACAGGTTAGAGAATTCGTGAGTTTAACTCTGATGATGGACAACGTGGCCGCCAAAATTACTGCTCCCTCCATGAACACTGTTTAATCCACCCTTTTCCAAAGACGATCGCAGTGATTGGTTAGATGTAAAAGGCACAAAACTAATTACATCTCAGTTTCAGAACCACGATTTCCTGTACAGATTTTTCGACAGCTTTCAGTTTCAACTGCACCTGTAGGGGAATAGTCACAGTGGTAACTGAAAACCATCAAACAACAAAACGGTCATTTTCGAAGAGATGCCGATATAAAATGCCAAGCTTCAAGCTCAAAATTTGAAATCCAGGAGAAGGCCTTTCATCGGCCTTATCTATTCTAAATGTCCTCCTGTTATATTGCGTTGGATTAATTCTTACTTTATGCCATTTTGTTCCTTTGCCTTTCAGAATTTTTTCCGAATTTTTTTTAAAAATTAACATTTGACTATGTACATCTCGAAGAAAATGGGGTGATAGCTTGGAAGAAAATAAACATTTCTGACATTTCCTTTAAATCAAGTTAAATAAGTGAGTCAAAGTCATTAAGGGTGCCAGAAACGTTTGTGTTGTTGACGGGGAAGGTTAGATCGCTGAAATAAATGGCTCAGGGATGACTTGTCCGTTTCAAAGAGTGCGATTTCGGTACGATGGACACTCGGCACCCCGGACGGAAGTCAGACTACGATGATGATGATGATGATGATGATGATGATGATGATGATGATGATGATGATGATGATGATGATGATGATGATGATGATGATGATGATGATGATGATGATGATGATGATGATGAGGATGATGATGATGATGATGATGATGATGATGATGATGATGATGATGATGATGATGATGATGATGATGATGATGATAATGATGTCATCCAGTGAATTCTTGTTATAAGCATAACTGGAAACATAATGCGTATAATTCCCCGGTATTAATTACAAACTTAGTTATCTGATTGTAGTCAGAGTACCGGAACATAGAGCCAGGTGAACGGAGGTGAATACATGCCGTTCAAATATTCTGAATCGAAAGTTTATCCAATGCAATATCCCGAGTATAAATTATCCTTTTTTTCGAAAATTAACTTTCGGTTACCCAAGAGTAGCCTGACCCAAGTGTACTTTACAAGAAGTGACACTTACTAGTCCTGAGTTAAGTTTCGTTTCATACCTTTCACAATGGGTCCATTATCACGGCAAATAGACTGCCTGTTTATAATTAATCATAAAAATATGGTAATGGCATGAAATTATAATGTAACATGAAAAGAAAATTACTAACATGGGCTGGTTAGGATGCAAGCTAAATGTCATATTTCGAGGGCTGATTTGCTTAACAGCCAGCAATGCCTGATGCCAGAAGGTTTATCTGGTTGGTAATCATGTAAGGTACCTCTATGTGGTTTTTTATACTCTAAATAATTTTTCTTTTTCTTTCTTTCTCACCCAAACCTTAAAGGGTGTCCTCACGGAGTTCAGTTTTCATTCGGGAGAACATCCGGAATTGACACCCTGCCAGTCTACAGAGGTAAACTGCCTGATATATTCTTCTCTTTCCGCAATGCTTTATGCAGCATTATTTCATAGGAATGCTTTATACTCTAATTGCTTGTATAACAAGCCTGGCTTGTATTTTGTCGTATTTAAGATTCGACTGTATAAACGTCAGCCAAAAGGTTTCAAAAAGATAGTGTATCCGCGGAAAGTGAAAGCCTTCAGAGGTCAGGTGAGTGATATAGACAGGTATAAGCTGGCCGCAAGTAAAAATTCCACGAACCGTAAATCTTTGTCACTTCTTCTAAGGTACCTCGATTGGCTATGCGTTCACTGCGCATACCGGACATAGGATAAAGAGAAGTGCCACCGATCTCTTGTAACTGCGAATGTGATACAATTCAGATTAAGACAGAACCACTGCAGCCGGCGCCTTCTTCTTAAGGGAGCCTAGAGTTAAGGTTATGAGGAAGTTTGACTTGAAAGTTAGGAGTTCTTCACAATTTACTTAGTTGAACCGCGAATTAAGGAGTATCGTTGCGGTTATTGTAAAACGTATGGAAGGGTTAGGGTTGGAGTTAGGGATAGTGTCAAATCTTGGACATGAGAGTAGACACTTGCTTGAATTTCGCGCATGAAGTACGGGGGTGCGTAGTTATGCCCACTAGTAAGGAGGGGCTAAGCCCTTGCTGTGAGCTGGGCCGACTTTCATCTTGTTTCCCTGTCTCATATGACAGTAGATGGTATAAGTGAGGCCTCCTGGGTGTAAAGACTAAACTTTCGCAAAGCGACCCCCGCTAATGCATGTCGCGCATGTGCTCGGATCTCACAGAGGTGAGAAATATCACACGCACGCATGGTAGTTCACCCGTCACAACTTACGTTTCGAAACTTCAAAGTAAGCTTACCACATAAATAACGTTTGGTTTTAACGTTAGGTCTACGAGAAAGAGAGAGCGAGCATTGACTGTATGTATGGGACCATGTAGACAATGGAATTACGTGTGTGATGGGTGTTTGCCGGAGCTGAGATCAATGGTTTCCCAGTCATGCCACGATGGATTTGAACGTGTCTAACCAAGTCGGTATGCAATAAGAAGGTAAGATTACAATGCGGACTACCGAGATGGCGTCTTCACTTTTGATGATTGCTTCCTGTGGCATCGCGATATCACCTTCGTGGGGGCTAGGAGAGTTGGGTTGTTCGACAGGCAAGAAGCAGGATTAGGACGCAGTATGACAGTGGGGCTATGTGATAGGATTTTCTTCGCTGTTGGCGTTTCTGCGATATGGGTAAATTTGAAGGTGTCCAGAACGGTTAATCCATTTATTTACTACAGAATCCAACGAATGGTTTTGTGACCTCACTAGCTGGCAACGAACTATTTTACGACCCTACTAACCCGGGAACAAACACAATGGTTAGGGCTATTTGGCCTTGTAGATGGGCGTAGGTATATAGGCATAAAACACGGTGTAATCCAGTAGTAAAAAAAAACAGTTCATTCAATGATGACGGTGGCCATATACACTGCTTTTCATTGCCAGTGTGGTACCACCGCTTTCCGTCCTTAAAAGTGTCTTACCCCCATTGCCAATCTTCTGGTATTACACGCCTGCCTATCGATTACGCCCTCTAGTAGGATCGTACAATAGTTCTTTACCGAGTAGTGGAGTCGTACAAATATTCTTTGCCGCTCGGATAGTCACCCTTTCAGTAAGTTCGTTCGACTGCTTCATGTAAGCATCCTATTAAGTGTGTCTACCAAAGTTTGCAGCGATTTCGCTTTCGAAATTCCTTTTTTGGAAGGGTTGGGGTTAAGGTAAAGGTTAGGGTTAGGGACATGTGTCATAAGGCCCCAACCGTATAACCGATATTACCAGTAGTTCTCGTTCTACGGATTATCTGTTGCTGACCCCGACTACATGCCGCCTCTTGTCCCCAAATCAAAATTTCAGGATTCCTATGGACGACATTCGTAATACCTCAGATGTCCAGATTCATGCGGTCTTCACTTGGAGCATATTAAATCAGTGATAAAATATATTGTATGCACGTTATTTCATAGGATAGTGAATAGGTGTTTTTGGGCATCTCACAGCCTTCTGAACTAGGATTTTTAGCGCTTCGTGATCTTACAAGGCGGAAAAGACTGTTTAGCAATGTGCACTGCATTAGTCTCTCAGTGCCTACTAGCGGCATTGGGTGAAGAACCTCAAAGCTCCCATCCGCGTGTTCGGTTCCCTGAATGCGCACTAGCCGGGAATTCGCATTTCATGACACAGAATGTGGTCGATCTTATAACACCGATCGCAGAAGTTGTCGATTACGGACACAACCGCATGACTCATCATCCCCGACGGAGGCCTGCTTTCCTTTTTAATGGCAGGGCAACAGACCTTTAATTTTCCAGGCTCCCTCTTCCCACTTAGAGTAGGAAACGTGCATTTTTGCTTCTACTTACAATGCATCACTATGGACTCAGGAATTGCTCATCTATTAACTAGCCAGTTCGACTGGCGCGAGCGAAGACACGGTAGCGACATTAACGTTAACTATTTACCAGTGAGACAGCCTTTCGTCCGCCTCACCCACTTTGCTGTGCTGACAAAACAGCGTCAGATTCCTGGAGGCAGGTGTGGGCACAGTTTATGATCAATTTAAACTTCCCACCCATGGTTGTCACTCCCGTGACCTGGGTCTAGCTGCACATGCACCAGACCACAATAAGGGTGGCTCCGGTCTCACCCATGTTGAAAGTGCCATAGGAAGAAACCGCTGCATCATGAGACTCATTCCTGCGAAGAACCGCATTATTTCGCCATTTGGCGGTCTTTCAAATTATGACCCCTGGTTCAGCTAACACACAGGTAGTACTGATTATTCACCCAAGGTGTTGTCGCTTCTCAGTACCTTAAGAACTATAGCGGTGGATCAGCTCCCTTGTGAGGCACATATTCTGACTGACCGAGTTTCGTATTAGCGTAGTGTGTTGCGTTAATAGAGTTTCTATTCAGTTGTTAAAGAATATGTCGATCCCATTCGTCCCATTCTCTCCCCCTCCCAAAGTATCAGGAGAAAAAGTATATTCATTGTGGCAATTTTACTGTTCGTTCAACGTCATTGAGCACCTGGTTAAACCCTCCAATCGAATTTCAGATGCTGTCTCTAAGGCTGCCTTCCAGCTCTTGTCCCAACGATCATATGAATTTGTTCTCAACTGCTTCAAGGGACCCACATTTTCAATTGTATCGTAAGTAAGATCTCTGTTTGTCATAACGGCATCGCGAAGTCTTCTAATCGGAAGCGCATAATGGATTATCTTCGACCCTGAGAAGTTGGATCCCGACTAGGGTGACATTTTATATTGCCGCAGTTATAACGGTTAAGCAGGTAAAATCAACGGAAAAATACATAAGCTGTCAAAGACACAATACCATGCTAGGAAGTCTGTAGGCAACGTTGTGGTTGGCACCAAAATATGAATAGCCGGTAGATGCCGAGTTTCAAGATCAGACGCCCTAACAAGCTCCAGCTTCTCCCCTAACTGTTTTATCTCACTATATTTTAGCCCCTGGAAGGCAGTGGGGAGCCAATGTTCTCCTTTGATCCTGACTTTGGCAATGTTATGGTGAGTTGTTTTTTACTTTGTATTTACGTTGTACATTGATGTACGACGTACATTGCCGACGATTAATGCTGTAGTCATTTGTGATCTTAAAGACCTCCCAAACACGAATCTGCATTTTCTACCTGATGATGGTGGATGATTTTTTGACTGAATTCATCAAAGTGTTCCGTTCGTTATATCGAGCCCATTTAGATATTTTACTGCGAAAAAAACCTGCTGATTTAATCCGGCGTATTTTACCATCTCTTCCTCCGTTCAGCTTCTGCTCCTAGGGTTACATACCCCGTTATAACTTGCAGTTATTGGTTGTTCTCGAAAGCCCAGTCTAATGCCCTATGTTTTTCCAGGTCATTGCTCTATGTTTAAGGTCTGGGTACACCTCACATAACCCATTTCAAGCCCCTGGAAATTAGAGTCTGTGAACAAAATCAGATGCATAGACTTTCTACTGCCTCGTTTAAAGTCTCTGTAGAAACTGGTTGCTTCTGTTGACTTCCACATTACCTGGGTTGTAATTTTCTGCAACCTATAAATTTAAGGGTTGCATTTATTCAGATTCAGAGACGTTCAACAACGACCTGCACCTGCACGACTCTAACCTGATTTTCTATTCGGTGGGTTAGATTTAATAGCGGAAAGTAAGTCAGCGCACCTCTTCAAAATCTTCATGCTATTTTTGTCAAGCTTCCTGTTTTACCTGTCTATCTCTGGACGATAATACAAGTTTTCTAACTGGAGACCTGCTAAACGATGAGCAGCGTTTAAGACGCAGAGACCAAGGTTTATGTTAAATAGACGAGAGAGCGATGTTTTGTCTGTGAATGCGTGCGGGGCGGGATCAGTAACGAATGGCCCGTATTTAGAGGTTTTTCTCGCGTGTAAATTGCCTTATCCGACGACGGAAAAGGATGTGGTGCCATTTAGGGCTGAGGGCGTATCGCACGGTATGCTGGAGGTAGATCAATTGGACGATTTACAAACCAGAGGCCAAGGCCTCAATAAACAGCTGATCTTCTATTTATCCACCCAAACCCTATTACCTTTGTGTCTCCGAGGCTAATGACAAGAGATGGTGAAAACCGCATCATCGCAAAGCTAATTAGCGTCCTTTTATTCGTGATTTCAGGCTTCTAGTAGTCTTTGTAATTGCAGGAGCAAATGCGGCATAAATTTCGATAAACGGCACCAAATGGCTGCAATATCTGGTGCTCTGTGTTATTTTCGAAGCCAAGTTCTCCACTAAATCAGCGTTAAATTCAAACAGCAGGGTCTGGAGATCAGGCGGGTGTATTTAAGTGAGATTGCGTGCAATCGTATTCGCCAATTATATGAAGCTTTAGGGTCTAGCTGCCTCCAATTAATAAGTAGAATGGAGCAACCACTCCCCAATTATTGGTTTGTTTTTGCAGGCTTGACATTTTGTGGGTTTCTCCTACAATAGTTTTATTGAACTTTTGATATTTCGCAGGATTTTAGGTTTTCTATTATTTTCTTTGGAATATTACCGAACGAACAGTACAGTGTTTAAGAGCATAGACCGTGTTTTTAAGAGTTTTGGAAAGGTAAATAATATTTATAAGAGTATAGGCAGGGTATTTGAAGTTTAAACTTGTATAAAAGAGGTAGCAGAGGTATTAGGACTTCATAAATATATACACTACTTCAGGAAAATTTTAAGTTCATGGGGATTCTCGGAACGTAACTTTTGCGATATTCACGGGCTAACTGTATTTTGCGCTTATAGGACATAATTACAATCGTTAATATAGGTAGTATATTTGGAGCAGAAGTTCGTGAAACCGTAATCAAATATAGGGTTTCCATGTGGGGCGGCCAAAATACTGCTGAGCGTCCTTCCATCTTTTGCTATGACTGTTTGTCGTAGAAGGTATGTTCAGTCGGGAATAGAGTTAATTAGATAGACCACACCCATGTCAGCATTTACTCTTCTTAGAAGGATTAATCAGTCACTTCACGTATAAAGCTCGGTAAATGTTCTAAAATAAGTTTCTCTGAATCTTTGGGCGGCAGGGTACATAATAATCCAGTTTTTAGGGTTATGTTACTAATCTGAACCACGAACAGGTTTTATTACCTAAACAAGACCTTTACTCACCGAATGCTTCAGGTTCACCCTCTAACTCATCGATCGAGACAATGCTGAGGAGTTTGTGGGGGATGAGGCAGAAACCTAAGACGAATAAAGTTTTCGTTCAGGTGCTCGAGTTTACCTTTTTCAACTGCATTCTGCAGGTAGGACACGAGACACCCGTAATGTAGGTGAGCTTCCGCTAAATTCCAGGAAAGGGCACCTATTTCTGTGTCCAAATCCGAATGCTAACCATAACACAAACCTGCGCCCTGACCGTAATGTCATTGAAATTTAACTCAAAGGGGTAACCATTCACCTGTCTTACGCTAACCTTGTCACCTTTACTGGCAGTTTTACTTGAAAAGGAATGAAAACCATGATATATTTGGTTAGTTACATTTAGAACTTCATGGGTTGCAAAATTCTCCATTAGGGCGGCATGAAACAAGTCAGGTTACTGTTCATAGATAATGCATGTAGAAACTTTAAAGACACGGGCAACACAGCGCTTGGACTAGGACAAGATCAGTGGCGCCAAAACCATCAATTTTGGCTTTAAATTAAATGGAGCAGTAATATAAGGAAATTTAAGCAGTACCGACGAGATAGGTTTCTTGGGAAAGAAAGCGAACAAATGACTTAGAAATTTGGTCACGCTATGTGAATTCCGATCTCAGTCGGTTTGGGCCCATCCGAAGGCCGCAGAAATTTTATGCCTCTTTAGTTTTTCAACTTACCACTGAAGGGAAGGATGACTTATATGGCCTCCTAAACAGAACATGAGTGTAGCAATATCCCGACCAATTAACAAAGTTGGCCTTCCGCATACTTCCAGGAGGGTCAAATATTCCCTTGTCTTTATCACTTACATCATCTTAAACCGTAGTCCTATTGTAGACCCTAACCTCAAGTTAACACTTCACTTTATCCTAACTTTAAACCTCGCCTTAACTGACGTTAATCCTATCCTTAAACCCCACCCTATTTGCTCTTGAATTTGACGCAAAGACCCCGGAATCGTGATGCGTCGTGTTTCTGTCATCTTTATCCCGCCACAAAAACTAATCCGAAAAATAGGTCTCTTTAAAAAGATGAAGGAGAAATACGAGGAGATGGGGGTTGAATAAGGGCATATGGATCGACTTTTTTACATGTGGTTATGCCCTTAATTCCAGGAAGGGTTAATGGTAGGAATTTGGTTAGTAGTAGGTAAACGTGAGGTGTAAGATTTTGATTACGGGGATTGGGATTAGGGTCATGATCAATTTTGTGGTTTAAGTCGAGACATAGGACTAGGTACCACGAAATGTAGCCTGGAGTGTGGAGTTTCTATCTTATATTTCCGACCAAGAGCGAAACAATGCTGAGAGTGGAAAGATATGTTCCAACTGAAATTGCTAAAGGCATTTAGATGGAAATTCACAGGTATATCAGCGTGCCAAACATACTTAATTAAAGCGAAAGTGAATTTTATACTTACTATCACCACAACCAGATTCAAATACTTATTCATAGTTAAGGGTTTGACTAACATTCTCGCGCAAACGTTTCTGGGTCAGCTTTGCTCGTGTACCCGGTCTGATCTGCACAGACGTCTCTCTGTGAGCTGCCCACGAGCCTCCTTCGATCCCAAGCACTTGAATATATAAGCTTTTTCATCCTCTGTCACCAGTCATGGCAATAGAAAAGCAAAGAGGCATGCATGAGAACCCACTCAAGTATGCCTCCTTAGCTTAGCCAACACTGTTCACATACACACACACCTTTGTAGATCCTGACCAAATAATGGATCCGTACATAGGGTGACCTAGGAGTGATCAAAATCCATCAGATAAACCCCAGGAATATTGAAATTAAAGGTTGAATTGAATTATGCTGAGGGGAAAGCTTCCTGCTTATCGTAATACAGACAGTGAAGTCTCAGTAGTGGGGTTCAATGGCCACCCGTAACGAGCCAAAATTTGACATATAGCAAATTTAAGAAGAGGTTTTTAAGCCATACCCTTAAAACTTGATTCTTAGATGTTATATATTAATGATTAAAGAGAAGAGACAGAGATAGAGATCAATCCAGCGGTTAATTTACTAACTTTAATAAGAATGACAGTCATTAAAAGTAGGGGGCTTCTCAGATGAAGGATAAAATTGCACAGTCATATTCTTCTTCGTGTCATGGCCGACCGTTATGGAAACTGAACTATTGGGTTGATGGGTTTTTACATTAGTTTAGTTGTTTTGCTCAGCCTCCTACCCACAGGACACTTTGGGCGAAGGGACGAGCAAACTAGCGTCGCATGAATTCACCAAGGTCTTCGTGAACGCCAGTTAGTTTTGATTGGCCACCAGAATAGCTACGAAACTCCCCTACAACAGAGCGCGGACTGCCCTTTTCCGATGGCAGCTCCATCTTGAGATGTCCATTATTCCGCCTTTGGCACTGCCGTTTTGCCGGGGATATTGCTAGGATCTTGAAATAATTACCCCTAAACAAAGCATCCTCCCGGCAAGAGAAGCTATAAGTAAATAAGTTAGTCTTATGACTTTAAAGTTAGCGTTCGCAGTACTGCAAAGCCGAGATTAACTTTTGCGTAGGTGGCGAAGAATAATAGAATTCAACTGCCGCCCAACACTCTGGACCCATTTATTGACCTCTCAACCGGCACTGTCCGAGCTTTCGACCGCAGAAGCCGTAGGATATTACTAAACTCGCGGATCCAGAACGGCCGTCTATACTTCTCCGATGGTCGATGGGCAGACCTATCCAATTGCGCTGGATTCCTTCAGGAGGCCGAGGGAGTGGAAGCGATTCTTTCAGTTGATCTCCTTGAAGGGCAACACCACTCTAAGGGACGCCGAAACCGACAAAGTGCTAGCCACGGGCGATACATCCCACGCGATTGACTTCGCATCCATTAAGGAGCTCAAGGGCAAGATTGGTTTGGAGATCAAAATTGCAAAGACAACAGTATATGTGGACGTATGCAGTGGAAAATTATCCCTAGTACTTGCCGACACGCAAGAGGAGCAGGAGGAGAAGAAATTGAAAGCATAGAAAACGGCCTTCTAAGGACTAAAAGCGGGAAGGTTGTGAATATGCCACTACGAGTGAGAAATCCCAATTATCTTATGATGTTGGACGCAAAAACAGGAGCAATAGGCATTTACCAAGCAGATACCGGAGAACAACACGCCATGATAAAATATCCTAAGAGAAGTGACAAGGCCGACAAAATACAAACAACCGAACAAAAACAAGAAAAAAAACAGCAAGAAGGAGGACAAAGAAAAGAAAATGAAATATACAAGAAGGAAACAACGGAAAAAACCAAAGGTCAAACACCAGAGGAAAGAAACGAAAACGAAGGCACAAAAGAAAGCAAGGCCGAAAACATAAAAGCTGAAGAAAAGGAAATAAAAAACAGAAAGAAAAAGAGAAATAGGACATAAAATTCCAAAACGCATAGCAGATAATATAACAGAGCAGCAAAATGAAGACGCAAATAAGGAAACAAACACCCAAAAATATACGTCTGCAGCTAACAAAATCACGCTAGCGAGTGAAGCCAGTCTGCCTTCAGAGAGCACCAGCACCTCAGAACTGGCAGCAGGAGGAAAAGAGACCTCCAAATCAGTCACCACATCTGGCCCTGTTGTTACACTTACGTCCGAGGCAGAGCAGGAGCCTTCCTCCATGTCGGAGCTGGTGACACAGGCAACCGCATCATCATCGTCATCTGCACCGACAACAGAAAAACCTTTGCGGAGCAGCGAGGAGTGGACGATGACTGAGGCTTCCTTAACCACCGATTCTAGCCCAGTGAAGACGACCGATGAAATGGCTGAGGCGATTGTGGACAAGAGCCAAACAGAGGCCCTCATCGACGCCACAATCGCAAGTACTATAACTGACCATGTCTCCACTACGAGCAGCCCTGCATCTGAAGCTACTTCGCCTCCAGAGAGCACCAGCGCCTCAGAACTGGAAGCAGGAGGAGAAGAGACCTCCGATTCAGTCACCACATCTGGCAATGCTGATACACCTACGTCCGAGGCAGAGCAGGAGCCTTCCTTTATGTCGGAGTTGGTAACACAGGCAACCGCGTCATCATCCTCATCTGCACCGACAACAGAAACACCTTTGCACATCAGTGAGGAGTGGACGATGACTGAGGCTTCCTCAACCCCTGATTCTAGCCCAGTGACGACGACCGAGGAAATGGCTGAGGCGATTGTGGACAAGAGCCAAACAGAGGCCCTTATCGACGCCACGATTGCTAGTTTTATAACTGACCATGTCTTCTCCACGGGCAGCCCTGCATCTGAAGGTACTCTGCCTTCAGAGAGCACAAGCACCTCAGAACCTGCAGCAGGAGGAGAAGTGACCTCCGATTCAGTCACCACATCTGGCACTGCTGTTACACCTACGTCCGAGATAGAGCAGGAGCCTTCCTCCATGTCGGAGTTGACGACACAGTCAACCGCAACATCATCCTCATCTGCACCGACAACAAAAACAACTTTGCGCAGCAGCGAGGAGTGGACGATGACTGAGGCTTCCTCAACCACTGATTCTAGCACAGTGACAACGGCCGAGGAAATAGATGAGGCGATTGTGGACAACAGTCAAACAGAGGCCCTCATCGACGCCAAGATCCCAAATACTATAACGGACCACGTCTCCTACACGGTCAGCCCTGCATCTGAAGGTACTCTGCCTTCAGATAGAACAAGCACCTCAGAACCTGCAGCAGTAGGAGAAGTGACCTCCGATTCAGTCACCACATCTGGCACGGCTGTTACCCCTACGTCCAAGATAGAGCAGGAGCCTTCCTCCATGTCGGAGCTGGTGACACAGGCAACCGCATCATCATCCTCATCTGCACCGACAACAGAAACACCTTTGCGAAGCAGCGAGGAGTGGACGATGACTGAGGCTTCCTCAACCACTGATTCTAGCCCAGTGACGACGACTGAGGAAATGGCTGAGGCGATTGTGGACAAGAGCCTAACCGAGGCCCTCATTGACGCCACGATCGCAAGTACTATAACTCACCGCGTCTATACCAAGGGCAGCCCTGCATCTGAAGCTACTATGCCTTCAGAGAGCACAAGCACCTCAGAATTTGCAGCAGGAGGAGACGTGACCTCCTATTCAGTCACCACATCTTGGACTGGTGTTACACCTACGTCCGAGGCAGAACAGGAGCCTTCCTCCTTGTCAGAGTTGGTGACACAGGCAACCGCATCATCATCCTCATCTGCACCGACAACAGAAACACCTTTGCGCAGCAGCGAAAAGTGGACGATGACTGAGGCTTCCTCAACCACTGATTCTAGCCCAGTGACGACTTCCGAGGAAATGGCTGAGGCGATTGTGGACAAGAGCCAAAATGAGGCCCTCATTGACGCCAGGATCGCAAGTACTATAACTCACCACGTCTATAACACGGGCAGCCCTGCATCTGAAGCTACTCTGCCTTCAGAGAAAACAAGCACCTCAGAACCTGCAGCAGTAGGAGAACTGACCTCCGATTCAGTCACCACATCTGGCACGGCTGTTACACCTACGTCCAAGATAGAGCAGGAGCCTTCCTCCATGTCGGAGTTGGTGACACAGGCAACCGCATCATCATCCTCATCTGCACCGACAACAGAAACACCTTTGCGCAGCAGCGAAAAAGTGGACGATGACTGAGGCTTCCCTCAACCACTGATTCTAGCCCAGTGACGACTTCGAGGAAATGGCTGAGGCGATTGTGGACAAGAGCCAAACAGAGGCCCTTATCGACGCCACGATTGCAAGTACTATAACTGACCATGTCTCCACCACAGGCAGCCCTGCATCTGAAGCTACTCTACCTTCAGAGAAAACAAGCACCTCAGAACCTGCAGCAGTAGGAGAAGTGACCTCCGATTCAGTCACCACATCTGGCACTGCTGTTACACCTACGTCCGAGATAGAGCAGGAGCCATCCTCCATGTCGGAGTTGGTGACACAGGCAACCGCATCATCATCCTCATCTGCACCGACAACAGAAACACCTTTGCGCAGCAGCGAAAAGTGGACGATGACTGAGGCTTCCTCAACCACTGATTCTAGCCCAGTGACGACGACCGAGGAAATGGCTGTTGCAATTGTGGACAAGAGCCAAACAGAGGCCCTCATTGACGCCACGATCGCAAGTACTATAACTGACCACGTCTCCACCACGGGCAGCCCTGCATCTGAAGCTACTCTGCCTTCAGAGAGCACAAGCACCTCAGAACTTGCAACAGGAGGAGAAGAGACCTCCGATTCAGTCACCACATCTGGCACGGCTGTTACACCTACGTCCGAGATAGAGCAGGAGCCTTCCTCCATGTCAGAGTTGGTGACACAGGCAACCGCATCATCATCCTCATCAGCACCGACAACAGAAACACCTTTGCGCAGCAGCGAAAAGTGGGCGATGACTGAGGCTTCCTCAACCACTGATTCTAGCCCAGTGACGACTTCCGAGGAAATGGCTGAGGCGATTGTGGACAAGAGCCAAACAGAGGCCCTTATCGACGCCACGATTGCAAGTACTATAACTGACCATGTCTCCACCGCAAGCAGCCCTGCATCTAAAGCTACTCCGCTTTCAGAGAGCACAAGCACCTCAGAACTTGCAGCAGTAGGAGAAGTGACCTCCGATTCAGTAACCACATCTGGCACGGCTGTTACACCTACGTTCGAGATAGAGCAGGAGCCTTCCTTCATGTCGGAGTTGGTGACACAGGCAACCGCATCATCATCCTCATTTGCACCGACAACAGAAACACCGTTGCGCAGCAGCGAGGAGAGGACGATGACTGAGGCTTCCTCAACCACTGATTCTAGCCCAGTGACGACGACCGAGGAAATGCCTGAGGCAATTGTGGACAAGAGCCAAACAGAGGCCGTCTTTGACGCCACGATCGCAAGTACTATAACTGACCACGTCTCCACCACGGGCAGCCCTGCATCTGAAGCTTCTCTGCCTTCAGAGAGAACAAGCACCTCAGAACCTGCCGTAGTAGGAGAACTGACCTCCGATTCAGTCACCACATCTGGCACGGCTGTTACACCTACGTCCGAGATAGAGCAGGAGCCTTCCTCCATGTCGGAGTTGGTGAGACAGGCAACCGCATCATCATTCTCATCTGCACCGACAACAGAAACACCTTTGCGCAACAGCGAACAGTGGACGATGACTGAGGCTTCCTCAACCACTGATTCTAGCCCAGTGAAGACGACCGAGGAAATGGTTGAGGCGATTGTGGACAAGAGCCAAACAGAGGCCCTCATTGACGCCACGATCGCAAGTACTATAACTCACCACGTCTCCACCACGGGCAGCCCTGCATCTGAAGCTACTCCACCTTCGAGAGCACAAGCACCTCAGAACCTGCAGCGTAGTAGGAGAACGTGACCTCCGATTCAGTCACCACATCTGGCACGGGTGTTACACCTACGTCCGAGGCAGAACAGGAGCCTTCCTCCGTGTCAGAGTTGGTGACACAGGCAACCGCATCATCATCCTCATCTGCACCGACAACAGAAACACCTTTGCGAAGCAGCGAAAAGTGGACGATGACTGAGGCTTCCCTCAACCACTGATTCTAGCCCACGTGAAAGTCGACCGAGGAAATGGTTGAGGCGATTGTGGACAAGAGCCAAACAGAGGCCCTCATTGACGCCACGATCGCAAGTACTATAACTCACCACGTCTCCACCACGGGCAGCCCTGCATCTGAAACTATCTGCCTTCAGAGAGAACAAGCACCTCAGAACCTTGCAGCAGTAGGGAGAACTGACCTCCGATTCAGTTACCACATCTGGCACGGCTGTTACACCTACGTCCAAGATAGAGCAGGTTTCTTCCTCCATGTCGGAGTTGGTGACACAGGCAACCGCATCATCATCCTCATCTGCACCGACCACAGAAACACCTTTGCACAGCAGCGAGGAGTGGACGATGACTGAGGCTTCCTCAACCACTGATTCTAGCACAGTGACAACGGCCGAGGAAATAGATGAGGCGATTGTGGACAACAGTCAAACAGAGGCCCTCATCGACGCCACGATCCCAAATACTATAACGGACCACGTCTCCTACACGGTCAGCCCTGCATCTGAAGGTACTCTGCCTTCAGAGAGCACAAGCACCTCAGAACCTGCAGCAGTAGGAGAAGTGACCTCCGATTCAGTCACCACATCTGGCACTGCTGTTACACGTACGTCCGAGATAGAGCAGGTTTCTTCCTCCATGTCGGAGTTGGTGACACAGGCAACCGCATCATCATCCTCATCTGCACCGACCACAGAAACACCTTTGCACAGCAGCGAGGAGTGGACGATGACTGAGGCTTCCTCAACCACTGATTCTAGCACAGTGACAATGACCGAGGAAATGGCTGAGGTTATTGCGGACAAGAGCCAAACAAAGGCCCTCATTGACGCCACGATCGCAAGTACTATAACTGACCATGTCTTCTCCACGGGCAGCCCTGCATCTGAAGGTACTCTGCCTTCAGAGAGCACAAGCACCTCAGAACCTGCAGCAGTAGGAGAACTGACCTCCGATTCAGTTACCACATCTGGCACGGCTGTTACACCTACGTCCAAGATAGAGCAGGTTTCTTCCTCCATGTCGGAGTTGGTGACACAGGCAACCGCATCATCATCCTCATCTGCACCGACAACAGAAACACCTTTGCGCAGCAGCGAGGAGTGGACGATGACTGAGGCTTCCTCAACCACTGATTCTAGCCCAGTGACGACGACCGAGGAAATGGCTGAGGCGATTGTGGACAAGAGCCAAACAGAGGCCCTCATTGACGCCACGATTGCAAGTACTATAACTGACCATGTCTCCACCGCAGGCAGCCCTGCATCTGAAGCTACTCCTTCTGAGAGCACAAGCACCTCAGAACTTGCAGCAGTAGGAGAAGTGACCTCCGATTCAGTCACCACATCTGGCACGGCTGTTACACCTACGTCCGAGATAGAGCAGGAGCCTTCCTCCATGTCGGAGTTGGTGACACAGGCAACCGCATCATCATCCTCATCTGCACCGACAACAGAAACACCTTTGCACAGCAGCGAGGAGTGGACGATGACTGAGGCTTCCTCAACCACTGATTCTAGCACAGTGACAACGACCGAGGAAATGGCTGAGGTTATTGCGGACAAGAGCCAAACAGAGGCCCTCATTGACGCCACGATCGCAAGTACTATAACTGACCATGTCTCCACCACGGGCAGCCCTGCATCTGAAGGTACTCTGCCTTCAGAGAGCACAAGCACCTCAGAACCTGCAGCAGTAGGAGAAGTGACCTCCGATTCAGTCACCACATCTGGCACTGCTGTTACACCTACGTCCGAGATAGAGCAGGAGCCTTCCTCCATGTCGGAGTTGGTGACACAGGCAACCGCATCATCATCCTCATCTGCACCGACAACAGAAACACCTTTGCGCAGCAGCGAAAAGTGGACGATGACTGAGGCTTCCTCAACCACTGATTCTAGCCCAGTGACGACGACCGAGGAAATGGCTGAGGCGATTGTGGACAAGAGCCAAACAGAGGCCCTTATCGACGCCACGATTGCAAGTACTATAACTGACCATGTCTCCACCGCAGGCAGCCCTGCATCTGAAGCTACTCCACTTTCTGAGAGCACAAGCACCTCAGAACTTGCAGCAGTAGGAGAAGTGACCTCCGATTCAGTCACCACATCTGGCACGGCTGTTACACCTACGTCCGAGATAGAGCAGGAGCCTTCCTCCATTTCGAAGTTGGTGACACAGGCAACCGCATCATCATCCTCATTTGCACCGACAACAGAAACACCTTTGCGCAGCAGCGAGGAGTGGACGATGACTGAGGCTTCCTCAACCACTGATTCTAGCCCAGTGACGACGACCGAGGAAATGGCTGAGGCGATTGTGGACAAGAGCCAAACAGAGGCCCCTCATCGACGCCACGATTGCAAGTACTATAACTGACCATGTCTCCACCGCAGGCAGCCCTGCATCTGAAACTACTCTGGCCATCAGAGAGCACAAGCACCTCAGAACCTGCAGCAGTAGGAGAAGTGACCGCCGATTCAGTCACCACATCTGGCACTGCTGTTACACGTACGTCCGAGGATAGAGCAGGAGCCTTCCTCCATGTCGGAGTTGGTGACACAGGCAACCGCATCATCATCCTCATCTGCACCGACAACAGAAACACCTTTGCGCAGCAGCGAGAAGTGGACGATGACTGAGGCTTCCTCAACCACTGATTCTAGCCCAGTGACGACGACCGAGGAAATGGCTGAGGCGATTGTGGACAAGAGCCAAACAGAGGCCCCTCATCGACGCCACGATTGCTAAGTTCTTATAACTGACCATGTCTTCCACGCAGGCAGCCCTGCATCTGAAGGTACTCTGCCACTTTCAGAGAGCACAAGCACCTCAGAACCCGCAGCAGTAGGAGAAGTGACCTCCGATTCAGTCACCACATCTGGCACGGCTGTTACACCTACGTCCGAGATAGAGCAGGAGCCTTCCTCCATGTCGGAGTTGGTGACACAGGCAACCGCATCATCATCCTCATCTGCACCGACCACAGAAACACCTTTGCGCAGCAGCGAGGAGTGGACGATGACTGAGGCTTCCTCAACCACTGATTCTAGCCCAGTGACGACTTCGGAAGAAATGGCTGAGGCGATTGTGGACAAGAGCCAAACAGAGGCCCTCATTGACGCCACGATTGCAAGTACTATAACTGACCATGTCTCCACCACGGGCAGCCCTGCATCTGAAGCTACTCTGCCTTCAGAGAGCACAAGCACCTCAGAACTTGCAGCAGTAGGAGAAGTGACCTCCGATTCAGTCACCACATCTTGGACTGCTGTTACACCTACGTCCGAGATAGAGCAGGAGCCTTCCTCCATGTCGGAGTTGGTGACACAGGCAACCGCATCATCATCCCTCATCTGCACCGACAACAGAAACACCTTTGCACAGCAGCGAGGAGTGGACGATGACTGAGGCTTCCTCAACCACTGATTCTAGCCCAGTGACGACGACCGAGGAAATGGCTGAGGCGATTGTGGACAAGAGCCAAACAGAGGCCCTCATTGACGCCACGATCGCAAGTACTATAACTGACCATGTCTCCACCGCAGGGCAGCCCTGCATCTGAAGCTAACTCTGCCTTTCAGAGAGCACAAGCACCTCAGAACTTGCAGCAGTAGGAGAAGTGACCTCCGATTCAGTCACCACATCTGGCACTGCTGTTACACCTACGTCCGAGATAGAGCAGGAGCCTTCCTCCATGTCGGAGTTGGTGACACAGGCAACCGCATCATCATCCCTCATCTGCACCGACCACAGAAACACCTTTGCACAGCAGCGAGGGAGTGGACGATGACTGAGGCTTCCTCAACCACTGATTCTAGCCCAGTGACGACGACCGAGGAAATGGCTGAGGCGATTGTGGACAAGAGCCAAACAGAGGCCCTTATCGACGCCACGATTGCAAGTACTATGACTGACCACGTCTCCACCGCAGGCAGCCCTGCATCTGAAGCTACTCCGCCTTCAGAGAGCACAAGCACCTCAGAACCTGCAGCAGGAGGAGAAGTGACCTCCGATTCAGTCACCACATCTGGCACTGCTGTTACACCTACGTCCGAGGCAGAACAGGAGCCTTCCTCCATGTCGGAGTTGGTGACACAGGCAACCGCATCATCATCCTCATCTGCACCGACAACAGAAACACCTTTGCACAGCAGCGAGAAGTGGACGATGACTGAGGCTTCCTCAACCACTGATTCTAGCCCAGTGACAACGACCGAGGAAATGGCTGAGCCGATTGTGGACAAGAGCCAAAACAGAGGCCCTCATCGACGCCACGATCGCAAGTACTATAACTGACCACGTCTCCACCACGGGCAGCCCTGCATCTGAAGCTACTCTGCCTTCAGAGAGCACAAGCACCTCAGAACTCTGCAGCAGTAGGAGAAGTGACCTCCGATTCAGTCACCACATCTGGCACTGCTGTTACACCTACGTCCGAGATAGAGCAGGAGCCTTCCTCCATGTCGGAGTTGGTGACACAGGCAACCGCATCATCATCCTCATCTGCACCGACAACAGAAACACCTTTGCACAGCAGCGAGGAGTGGACGATGACTGAGGCTTCCTCAACCACTGATTCTAGCCCAGTGACGACGACCGAGGAATTGGCTGAGGCGATTGTGGACAAGAGCCAAACCGAGGCCCTCATCGACTCCACGTTCGCAAGTACTATAACTGACCACGTCTCCACCACGGGCAGCCCTGCATCTGAAGGTACTCTGCCTTCAGAAAGCACAAGCACCACAGAACCTGCAGCAGGAGGAGAAGTGACCTCCGATTCAGTCACCACATCTTGGACTGGTGTTACACCTACGTCCGAGGCAGAACAGGAGCCTTCCTCCATGTCGGAGTTGGTGACACTGGCAACCGCATCATCGTCCTCATCAGCACCAACAGCAGCATCAGACGCGGTCAGCAGCGAGGAGTGGACGACGACTGAAGCTGCCTTCACCACTGATTCAAGCGCAGTCAATGGGTTATCACCGCCATCTACCCCTTCTTCGTCCTTCAGCTCTCCGTCTTCCCTTCTTCTTTCCTCTTCGCTCTCGGACCATCCTCCGACTGTGAGACATTTCTTTTTGTTTGCTTTTTGCTTGCCTTCTTCTTTCGTTTTTCATTTACGTCTGATTTGTTGCTTCAGTTTCTTTATCTTTTTGTTTCGTTTGCCGACTTTATTTCCGTTTTTTCTGCACTGCTGCTTTTTCTTATCCATTTTCGCGTTTCCTCACTCGGGAACTTGCTCAGCTTTTCGGCACCTTTTTTTCTCGCAGTCGTATTACACGCTTTTGGATTTATCAATTTTTCAGCTATCTGTTCTTTTTTTATTCTGTTTGTTATTTTCTGATATATTTTTACAAGATAATTCACGCTGTGCTATATCTTTTTTTCTTCTTTCGTTCCCCCGCTCTGATAATTTTTCCTTTCCGCACTTAAATTGCAGATGGTGGGTATTTGGATGGTTCTTCTTTATGTTCTCCTCCGCTCCTTGTATGCAATCTCCGTTTTGCTGTGTTGGTTGCACATACGGTCACCTTTTTCAATTTTAAATAGCTGGTTTTCAAAAAGTGTCAGTTAAGTCACCCTATCGGTATCCTGTTTGAAACCTAACTTTTATTAACTCCTGGTTGATAAACTTCCCATGAGGGGATCTAATGTCAAAAACCGCGATCTATGTCTGTAGGGAAGCCTTGTATGGCAGCCTAAATTGGACACGAGTAAGGTAACCGCCCGGGTCGCTTTAAAATAGGTGGAATTAAGGTAAAATTCAGAAGGGTTAAAGGTACCGGTGCCTTACAGCTAACGCCAACCCTAACATAAAACTAAACCATATCCCTAATATTAGCCCTAGCCCTGAGCATGATCCCTAACCTTAAGCTTAAACCTAAACTTACGCTTAAACCTAACCTTAATCCTAAACATAATTTCCTTGTAATTTAGCACAAAGCCCCATGTATGGTGGGTGGTTCTCATTCCATCTCCTGTATAGGCAGCCATACAAGGCATCACTAAAACTATTTTCTACTGAGGTTCTCCCTTTGCGACATTTGCAGGTGCTCCTCAGAGCTTGACACCAGTCCGCCTATTTGATGAGCCTCTATGTACAAGCCTTTATTAAATTCCAGGGTAGGAATCAGTTAAATGCACCCTCTCTGGGTATGACAGGGGAAGAGGACAGGCCTTCCCCGTAGGTTTGGTGGCATAGCGTTACATTTCACGAAGAATAGCCTAATTCTACCTGAATCGCAGCTTTAACCTTGATACCAATCCTTAACTTGGACCTGACCCCAACTTTTACCCAAAGTCCCCTATAATTGTATGCAGGGCCACCTATAAGAGTGGCCGTTCCTTTTAGCATGTCTCGATCACTTCAGCTACCGGACTCTTTTCAGGCGTATTAAATGCAGACTACGTACTGACATCTAGGTGACTTTTTCTGGTCTATCCTGATGAATGGATGGAAAACCCAGAAGTTGGTTTAGCCGATTTCTGTTGCCGCATTGGTCATCCACAGGAGATTCGGCATCACAGTCTGTCTCAGAGAGCTCTCTCTGCAACAGCTTCTCTGGTAGGAGTATGATAGAGTCATTTCCTTGCAAAACTACCACTTACTACTAACAGTACTACTTGCTCTTAGCATTGACAGTAGACGGTTATTCCGGAGAACTTGATATTTACTGACTAAAAAATTTTGTCAGTGATAAGGCCTACCTCTAGAAGTCCTTCATTCCGGGACGTTGCTACAGGCTTTTCCACTGGTACTTTTGACACATTTTAGTTACCTGGACTATGCGTTTTCCCATAATTCTCGATATGTCGTTTTTCTAAGGCCTTTTTAACTTTTTCAGAGGTTAATATGTGAATTCTGACAAAAGTTCTTATGAGCAGTCTCTCTAATTTCCTACTTTAAGCTGAGGAATGGCCCTTAAGCAAAAGTTATCACCTCAGGTGATGTGATGAAATGGAAAGAGAAGACGTTCCTGGATAAGGATAAGTTACCTATATAATATGATCTACTGGTACTAAGCGACAAGATGTACAACGTGGGTACTATAGACTTTGAGCAAGTCCCTCCGACTCATTCGTGATCGATTCGTCCGATTCATTGAGTACTTTTTTGGTCAACTCGAGTATTAGTCTCGAGACAAAGCATAACCACATAAGGTACCGAGTTGTTTCTGAAGATGGTCCGGGCGTGCTCGCACAGACCTCCTATCGGCCTTTTAGCCAGATAGCCTGACCAGATGATACAGTAAATGACAACTAACGTGACCTCAGGGAATAGTCAGCCCGTAGGCCTTCATCAGCTAACGATGGATTCTGGCCTTGTACCAGTGACAATGCGAAGGGTTGAAGAGCTTGGTATGCACTTTGTGCTGTGGGTAGCTCATGGTGCTGCAGATTTCGGGACCAGACGCGGCAACCGGAATTCCCCCCCCCCCCTAATCATGTGGCCGTGCGCTAATTTCCACAGAGATTGTGGGGGTTAAGGGTTTTCTCGGTCTCCACATGACCTTTGTATAAACATCTGTTTATTGCTGGCCTGCGTGAAAGCTCTATGCGAAGATTCGGCGTCACAGATGTATGCGCTCTCACGATTCTTTGGGCTGCTAACGTGAGTTTCGATTTGCTCAAAGGAGCTAGAAGCTGTCAGACATCATCTTCCGCAGCAGTTATTTAGACTATCTAACCAACGGCTGTGACAAAACAAACCGAGCCATCAATTGGAAAGGCCTGCAATCTGCTGTGGTCTTGCCTCGACTGAGCCGAAAGCAAAACGAAAAGACCAATAATTGAAGCATGCAGATGCGACCTCAAATCGATTTACCATAAAATCGACCTATCAGCATTATACGAAGCATTTAGGCAGCACTTGGGTGTCAAGAATCCCCCAATGAGAAGCTGAGCAACTGAATTTACCATGGGTGAGTTGGAGTGACTTGTTCACTCCAACCCATCTTATCTATCATTTATGGAGGGTTCAAGCACGAGCAGAGGACGTCAGATGAGTGAGCTTTCCTCATCAGAGATAACCTTCGTTTCCTCCGTTTTGAAAGGCAAGCATCCCAAAACTGTAGTTTTAAGACAAAAACACATTAAAGCTGTTTAAACGCCGTTTTCAAGTTAACCGTCTAACGGTAAACAAAGTTGCGAAACAGGTCAGTTTTTTATCCTACCCACAAAGTTAAAATTTGAAAAGCTTTTGTGGCAATGAGCGTTTAATTCAACGAAACCTTCACTGCATACTTCTTGGGATTGACCGCAATCTATTCCGTTTTTGAGATTGTTGTAAGCGACGGCCTTGACATTTGCCCAACCAAAAGAAAGCCCTTCGGTACAAATTGCACATCACTGTCCACAGAGAGTAATACATAAAGTGAAATTTTAATGTACGCTCAGGTATTTGAAGGGGTTTGACTTTCAGGCATGATTAATTTGACCCACTTGTGAAAAACCCAGCGGCCTTGATAGGATTCGAACTCGCACCAGCTAGGAAAAAGCTTTAGTACAGCGAACGCACTTTCGAAAATCCCCCACTTATTAATTGTGCCTGGTAGATATCTAGTGGATTCTGTATTGATTGCATAGGAAATATTGCTTGGGCATTCAGCTTGTTGTATCAAATTTGGTGGATTCCATATGTTGCAGTACGCTAAGCGGGTAACTTAACACAAGTGTGACTAAACTCACGGCTCCCGGTGGGGTCTCATATCTCAGTTGGATAGAGTGTTGGCTGTACTAACGCCTTCCCCTTGCCGGCATGGATTCAAATTCCACTGAAGGCGCCAATTTTTTCATAAGTAGGTCAAACGAATTATTCAAAGCTGCAAAAATCCCCAATTAATATCAGGTATGGCGATGACCTCGACATTTATCCAGCCAAAATAGCACTTTTCAGTAAAATTACAAATCACTATCCACAGAAAGTAATACATCCATTGAAAGTTCATGTTAACTCAGAAATCTGAAGGTCATTGACTTTCAGGACAATGTCCACCGTGGGCCTCACGACGAGGTGGGCGCAGGACGATAACGTGCACCTGAACTAATTCATATTGTTAACAGCCTTGCGCAGCATCTTCCACGCTCTCTCGCCCCTCACTTTCCAGGGCCTGATAGCAAGATAGTTGAAGGTGTACTCGGGCGCAGTGTCTGACCAAGCGATAAAGCTCGTCTTCACGTGCCACACACGCTCTGATGCCACAGACACTTACAACATTCTCACAACTGAAGGGTGTGTCTCGGATCCAATCAGAATATAAGGGTTTCGAGTAAGCACGTTGAAGGGGAGCACTTGTAGCCTGTTTCTCTTTGCTGAAGGAATCCAGTTAGTCTGTGAATTAAAAACCTTCCAAACCACGTTTTTTAGCGTCTCCTGATAGATCCACGTTTGTTCAGATTTTTTCTGCAGTGAGGAATGTCCTGATTTTCCATGGGAATGGTTGCCACAGTGCCGATCGCACTCTGCCTCTCCCATACATAGGTTCACAGACAGAAATCTCATGCTGGGATTGAACGCATGTATCTGACGCAGGCCAGACATGCACCTGAGCGGGCCACAATCCCCAATGGGTTAATGGGACGCATGGACTTCACAGCCCGGTCAACGCCTGCCGTGCCCAGCTCTGGCATCGGTGTTGATCCAACTGATTCACCGCCTGATCAGATGCTGGGTACCGCTTGAGTAAATACCTCTGTTCCGCCCACTGGTCTGTGCCACTGACTGCAGGGTATAGAATTCATTCCCGCGTTTTCAAAATAATCGCCACCATGGACTGCACGGGTGTTAGAACAATTACCTTATTAGTAATTGAATTTGTGGTAACAATCGATTATGTGGTCCCACTGACATAATGGGAGGCTCTTGTAGTAATGTAATAATAAAGGTTTTATGGGTAATGTAAGTGACACGGCCAGCTAACTGTCAGCAAGCAGCAAGAGTAGAATAAAAGTACGTTTACGGCAGTAGTTTATTTCAATGCACCAAAAAAAGGTTAATAGCATGAGCGTGAGATTTTAAATACTGGAAAATAGGGAAAAAATGAAAACTGAAGGCATTGGTTAGATAGTCCAGGTGAATTGGTGCCAGGCCTTAATGACCAACCGCAGTTTAGGAGAGAATGTGAACAATACATCGTTAACTAGGACTCCCGTGGCGACCGCGACTGAAGATATAATGGAAACGTAAGCCATTGGTAGCCCAACCAATAAGCTTCAACTTACATCTAAAGCCTAACCATAATCCTACACGTAACGCCAACTTTTAACCCTTGTCATACACATACCCTTAAAGATGCTACTAAGCCTAACGCTCAGCTAATCGGTTGCCCTGGCGGCAGGAGGTCTGGCGGGGCACGTGTGAATTGGAAGGGGCCACATCCGCAACTGTCATCAAACCTGTAAGAGCACCCAATATGAGCGATTTCAATGGTAATGTGTGGATTAGAGGACTCCTGTAAACTTTACTTGCATAAAGTGACCAAAAGCCTAGCAGAAATGTAACTAACATGCTACATTAAAAAGGCGATATGCATATATGCCAATATTTCTCTTCATTGACCTAAAAGTAATGAAAATTTGATAAATCAGGTAAGGTCAAAACAGCCAAATAAACAAACTGCTATCTGGCTGTAGCTGCACCGAAAACTGTTAAAAAGCGCGTATGTTATCTTTTAATGTACTAAAAAGTTAATGCTGAGAGCTGTAACTCTTTAATTTTGTTAATTTAATGCTTGATAGACTAAAAATTCATGAAGAGGGCTTTTTGTTTAAAATATGTGCAAGTTATCGGCCTACAGCAGAACCAAACAGATGAGCTAATTTTCCACTCTAAGTGCTTTGTCTCTTAGCGGAGACACTCTTTTAAACAGCCTTAGGGATTTAAACGTCAGAAACAAGGAGAAGTTGCAGAACGATTATTTTAGCAACTTTCCTGTAGAGGAATTCAGTGATTTCCAACGAAAGCTTGAAAAGCAAATTATAGCTTGACAGTTAACATCGAAAAGTTTGCCTATTGGTAGCATTCGAGGGAATTCAAGAATTACATAGGCATCGAATCAGGAGAATTCTCGTAGAAATCTCTCAAATGCATCCTCGATTAAAAACAAAGAAATGATAGATTGCCTCGAAAGCAACTGCAAGATAAAAGCTCGAAACTAGAGCTGACAAACATTAAGGCCTGCGAGCATCCCCATAGCAAGGCTTTTTCAGTATTTTCCTAATTTTTTCGGTACTGTTCACTGGTTCATATTATTTGTACTAAGGTAGAATGCACACTTTCAGATTACTATGCTTCCAACAGTAGCCTTTGCTCTTCCTGGCTATAAACTTAACGATATTAAATTCTCAGGTGACTGAACCCGAAGCATACACCGAGACAAGTACAACAACGGAAAGTACCACATTCGCGACGACTACACCTGCACCAAGTCCACCGGCATGGGTACCATTCATTGACTTGAGCAATTTTGTAGTTCGGGTCTACGACCGGAAGAAGAAGCACCTTTTGGTCCAATCCAAGGTCATAGACGGCAGCGTCAGATTCCCGAATGGCACATCCATATCAATTGAAGGTCTACCAGGCTTCAAACGTGACTCTGATTCAGCTGAAGTTCTTCTTTCCGTTGATTTTGACAGTGAGTCGACAAATCTCGTGGACATTGAGACCGGACGAACAATTATTAGAACAAGTTTTTCCGAAGGAATCCCAGAGGAGGCGATAGGTTTGAACTCGACCAAAGTCATGTTCGAAGTACTCACCGGTCCCGCAGCCCTACACATAGACACCTACACTGGAAAGTGGACAGTTCAGAGCACTGTGACCGGGCAGGTAGATGAGGTAGAGGACATTAGAGGCGGTATCCTCTATCTGCGTAATGGACAAACAGTTCGACTGTCCAGTTTGCCCGGATCGGGCTCCTCAATCCTAGCGATTGATTCAAAAACCGGAAGAGTCACTAAATTCAACAGGGAGACCGCGGAGGAGGACATTGTGAACGGTGTAGAAACTGCCACTGGTATGACGGACATGCTGAGCATAGGAAATACTACTACCGAACGGCCCACGGACACCTCCATGGACCAGGTATCGACAGATAGCAATGGATTACCTAGTCAAGTGGCTAACATGAGTACTGAAGTCGAGGAGATTGAAGTGGAAACGAAAACAGATGGCAGCGCAGAACAAGAAAAGTCGACTGTATTACCGGACGACTTTGAATACACAATCATGGATGCTACCGCACTGGTACAGAAGAACAACTCAGAAGAGGATAAAACAACCTCGATGGAAATATCAAGCACCGAGGCGGTTGATACAGTTAAATCTGCGGTTGATGACCGCACCCAGGGCCCAGATGCCAATGCCGAAGAAGGAAATGTGGTGACGGATTCAAGAGGCGTGTCTGTACAGGATAGCATTGACGACACCAGTATGGAAGTGACCGCTTCGGTACCCGGCATCAGTATCAACGAAGTAACTGCAGAAGAGGGTAAATCCCCAACTGGGGAGGTAACAGACTTGGAAACGGTGGAGTCAATTGTTTCCGAGAAAACTGAACAAGGGGATGGCCACACTCAAGGTCCAGATGTCAATGCTGAAGAAGGAAATGTGGTGACGGATTTGACAGGCGTTTCTGGACAGGATGGTACTGCCGACACCAGCAGGGAAGAGACCGCTCCGGTGCCCAGCATCAGTACTGACGAATTAACTGCAGAAGAGGGTAAATCAACTGTGAAGGTACCAGACTTGGAAACGTCGGAGTTGATTGTTTCCGAGAAAACTGAAGAGGTGGATGGTCACACTCAAGGTCCAGATGTCAATGTTGAAGAAGGAAGTGTGGTGACGGATTCGACAGGCCTGTCTGGACAGGATAGTACTGCCGACACCAGCAGGGAAGAGACCGCTCCGGTGCCCAGCATCAGTACTGACGAATCAACTGGGGAGGTTCCAGACTTGGAAACGTTGAAACCGATTGGTTCAGAGGCACCTGGGGATGTGGGTGATCACACACAGACAACAGATGCAGACAAATGAAAAGATTTCACTCAGCAGGACTTATACCGGATACTCTGGATAAGACGGACCCCTATGCAACTACGGCAATTCCGGTTATTGGTACAGAAGATGATACTGCAAGAGAGTCCAATATCTCGACCCCCGATGCTCTGGATGGGGGAACTTTGGATCATACTTCTATAGAACTAACTGACCCGGAGTTTGGCACAGTAACTCTGTCCCGTTGAAAGTGAGCCTTCAGATCTAACATCAGAGGACGAAGCCCCCGGGGCGGTGACTGATTCATCTGCAGTCCTCCAGCATCACCCGATTACGGACAAACTGCAGCCGGATGAGGGAGAGGACACACTGGAGCCTGGGAGAGAAATCGATTACGCATACACAGAGGAAAACACTAATGCACCAGTAGACAGCCTAGAAGGTTCCGAGACCCCGGTCTATGAAGACGTTGAGGGTGGAGCATTTCATACGATTTTATCTGGAGTGCCAGATTCAGGGCAACATAGCGAAGAAACCGAAGGACCGGTTGCCATCGTGACAGATGACACTCCGGGCTTCGAAGATACTTCTGGCAGCAGAAAACACCCCAGCATCCCAGACAATTCGCTCGGCGAGGGCATGACTCCTCCTACCGAGTTAATGACTTTGGTAACATGCTCCAGCTCCGTGCTGCTCTGAGCTAGCTGCATTTAAAAAAATGAAAGCTCGTTCCAGCCGGTCACATAGGTTTCGCATGATTTGATGTTTGAATGCCATTCGGATTTTGCATGGATCGGCAGAAAACGCACTCCATCTCGTCTTAGCTGCACTTTTGATCACCAGTCAAGTTTTCAAGACTGGTGCTCTTTTTTCCCTCTCCGGTTTGGGAAGGTTACTGTAGGCAGACAAATTCGCTCCCACCAGTGGCCTTTACTTTGATTGCCCTATACTTTGCTGATTTGCAGCACAAGCATGCTTTCAGTTTGCACTCTGCTATCATAATCCATCAGATGCTGTTGATTTGCACTATGCTGTTTTTTCCCTAAATTTAGTAATTATATTTTTACCTTTCATGAAAATCATAATCTTCGCAGACGGACAGTCAATGTAAGTGATTTTTATTCTTGTTACCCTTATGCACGTCACTACTAGAAGCTTCTTTACTCTCATTCCTCCGATTGACCTTAGGAAATAGAACAGGTTAGCCTTGGACTCTGCGCTGGGTTCCACTGGCTGACCCATAGCATCAGACGGCAGTTGAAATTAATTGATATTCCTACGTCACATGGTGGTTTGTTCGTGTCTTGATGCTCAGTCTAGCATATTCACAGACAACACAGTTGTGAAAAGGGGTATGTATAAAGAATGGACTGCCGACAAAAGCAAACCAGACTGGGGTGGCCATTTCCGACTTATTAGACGTCGTCAGTCATTCATACCCAACCTAGCTCTGGATGACATGGAATTTAAACCCGAATTATTTGGTTACGGACCCAATAAGTAATGCAATGCACTACCTTTGAGCTACGACATGCATTCCTATTAGATCTCAGCGTACTAACGTAAGCTCACCTTCGGAAGCAGAACTTAGGCACTATAGATTAAGTCACCCAGGATATCCAGGGTGGGGCGCCCGAGGCGAATTCCAGTTTTTCGGTTCCACACTGTCTCTTAACACAAGTATTTTAGCTGTGCAAATTTCATAACTGATCTAACCTGCTATAGGAACCGTCCTCTTTTTTTGCTATATCAAGTATTAAGCCCACGAGTCCCTAAATATTTCGAATTGGCCCTCAGTGAAACCCCTATCGCCATATCGGGGGTGATTATATAGGAAATGATACGTCAATCGCAGCAGCAGCCGCGTTAAGAGACAAGTCAAGCACTAAAGCGTGGGTGTCGAAGCAGTCTTCCAATCTAATGAATCGATATTCAGTCTCTAGTTGGTAACTGAACCTATCTTGTCAATCCAACTTATGAAATACTGATTGCTTAGTATGACCTGTTTTATGAACCTTTAGCTAAAATTATACGTAATCGTGATGCCAATTCGGCAAATGCCGTCTTTCACTCAGCCATTGGTCGACATAAATTTAGGGTTGGGCACGTGAAGGTAAAGGCGACCGAGGGCAGGTTGACAATCATACTCCATTCAGAATCGTGCTCTGTATGGTTGATTGGATGTTCCGGAGTGGCGACCGATCGACGCTATATGCGTTATGCAAGCTTTTCGAACTATGGCATTTAGAGGCTCCCATTGAGCTGAAATCGCATACGTGTCCATGCATTCGAAGCGTGCAGAAGTGACCTTTGACCGAGTCACTCACTCCTCCTCGTAAGCAGAAGTCCTGCGTTTAATAGTGCCGACATAGAATACACTTTGATAGGAAACGCTTATATGTACCGCCTTTCAATGAATTTCCGAAAAGGTTTGGGCTGGAATTAGTGTTATACTTAATTCGGTTAGCGCTATAGTAAGGGAATATGAACATCCTGGAATTCATTTCATGCCCAATTCACGGGGAATATCTAAGCCGGCATTTCTTTTCTAACAGTCAGTTATATTGGTTGAGTTAAGGAGAGTCCTAAGGGTTCAATCAAAATTTTCGACAGTGGGCAAAGCCAATAACCATTCTTTCTAGCTGCATGGAGGAATACGTTTTATGATTTTAGCAGTGGGATGTTCATGAGACAGGTTTTCATTAAGTCATATTCCCTTATAATTATCAGTACTCTGCAAAATAATACATAAGAGAATAAGATTTTCTCAACATTCTACGAAACAACCATATTTCCTGGGTTGCCACATAAACACCTCGTTCCAAAGGGATTTGGTAATGCTGAAGCGTACACGAGTTTAGTAACTTCTACCGCCTGTGTGTTGTGACAGACATTACTTAGTAGTCAAAAGTTATTCATTACTGTTTCCTTCGTAGGTGGAGCTTATCAAAGGCCGATGACTAATTATTTTATGCATTTATGCCTTTCAGCTTCCCGGGATATTGTAAGTGTTTGACATTTATTGCATTTCCAGCCTTCTTCAGTTTATTTGAACACTTTTCTTGAAAAGATTCTCCACACAGAGAGGGTGATTGCAAAGCCCAAGGTGCAAGTAGTTAACTTGATCCAATGTATTCCAATGTATTTTCACAAAATCGAACCTAATCAAGTATGTACATGGTAGAGGTTAGGTCGCTATTGCAACGTTACCAAATAAACATCCTACTAAGTGGTCGTTTGATCGTTTGTGAAACTATTGCAACTTGCGCTCGTGTTTATGTGGTTTATTCATTAACTTTCTCACAGCATAAAATTGGCATCCAATCTTTGGGCAAGAAAGCACCCTTTTATTGCGATTTGAATTTGTTGTCGAGGGGGCAAGCATTGACTTACTCTATTGTGTGCTTCTAATGAGCTGGCCCCAATGGAAAAATAAAATCGCCTGATTTCTGATTTTTATTCTTCTTATAACTCTTTTTAATTTCTTTCGTTCTTCTTCTCCTTTCGCTACTGAATTAGCTAATGAGATCCGAATCCCCTAAATCCTCCTGGAATCT
>WEDG01001030.1:237500-272836 GCA_017591395.1 Schistocephalus solidus
TTGTGCACGTAATTGTGTTAAGTGCCCGATAGGAGTTGAGGTAAGGTCAGGTCTGTCGGTCAATGGACGTAATCCATTTTCTAATTGGGTCAACTGAGACAGCCTATTGGGTTATGTTAGATAAGGAAGGTCAATCCAAGTTGTATTTATTGTCTAAATTCCCCCCACTGTTAACAAGTAAGCATGCTTTGAGAAAACGAGGGGCTGCTGGAATTATTGTCTTGAGATCTGGCAAATTGGTGTGCTAACTTGCTTCTACTACGGATAGATGCGCACGCTTTATAAGCTACATTTGTATGTGGCCTCCATGGTACTTTCACTTGCATAAGAGCGGAGCCCCTCTCTGTTTGAATAGCGATATTTGTGGAATAAGGGTATAGGCAATGGGTGGCGTGCGTAGGCGGACAGCTGAGCTTTGTCGGCTACTGCAGCAACGTCCGTCCACGGTCTGCTTGACCTTTTTTTGCCGTCCGATGACGGTGGGTTGGATGCAGTGCCATTCTGACTCATCATAAATAAATCCGCGTTCACTTTACGGCTGTATCCACTTCGTATTCGAATTATAGCGTGTGTGGCGGGCCAAATGCCGCCTGTAGGAACGTGCGCAGTTTGATTTCACTGTATAAATGTTTCTTGGTACGGCCTGCACACGACTTGGGGATCAGAGCGTGTGTGGCATGCGTAGATGGGCCGCACAACTTTCTTATCAGCCATTGTTCCCAGCCTAGTCCTCAGTTTTTTTGGCAAGTTCAGATATCTACCACGCCCGTCCGCACCCACCCTAGATTGTCCTACCTTTGTGTTACCATCGGAACATGCTGTGTGAGGGAAGAGAAATAGAGAGTGCAATAGATGCAGTTCACGTCAATCTCACTATTAACCAACTCAGGTGCCATTCACCGCTGTAGACTCGCCTAGTGGAGCAGCGGTGGATGGACACGATGTTGTCCTTTTCGGCCGCGAATCCCTGAGGCGGGCCAGACTGTAGCATTATACCCAACAGGACGCTATATACTCTGTTCTCAACCAACTTTCCGGCTGGGTCCGCTTCATATCGGCTGTGTATTCACAATTGCATATCACGCAAGTTACAGGAATTAATGCCCTTCTAATCATGCCCCCAGGCTCATAATCAGTCGGCTGACCGAGTTTTGCGAGCAGACTTTGTGACAAAACTAACCAAATCCTCGCTAAGTCCTGCATCTGTTCACCACGTATTCCCACTTACAGGGTGGAACCGCGTTCTGTTTTATGGTGGCTGTAGAGGAGACACAAGCTTATTACTTGCGTGAAGCGACCTTAGTTATCTTTCACCGCCTCATTTATGAAATCACAAAGGCAAGTTAGACTTTATCGCGGAGAGGGAAGAATAGGCATGGAATAAAGTTGTTTGCTAAGCACAAGGCGACCTTCCTAATCGTAGCCAACCACAAGAGGCCCAAGCAATGGATTCATTTTGAGAAATAGGCTTCTACAATGCAATAACCAGTCTGGAAGAAAAGGAAGTAGAATCAGAATAGAGCCTTTCTGACCTCTCATTCAAAGTCAGTCCAATAATAAATTCCTGCTGTCACAGAAAATACATCTGTTGTCAATTATCAGAGATACTGTTGATATCTTGAACAATTCGCCAATAAGAGAGGTAGGTAGGTGACCACCATTCCTGAGGTCTAAAATTCCGTATGAGCACCCGGCCTCCTAGTACGCCTCTCCATGTCTGTGGGAGGCGCCTGAAATAGCTAAACACTTTCTCCTTCAGGTACGGCGGCTCGTAAAAGACTAGAGGTCTGTGCGTTGTACTTTTATAACCGACTTTAAGCAGACAGCTTCCAGGTGGCCTAGATTTAATACATATGATAATCGGGTATTTTTTATTATCCTCCAGTACGT
Organism: Schistocephalus solidus; assembly: GCA_017591395.1. Classification (NCBI taxonomy): domain Eukaryota; kingdom Metazoa; phylum Platyhelminthes; class Cestoda; order Diphyllobothriidea; family Diphyllobothriidae; genus Schistocephalus; species Schistocephalus solidus. Next base: position 239,391 of record WEDG01001030.1, read on the forward strand.
CAAAGTCATCGTGATGAAAATTCTAGTTGCAATGTATGATTGGAAAGCAATCCTCGGGGTTTTCGTTTTCTACGTTGCGTTTTGGTTAGCTGGTGATCGGCTACACACTGTCGTACAAAATTATCCCTAAAGGATCTGCCTTTGAAACTCTCTTAACAAATGTTATTACCTTCTAATATGACTACGCATTTTTACATTTAGGGTCCTAAAGGAGACAAGGGAGATGCGGTAGGTTGTTTTGACTGATAATTTAGGCTTATTTTGAGTATTCTTTGACATGCTGGGATGCAGTCTACAGCATATATTTTGATGCATGATATTAAATCCACGCAAAATCACAAACTTTAAAGCTTCTTTCATATTTTTGCGGCGTTACCATCCAGGGGTTAAACAGAAAAGAATAAGTCGAATGGAACATCCGTTATCGAATTATATGTCAGTATCACCAGTCGTATCCGAACCCCCCTTCCCTGGATGGGAAGATATGAGATGTTGATCTGACCATTAGGTTGGAGTTCCAACGTTTCACGCTTGAGAGAAACATCTCCTCTCTCTCTCGGATAGGTTTTTGATTGCTCGTTTGTCCTCACCGAAATCAATGCGACAGTATTATTCGAACTTCGGGGCGGTAAGTTTATATATTTTTCCATTTGGCTTCAATTCTCGGAGAAAATGAAAATAGAATAGTTGAAAATCGGCATGCATGTTAGATTAGAACCGATTGAATGCCTTATAAGTCTTCCATTTGCGTGCACTGCCATGCGTAGCCCCTGAAAGACTTGCTAGAAATCGAAAGGTGATTGGTCATGTCGCATCAAGAATGCTGAGGCTTTTACCGTTGCCGTTACCCTATAGTTACCGATGACCTTGATAGAAACCCGATAGTTCAGATTTATGATTCCGGCAGTTTTAGCTATTAAAGAGCAGAATGGAAGATTTCCCTTGCCTAGTACATTCGGACCGGATTGCAGTGCACCAATCTTACGTTAATATGAACATTGTTAGGCTACGAAACAAATTTTAATTTTGAATATATTGATCTCCGGGATTGTTATCCTTTTTACTTATGGGGATATTCACAGAGATAAGCGTGTAGAGGCTGAGACGTCTTCATTAAATATTCAATCGCATTCTTAGAGACAAACGCAACGATCTTTAAACAATTTTTTTGCAAAAACCTTTATTTTGAGTTTAAATACCAATTTGAACATTTAGCAAGCCAAGTAAACAAATGCAGACGTCCTGCAGTGATTCATGGCTGAAACCAGAAAGAAGATAATACTTTGGAACAAATATGTTTGTTTTAGGGCCCACCTGGTCAAGATGGCGTATGTCCGTCCAAATGTGATGTTCGTCTCACTACCGAAGAGATTGAGCGGTTGAGAGTAAGTTGCTGGACTTTTATTGCGCCTATTTCCTCTCTCTTTCCCTCCTACTTTCAAATGAGACATCGAACATCTTCGGATGCTTGCCAGAAGAATACATCCAGTTAATGGATATCTTACCTAGGTTGCAGAGCGTCGGTATAAATCCTCAAATTTTGGTAGTTTGTGCCTGTGAAAGTAAACTTCTGCAGGTTAGAGTTCTGACTTCGACTCAACGGCAAACGCTTAACAAATAGTGCAAAGATTGAATTGTGCAAAGTACGACTAGACATTAAAACCGTAGAGTAGTGGTCTTCGACACCTTGCTGAATTTCCATCTTCTCCAAATTGTATTACTTGAGGAGTGCACTGACTGAACAAACTTCACGTATAGCAGCTCAACAACTGTTGCTTTCAAAGCAGGGATAATGAAATGGTGATTTCTGGTGTATTAGTCATCATAACCCGGTGACGCCTTAACCCGCGTATTGGCGCACTCAAGGTCTCGACGGGAGTCAACTCGTTATAGGGTAAAGGACGCCACAATGCTAGACGTCACAGGATCTCCTGAAGCAACAGCAGATTTTCGAACCTACTGCCCTCACAACGGACTCATCCTGTATTCCGCACCCAAAGTAAAGCATTTCATTCTTCATTTCACCCAACTGTAAAAACCCCTCTGAACTCAGTAAAAATCGAACCCATGCCAGCAAGGGGAAGGCTATAGTACAGTCAACGCTCTAGCCAACTGAGCTACGAGGCCCCACCGAGAGTCGTGAGTTTAATCTCACTTGGATCAACTTAACTGCCCAGGCTACTGCAACATATGGAATCCACCAATTCTGATACAGCAAGCTGACTGCCCAAGCAGTATTTCCTGAGCAATCTATCTAGAATCCACCAGATGACTACCAAGCACAATTAATTAGTAGAGGATTTTGGCAGATTTGAATAAATCATTCCATTCTGTGGAGACCATTTCAGTCACATAAAATGGCCCTTCACCATGAAGATGCGAACTTTCGGGTGGATAGAGCCGTAAGCCTTGACGCGCCCAACCGTTTGTAATTGGATACCTAGGTTTAACCTCAGGCAACTATGAAACGCTAAGGTGAAAATGGCCAAAAATTCCTTTTGGGATCCCAATTGTTTAGGTTTACAAGTACAGACTGTCCATAACTTACGAACGAGTTGCGTTTCAACCGGTCTTTTGTAATCTAAATCTTCATAAGTGGTTAATTAATATCATTTTATGGGGCATCATACTTTGTTCAAATTCAAATTCCTAAATAATTATGCTATACACCGATTTTCTTTGGCGGTCAGATCATCGGATCCCAGCGAACACAAATTGGACTTGTGGTCCTCTTTGTTCGTGCGGCTGCGAGTTCGCAAATGGAACGTTCCCAAGTAGAGGACTATCAATACATGGACCTACATCGAAATTTAAGGACAAATCTTGTGAATCAGATAGGGCCCACAGCTCAATGGTTAGAGCCTTCGGTGGTGCAGCACGAAGGGTTGGTTACGAATGACTGGAGATGGTTAATGAGCCAGAAAGGACCACGTCAATCTCCCTTGTCTTTGTCGATATTGATAACCTGCCTCTTCTTTTACTAGCCACTATGCGACTGCTGGCGGGGCTCGAGAAAGAGCCCAAGGCAGAGCGAGGAAAGTGAGTTACCTTAACGATCGGTGAGCTTTCATCAAAAAATGCAAGCCAATATTCCCCATCTAAGCCGGCATGATAACGAGCCCATGGCTCAATGGTTATAGCGTTGTATTTCGGATCAACAGGTCGCGGGTTTCATTCTTGGGTGGTGCACCGCCCGGGGGTTAGGTATGACTGGCTGATGATGACTAATAAGCCAGAAATGACCATTACAGACTCCCTTGTCTTTGCCGGCAATATTCATCTGCCTATTCTACCAGCCGCTGCGCGGTCGCTGGCGGCGCTCAAGAGTGAGCCTCAAGGCAGAGCGGAACGAGTGAGTTCTGTTATCCATTAGTTCGAGCATTCGGTGCCGCAACATCTGGGGTGGGTATGGCTGGCTGATGACGGCTTATAAGCCGGAAATGGTCAGTCCAGTCTCCCTTTTCTTTGTCGGCAATTTTATTCTGCCTATAACTCTAGCCACCCTTCGACTGCTGGTGGGGCTCGCGAGTGAGACCCAATGCTCAACGGGATGAGTGAGTCCTGTAGCCGATCGTGGAGCGCCCTTCTACCATTACTCTCAATGCTGTCCAGGATTCAGCCGCCCTGTCAAATCGAAAGCCTGCAGGCACAGCTCACGCACATGGTGGTGCAGAGCCAGTAAACTGCCTCTTCTTAAAACGAATGGTGGTGTCACGAAAACCCTCGGAGCCTTTGCTGCCTTACCCAACGTCAATCTGTAGGTTATCGATCGTCTTCAAGGCTGAGACCGTGACTTCCCATTACTGCCCATAAATTTGAAGTATTCTGCCCAAGGAAGTGTTTGTATCGCTAAAATTTACCGGCTATGTCAACTGTTAAGCATCGTAAAATGCACTTTTGGTCCCGGTGTTTCAGAGATTTTCTGCGCGAAACCTAGTGAATAGACACTGAGACAACAGCGGGTCAACTCAATGCGTCGGGAGGTAAAGCATATCGATTAAATTTTGTGACTAACTGACGCTACTGTGGTATTTCGAATTATGTTTTGGAGGCTGGTGGTTTCTGTCTGTCTCGTGTAAAGCAATTTTCGCCTTTTAACATGTCAACGTTTATGCTCTGGTGTGTATGCTACTTGTTCACATAACCGGCTTCCAAGTAGGACTCGTCTTTATATATATATATATATGAAATGGAATGGCTGATGACGGCTAATAAGCCAGAAATGGCCATTCCGGTCTCCCTTGTTTTTTTTCGGTTTCATTTCATCATATGCTACACGTCGCTATGCGACAGGCTGCGAGTTCTCTAGTCTGAGCTCCAGGGCAAAACGGAACATACATGTTCCTTAAGCAGATCGGTGATCCCCACACTATCATATATATATATATATATATATATATATATATATATATATATATATATATATACTTGGACGCTCAGTATAAGGTTTATGCATTTCGAACAAGAAACCGGAGCGAGCAGCCTGGAAACGGCATCTTAGCGTAGGTGGATGCAAGGGTTCTCCTGTCGATACTCCGCATGTTCCACCCATCAAAGTACCAAAGTCGAAATAATGTCTGTGCCGAATCAGTCTAGCTCACTACTTCGGCTTACTGACGACTCTTCCCATTCATCGATTTGTCACTATGGGAGCGCTACTTTCTTGCGTCTGGGACGGCTAAGTAATAGTGGTGGTGAAAAATTTAGTTCACCGGACAGATGATGTTGTCAAAAATCAGCATGGATGATGATATTGACGCTGTGAAGAGCAAATAGGCAACTGGGCTTTGCATGACCTGGTTATCTTCCCCGGCCGACTAAAGTTAATACTGGCTTGTCTTTTTACACTTGCAAAATGTAGACGTTAAAAAACGTGTTTCACATTTCTCCATCAGCTACCATCGTTTGAAAACTTCAATTACGATGCCAACCACATTCCTTTTATTCCAGGGTCCGAAAGGAGATCCAGGACCACCAGGGCAGTGCACTTTAGAAATGTGCAATGCAACTGCAATTCCTGGACCGCAGGGTCCCAAAGTAAGTCTGAGTATTGAATCCCAGGTTAGCCAGTGAAGAAACGATGATGAACTGTCTTATTTCCTCGAACAATTTCATTCAAAACAGTTACGTACTTCATATATTACTTCGCCTGCAAGTCTTACTCAAAGCAAAGACCCAAATATGATTCCTCATGCCCCATATTCGACTGAACCGTGGTCTGTGGCCTTATACATGTCATGTTAGCACCGTACTATGGTTCTCTTTTAGGGAGATCCCGGGGAACCGGGGATATTTGATCCGGAGGATCCCAAGGTGGTTGATCTGCTGCGCAAAACAGTGGTTGAATACTTCAATAGGCCAGTAAGTTTCTCTCATTTTGGCTGTTTTACCTCTTCTACCTCAGCTCAGTGGCAGCTGTGTGGGATTAAAAGTAACGTGGACAGTTATTCAGTAAACTGCATGTGGATCTCAACTTTGGACGTCATTCTATTCCATTTTAGGAAGTTCGTGAGCAGTTTCGAGGGACACCAGGTGACTGCAGCTGCACAGGGAATCCCGGAGCACCAAACAATACGAATAATCCCTCAGATGACATTCTGGAGTCACTGAGAAAGATTTCTTACGGTGTAAGTGTAACCATGGCACCGAATGTTCATTTTTAGGGACACCAACTAGCCCCGTTGAATACAACAGAAACTGTGGTTGGAAAAGCTCAAATATAGGCTATGTACAGCACCAAGTAAGCCAGAAACCCAAGGCTCGTGTTTTGTTTTATGCCTTTTGATGGAAAATTGTGCAAATAGTGAATGTTTCACGCCAGAACAATCAAACTTTTTACACCGATGTCAAAGCAACATGATTTTACCAAAGTCTCTGCGGACGATACTGGCAATAAAGTCATCCCGGAGCTTTCAAGCCGATATGGCTCTCCCATTCTTGGAGCCTTTATAACAGATGCGCACTATCTACTTCGTACATTCAAAGAGAAGAAAGGCCAACACATGTATTTTTGTGAGGACTGTAAACACCTTGATTCTAGGGCTTGCAATCCGCTATTTGCTATTGCTATCAACTTCTTGGAGCTTTATAATAGATGCGCAATATCTAATTCGTAAATTTAAAGAGAAGAAAGAAGTAAAACCTACAATTTTGCAGGGACCGTATACCCCTTTTTTACCTGCTGTAATGCCCCACTTGTAAAACCCCTATTACCACTGGTCCCTTATTACAGGAGCCCTGAGTGTTCTGGCTTTATTGGTGCTGTTCATAACCTACCGTTACTAGAAAATGCATGCCCAATAAGCTGCAAGCACGTAGTACGTCCAAACGTCCAAAGCAATTAGCGTTTTCGCTTCCTAATACATGGCAGAAGTCTGGTTGTATGTCATGCACAAGACAATGTTCGCATTGAAATTATATGAAAGATGGGTAGCAAGATGTAGGCACCTCAAATTTTGTATGTGTTCCCGTCAGGTAGTCCGCTAGCATGCCATTTGCAGTACGCGTGTGGTCAGACTGTGCTCGTAAGAAGATATCTCGGACGGATTGAGAGTTTTCTGTCCTATGCAATAATGAGAACCGCATTCAGGAAACGCAATAACAGTTTCCCACTACCATGAGGTAGAAAATGTGGCAGCAAATATTTTCAGGGAGAGAGCGCCCTCCTGGAGAGCAGTAAGGACATACAAGCAGTCGACGCTTGCCAAGTCCATTTGGCTTCAGGTAAACAGATTTAGGATACTGAATGCCTCCTCATGCAGAGAGGTTGGCAACTGTTAGAACCTGGGTGCGATTGATGCACCATCCTTATATATTTTTGAGATTCAAAGTTCTGCACGAAGTTTGTTGCTTTTTTCTGTGTACAAAACTGAAAAGGTCCTCGGTTTTTCAATCGAATATAAGCTCCCATAGATAAACTGGCGACTTCAAGCCAATCGAAATCTCCTCAAAGGAATGAGTGTAAACGGCTTTTTATCGACCTGCCCATTCCCTGCACCACTCAACTGATCAGATCGGACGGTAGCTGTGGACTGGGAACGGGAATATAGAGTGAGGTCAATGGCTCAGCGCATCATCATCAATGCCCACAATCTGACGTCTTTGAAACTATCACGTCGGGCTAAAAGCCGTGACTTAGAAGGTTGACAACTAAAGGGATAACACGAACCGCGCAGTCCACCCCGTGTGCGGAGTGGCTGATTAGCGGACTGAGAGTGAGCCTGCAGTGGCTCCGCCTCTGGTCTTCTGAACACTGTCTTGACGCCAGGCATAGGTGGGCGAGGGATTTGAGAGTGCGGTTGCTGCAGTGCATGTCTATTCTTACATTAACCTAATACATGTGCAAATCGTGCTCCCTGCGCCACCAAGCGGTGGAACTCGTCAGAATCGAGGTCAAACTGCCAACCTTTGTTTTGAGAGATCAGAGTCCAGCTTTCTACCTTAGTTGCTGACATCAGCTAACGATATACCAGCCCCCAGAACTTGACGACCTGGCACCACCTGAAAGAAAACCAGACCGTCAGAGCAAACTAAATCCGATCGTTAGGATGCGGATGCATAAGTCAGTCGTCAGTAGGTATTCGATGTTTATTCACTTCACAATGATGGAATTTGCTTTAACTTGCAGAGTTTATCAACTTCAGCTCGGTGCCTTGCCCCTCACTACGATCTCTTAAGCGAAAAGTTTGTTCCTTGAAGTCTAACTATTGGCCCATTTTGGACGCTCACCGTCTCGTCCCGTTGTGCCTCGGGCCTAACTCTTGAGCCCCGCCAGCAGACGCCCAACGGCTAGTATTATAGGTCGTGGAACAGCTCGACAAAGACCAAAGAGAGTGAAATAGTCTTTTGTGGGTTATTAGGCGTACTCAACCAGCCACACCCAACTCCAAGTGGTGTACCACTCGTGGCTCGAACGCGCGACCTGTTGATTAGAAATGCAACGCTCTATCCCATTGCGCCTCGGGTTCATTGGCTTGCCAGTTTCGATCTGGAAAATTAACATTGGTGGATGGACACTCATTGATAAGTTACGAGGCCATTTCAGTGTCCCTAGTCTTTTTTCGATGATGTCCTTCTGTCTATAATATCCCAGCTGCTGAGTGGCTGCTGGCGGCAGAACAGGACAGTTGTGTCCAGCAAACGAGTTTTGAGCGTCAATCCATCAATGTTCATATTCCTGCTGATAAGGTATGCAGACTGTAAAAGCTTTCCATCTGCTTGTTTACCCATCTGCTTCAAAGGTAACTCACACCTTATCATCATTCTACCTCATTAGGCTATGGTCATGGAAAATGAGACCTCGTTGGCAAAGATTGCATACTCACTGCCACCTGGGAGTATGGTCTACGTTCGACAGGATGACACATTCTATCTCAAGACAGATACCAAAGACAATGTTTGGAGGATAGTTCAAATGGTGAGTCTGACAATTTTGGACGCGCAGGCCTCCTCTTTCACATCACTGAGACAACTGCTGGCCTGCAAGCCCCCTCACTACTTTTTTCTTACTTTAGGAAACGGCTTCGCAGGCAATAAAGATCCCATCTCCACCACCGGTAAGTTGTCAGGATTATTGTTTGAGAGCACCTGACGTTGCTTGTCTCTTCTCAAAAACGTTCATCTGCCTACCTGCAAAAAGATGCAAAAGGGAAAATTGCGTCAAGTGATACGAGGCAGATTCGTTGGTAAAAAAAATAATACTTCTCACTTATTTGAGGAAGAAGAAGAAGAAATCCGAAATTGTTGAGTATTGGGGGTACTGCATTGCAAAAAAGGGGTGTACAGCGAAGTCATGCTTGTCGGGGTATTTTGAAAGATTGCATTTGACCCACAACTTTCTGCCTGGTTGAACGTCGAAATTCCGAACCACCCATGGGGTCGCCGATCTCGGGCCTGATAGCCGGGAGCGTCTTACAACGGCTACGGTCGCTGGTCTTCCAACAAATCAGACAGAAATTCTGGGCTCAGTATAGGGCTGATACCTCATTGGAACCCCCCCCCCCCCAATAGCGCGACGGTGTTTTTCTCCTGAAAATCACTGGGAGTTTCTTTTCATGGTCTGCTCTTTTCAGCTATGCTCCACCCAGTTGGCTCATATCAATTGGCCTCGCGAACAAACAGAGATGCTATTTTTTGATACCACAACACGCATGTACAAATAGGGCATTCAAAGGTAACTCACCTACATCTCCCTCAAATATACTGATACCTTCGCCATCCTTGAACGGGATCGGGTGCCCACGTTCAAAGAACGTTTCAACAACGTCTTCCCGGATAGAGGAGGGAGAAAACAACCAGCTGACCTTCCTCGACGTTCTCGTCTGCCGTAAGGATTTTCGCGGCCTCAAGTCCAAAGTATTTAGGAAAGGGACACATACGATGCAAGTACTGAACATCAACAGCAACCACTTGATTAGCCACAAACGCAGTTGTGTTAGAGGCCACATTGGCGTGTTGAGACGCAATGCAGTGAACTAAAAGACAAAGTTGTTGAATTGCAATATCTTCGACAGATGTTCAGAGACAATGGCTCCCCACGCAACGTTGTCGACCGGTGCCTGCGCAAACAAGACCAGTGAAAAAATCGCGCCGACTCCAAATTTTGGCAAGCGATTCCATACGTCCAACACGTCTCGAGGCCGTCAGCTGCCTTCTCGCATCACTCGGTGTTGGATTTGCACACAGACCGTAGGCCAACATTAGGCGTCGGGTAATGAGACCATAGGACCCACTGCCATGGCAAGAAACATCTGGAGTCATTAATCGGATCTGTTGAAGTTTTTGGCAATGCAACCACGTCAGAGAAACTGGAAGACTGCTCCGGACATGAATTTGCCGAACATGCGACAGCAGTGTGGAGGAAAGATGCCAATTCTCAAGTCACGGCTCGTTCGGCAAAATCCGGCAACGCATTTAAGTTAGATGAGGTCAAACCTCTCTCCAAAGGGGATAATTGCGTGAGCAGCTAGTTGCTGTAATCATGGTTTACAGACAACTAACATATTCACAAGTGCAATGACCTCTGATTATGGGTTTGAGGGTGAAAACCAAAACGTCAAGTGAATAAATTCTTTGTCCCAGTGATCGCCTCTACTCATTATTTTTCATCCTAAACGATATGAACTCTCTTATCGACACATTGCGTGCGCTGTTTGAACTCCCCCAAGCGCGCTGTCACAGCCTAAGCAAATCTTCGTTTTTCAGGGTATAAATTTAGCAATGGCATGGTTTGCGTTGAGGCATGCAGCTAATTTACACGCTTGCACTCGTGTGCATTACAGATTTTTTTAAAATAGTATTCACTTGTTTATTAATTAAAGTCCACGATCACTGTTGCCTATAGACTGATTACTGCACTCGCCGTAACGAGCCTCGCAAAACCATGACCCGCCGTAGAAATGACGGTTAATAAGTGGCCACCAGACATTATTCAAATATTCAAAGAGAATGTTACTTATCTCTGTCAGAAATGGGTGCGTTCTGTCCATGCCTTGAACCGGAGGACGATTTAACAAATGACCTTCAACAACAAATGATGAATATTAGTTTTTTTCCAGCTATAGGTTAGAAACGGTGCGTACTCCTTATACATTATTTTCGAACGCAAGATGTATTTCCTCTGTTCTAATGCAGTGGTTTTTATAACGTTGATATCGTTCAAAGATTTAATTATAGTTGTGTGTCCAACTGGTACCTTAACACATTTTAGAGATATTCCCTTTCAGTAAAAAGGGTACTACATAGAATTGTTACATTTTCTTGAAACCTCCCCTTTGGAAGATGTGTTTCCAAAGGCTTTGAAAACTGCATGCAGGGATTCACATCGTCTTTCTATATTGTTTAACGAATGGACGCCTGGCTTTTCTTCGTGTTACAGTATGTTTTTCCACATTGGCGCCTTCACCCCTGCGTGAAAAATGTTCCCCTAAGTGAGTCACTTTTTGCTGAGTTGCAGAACAAAATCGATGCTCGCACAGCTGATTATGTCCATTTTAAACGAAGCAACTGACCTGAAAGTCCGACTGTAATGAAGGCAGCATTTGCAACTGCATTCTGAAAATGTATTGATAAACCAAAACACAGCACATTGTTTTGGAAGTGTGCATACGCTCTTTTTGTTAAAGTAGCCAGCTTCCTGCTTAGACCTGTTGAAATCTCCAGGTCAACAAAATATTTGACAGATTCTGGTAACTAGTGAAATCAAATAACGCACTACAGTCTTTTACACATAACCAACGTTCTGTAGCAAACTCTAGCATTGGTTTACGATGGCCACATTTCCCACGCCGACAGGACACTTATCTGGAGGAGATGGAGAATGCGACTTACTTTGCCTGGTTCTGCCTTTCACAATAAATTAGGCTGGCCTCGTGAGCCAAGAAGAAGGAAATAGACAAAATGTAGCTGACCATGATCCCTCAGCCGTACCAGGCCCAACGCTCAATTTGGGATTCAGTGGTCAATTACACCTTAAGGACTGTCCTGTCTGTACAGAATATGCCCTGGGTAAACTGATTATATTTAATTGGAAAAAGTAAAGAATCAATAATTTCAACAAAATACGCTTGAATGAGAGACAAGCCATCAGAACACACCTTGTGAGTTGCCAGTTTGGCTTTCTTCAAAGTAAAAACGAGGTACAACTTATTCCTATATGCTTCAAAACATCCTTATTTTTTTCAAATTTCCCGACTAATGTATTATCCAAACAATTTAGGAGTTCGTTTTGGAGACTTCTTTATGGTTAGATATCCCACCGGGTGTGAGCTGTGATCTTTCATGCTTTGTACTTAATTCCTTTAAAAAAAGTTTTTATATAAGTGGAGGTGTTGTGCCTAAGTTTCTCAATAATCACGGCTCAGTTTACTTTTGGCGGATAAGCGGAAGAACACCAGTGGGAGCAGTGTTTTCTGTACGGAATCCTGGTGGCGTTCAGAACCGCCACTGCGTAACCGGCTGGGCGCGCGTCTGTCTGCTAGAGTGGGAATGAATGAACGCGATATTGGAGTGAGAAAGCCTCAACTTGGCCAGTCGACTAATTGTTAGCCGATATTGTTGTCGCCTGTGATTGACTGTCTCAGAGGGTGCACGCTCGCATTTTCCGGCCTCTTGGGAACCGTGATCACATGATTGCTAACACGGCGTAGGCGCGAGGGCCGGTAAGCCCATATGCATTTGAAGCGCTACAGGGATGCCAGCAAACCACTTAATATTTTTTTCAAGATAACAATATCCGAAGTTTGGTCGCAAAAATGTAATAGGAGCCGAAACGGGTATCCATTCATTTCTACGGGTCCTGTGTGAGCGCCTTCATTTTGTTTCGGCACTGCATACAGGATAGTAGAAAGAGGTGGCAGAGCAGTCAGACCAAAGTATCTTAGGGAGCCGCATAAGATTAACTCAATACATGTTACCGATCACAATTAGAAAACAAAAATGGCCATTTTGGGCTTATATTTTTGAAAGTTTTCAAATCTTGATTAGTTACTGTTTTGCCACGAAGGCGCCAGATGCGTTCTGTAGCCGTGATAGAGCAATTAATCTCATCCTCACGCTACCTCTAACATAGCGTATTTACGCAACCTAATTCAGAATAATATGATGAGCATTTGGTCGCTATTCCAGGAGATTTCTAATTATTCGCTTTTATCTGCCATAAACCTTACCTTTTTTATCGATTTATTTGGATGGCCTCAACCTTTCAAAGTCTGCTCGAGACAGAAAATCTATCAATAGATTTTTCAATTACCTCACAGTCATTCAAGGTGAAACGTGAAATTACACACTTTATAAGGTGTTCTTTAGATTGATATTTTAAAAAAACAGAACTGAATAAAGCAGCCGTGTAAAAGCAAACAGCCTGCGTCCTACCACCTGTTAATAATTAACTTAAAATCTAGCTCTCTCCGGAGGTATCACTGTTCTGTCCTGCTTCGTAAAGCTTGTTTTCCATTTCTCTTAATGATGTTTTCACTTGCAATTCAGATACAAACTACGCCACCTCCGCAGGCGCCCTTCCCAAACATAAGCGGAAAGCAGGTAACAATGCGCTTACAAGAAATGCTTGTCCACGTTAATCCGCGTCAATTTAAGGATTTCAAATACGTCTACTTTAATTAAATACGTAGTTCATAATATCTTGCACTTTTAGTTGTACCTTATTGCGCAATCGGAGGCCTTGGATGGGCGACTGAGGTTCCGGGCAAAACTCGGTGGAGGACACTCGGGTGCCATTTTCGCATGCCAGAGAGAGGCGAACAACAAACGCCTAGGCCAGTCTTTCTACCCTCTCCTCAGCACGGATATGTTCAACATGGACTATGTGGTGCCACCTATGAATCGATACGGCCTACCGCTTGTTAATATTCGCGTAAGAGACAGAGTGTTGTGAATTCGAGTTCAATGACTAAAAGTCTGTAGTTTATAATAGTTTCAGAAAGTTTTTGTACGATGATGACGTTTTCAAAGTGACACTTTTTTGGATATTTGTAACTATATTGCAGTCCTAGATGTTTCAAATGAAATGACTCTGTTTTAATCACTTAGGGTGAAACGATCTTCGACGACTTCATGCATCTAATTAGAGGCCAACAGAAACCGCAGGCACCAATTCTCAGCTTCGATGGGAAAGATATTTTCGAGAATCCTCTGTAAGTCTTGAGGAAAGTGAAATCGCAGTGGTTTCGTTTTCCGCAAACAAATATTTATACGTAATGCCTCCCCGAGTTCGGCCAATGGATACCGTGCCACACGATGGTTTTGTTTCGCAGTATATTTTCATTACAGATAATCCTGAGAATAAAGTCTAAGTCATTTAAAACTTACACGTTCCAATGGAATTAATGAAACCGCAAACTAAAAATGACGCCCGTTGGTAGAAGTCACGATGAAGGGGACAAGTTCTTTCGAGGCTGCTAGCAATAAAAACAACACAGCTAAAAAATTAAATACATCGATTAATTAAGTGGACGACAGAAAAGCCAATTCGCCGTTTTCAGTTGATAATATCTCAACCGAAGGCTAAACGACTTTGGAAACGATCCCATTCCGGTAACGCCGTCTTTGTCATTGACATTCATTGGTCGTTGAATGCTAGTCAACAACCGACCAGCTGTCAGGGTTCTAGACTGCAAATCCAAAACAATTTTCAAATCCATCCTGCAATGTTGGCAGATCCTTGAACACCATCTCCGTGGGATTATGGGTATTATTGATCCCAGCCAAGGCAAGTTCATGCAGGACGATTTTGTGAACTGCTGGTTGCTGGATGATCCGCTGATGCGCGTCCATATCACAGGGTCCGTACTTATGCCTGTGGTATCAATAATTAATAACAAAACTTTTGCCAAGAAACAACCGTTCCAATTTACTTTTATCGGTAAAACCTATCGATTTTTCATTACTCGTTAATATTTGGCCGCTTGAAAAGGTTGAGCACCCTCCAATAGATAGCAAATCAGCAAGTTCCATTTCTGCTCTGCAATCAGGATGGCTCAGTGGACAGGTAGTCTATAAACCAAACAGCTTTTCAACGCATCGAGGGTAATTTTGATCAAGCCACCTGACTGCTCAGCCCAGCGAGAACTTTCTTGATTTCAAAAGGCTTCAAACTAACAGAGGAAATGCTATAGCAAAGTTAGGAAGGGTTGAAACCAAAATTTATGGCTTTTTGCTTAGTGTCAGTTCGCGCCAAACACCAGCACCAGTGGTGGATGACCAGGCGCATGTTCCGTACCATAAATGGATCGCCAACCACCACCCTTCTCCAGATTTCAAACTGCCAACCGCACTAGTTAATTGGCATGATCGAGGACGCCCTGCATTGGTCGAAAAATTGACAATATCGTCTGGAATCAAATTGTGCTCTCTTGAAACGGATGTCGAAGGAATAAGCCTATTTAAATGAATTTGCATGCATTTTTGGTAATCACTTTGGTCATCCATCTGCTTCTGCTGAGAAAGGCATTCCTCCCACTGCCCCAGCCCCGCATCCCCACCCGAAAGCACTACCACGAGAGTTTGACTGTCGATTTCAACGAGCTCCACCGTATGCTCCACGGAAGGGTGGTGCAGGGACGGTGACTTGAGCGTGAATTAGTTTTAAGTGATAGTAGCCTTGCACTGCAGCTACCGCACTCTCTCCTCCCCCACCTTAGCCCGGTGTCATGACAGAGTCAAGAAGACCGGAGGCGGGAGAAGACGCAGGTGGCTGGCGCGACCGGAGCCGCTCCTGGGCGTACCACCACACCTGGCTCGGATCCCACGGAGTGGGAGTGCCATAAAGGCTACATTAAGAAGGAGCCATTGCAGCCTGACCCACAGTCCGCCAGTCAGCCACTCCACACAAAACACACATTAGGCTGACCACGCGGTCCGAGTTATCCCATCAGTTGGCAAACTTCCAAGCCACGGCTTTTAGCGCACCGCGATAGTTTCAAGCGCGTCAGATTGTTTATAGTGAGAAAAATGTGCTGAGCTGTCGACCTCACTCTCTCCCCCCACCCCTACAGTCAAACCACTGTCCGAGCCGGTCAGACGAAGACTAGGATACCGTTCCTAACTATGTTACATTGTAATTTCTTCAAAAATATTATTGCTTATTTGGAGTAAATCAGTTGAAACCACAGTATATGGGTGCAGCCAAAAATTTGATTGTCATTTTGGGCCAAATTCCACCCGTCACAACGGGGTAACCACTTAATATTTAGTAAACTGCTGACAAATAGCTATTTGTATATATTTGAGTCACAGGATACACCATACCGGCAGCACTGGTAATAATTTGCTTTTGGTTGGTATCTGTGCTGCAAGTGTGGTCTTTCGTGTAAGTCCAACGTTTCTAGTTTGTTTGATACCACCAGACAGCCGATCTTGCATCAAACTGCAAACCAACGGACCCGTAAATCTGATTAAAAGCCAATCTCTCGTTTTCCATCTCGCTATCAGGTCAAGATTGGCACAAGTTGCACTCACATGCATTTATATTGTTGCATGTGCAGTGAACCGGGTTTAAGCTCACTTTTAACTACAGTTTGAGTGGTCTTAAACCTTATTCGGCGTTCAGACCCGAGTTCATTTAATTTTGTGTTTGGTAAGCTAACGAATCCAACGATATCCTACCTGTCGGCTGTTACGCACGCCTGCATTGGAGTTGAAACGGGACAGCTGAAGGTCGGGAGTGGGTAGATAGCTCGAGGATAACGGTACTTCATTATTTCTTCTCCTTAATGTTAATACCTTTTGAGCACTAAGTCCTCATGACTACAGGGCAACCACCAACGAATCTGGCAGGATGGAGCCGTCCCGCAATTAATATAATCTGGATCACTCTGGTGAACGAGACTGGAGTGTCAGAAGGCGCTTTACGCACGAACGTTAAAGGCCTTCTGTTCCCGCAAAACTGACCGCCCTCCCCTTCCCCTTCCTCCCTTTTTCTGCTCCAAAGGGCCTCTTGTCTCTGGTTGGGTGCGAAACCGATCTACCTGAATGGTGACTACGAGTATGCCGCACGCTCCAAGTGCCGTAATTGGCAAAGCAATTACCCGAGTGAACACGCCCTGGCTGCTCACCTGCCACCCGCAGCCAACGCTTCCGGCCTGGTGGACCAGGGCAATATCTACGAAGAATCCTGTTCCAAGCGCTGTCACATACTCTGCATTCAGATTATTCCTTCACAGGCATGAAATGCAGTAGCAGGACAACAATGCTATCCTCCCTACACACCCGAAGACTGCCCTTATTCCCTTGAAACCCGGTTCCGAAGTGCCTGAACCTCGATGTAGTCAGGGGACAGACCGCACAATAACACGCTGACACAGATGTGTTCGCAAATGAATGCATGCTGCATACTCTCTCTCTTTCTCTCTCACACACACACACACAACACCTCCATCCTGTCCCGCTAAGGAGACTAATGCCGTTACCTTTTATGCAAAAAGCTCCCAAACTCCTAACCGCACCTCATTCTCCGACTTCTTTGGCTCCCACAAATTGATGTTATCTTTTTCTAAAGGATAGGAACTGTGGTGTTTAACTCGCAAATCTCAGTGTGTGTGCATGCTGCCTGTTCTCGGTGCCGCGCGAGAAGATGTCCCTACTTGATACACAAGTTCAGACCACAAGTGAGCTCAGGGCACGCGTTACTCGGATAACGAGTCCTTAACTGATGCCGTACATGCACGTAGCAGTCCGTAGACCGGTGTTGTATGTACCGTTACTACCAAGCCGACTCCTATATCATACCGCCTTGACATGTGCAGGCCACTGACGCAGCGGGAAAATCAAGGTCGACCCAGAATTTATCTCCTTCCTTATAAACGAAGCACGCGCTTTAACTAGCAGGATGTGCCAACAGCCGTAATTTATGGGATTTTTAACTGACGGAGGATGACAAGATTCCATGCAGGTCTTAGGATCAGGTTGTAACTGATCATTCCCAACTTGATCTTGGATCAATCACACGCGTAGGAAACATGACACTCCTCAATATTTCAAACCTTAGCTCTTGAGAGGTTGGGAGCTAGGTTGTGCGGATCACGAGAAGATAACCATCAAAATTTTTCAACCGTTGCACGAACGCCCAGCTTCATTCGCCATGATTTATTCTGGGCAAAGAAACGTCATAGGTATGGAAATAGAATGTGTTGGCTGTTACGAAAGCCTGCGTTACAGTTCAAACGGGAGACCTGAAGGAAAAACTCCAAGGCAACATCGTACCCTGGAGCTTGTGATGGCCGATATACTCACGGCAATCCATCCCTTATAGTAAGAGCGTAGATTCGTCTGGCTGCAGAACTGACAAGACGCCGGAAGGTGGGAGTGTGTAGATTGCCCGAGGATTACGATACTTCAGGCTTTAAGAGCTTGTGGACATATGGGCTTTGGGAGAAACATTGGTCGTTCAAATCTTTCAGACAAAACCGTATTGTAGGGAATTGAGCCGAAAACAATTTTCTTCATAAACTTCGATTCTCTTCAAAGTGACGGTTTTAAGGTGTGTTTATAACCAACAGTTCGGAAAGGTCTGGTTTCTGTCCGTATCCACCAACGTTAGCATTAACACCTGTCAAAAACGCAGTTGTTTGTGCAATTAGCAAAACCAGTGGTAGAACAGTGATGACCGTAAATACGGGGATTGCTTGAGTAGCACTGACCACACCCATCGTATTTAAAAAGTGGCTTCACGCGGACGCAGAGTTTGGTCTGACATAAAGCCCGCCATGTGGCTGGTTCTTTTCGCATATCCACGCCGGACATCACACCAACAGTCCCGGACACAAAAAGCACATGCACGCCACATCCGCTTACCTTCGTCCCTTCGTTGTGACGGACGCGGCGAGGCACGCTGCAACAGGCTCGACACCGGGCAAAGTCAGATGGCCAAAGTCAGATGGGCAAAGTCAGATGGCCATTAGGCGAGTGATGTGATTGGCGATCCGTTGCCCTGATGGCTCATCTCTGTGTAACTATCCGTTTTACTACCCCGGAGCATATCAATTCAGTAGTGACTGCGTGCAACGACGCACGTCTTCTTGTGCGATGGAAGAGATTGACGTGGGACTAGGAACCTTCTCCCCTAATACAGCTGGCCTTACGATAAATTATGGTGAGATGAAGATTAAGCTACATTTAGAGTTGGCCCTTTGACAGCGAAATAGGTGCCTTTCCAGAAATTTAGCGCAACGATTCCTCGGCGGGTACACATTTCCGTGTCTTATCAATGCTAGTTCAAGAAATGTTCAGGAATGGCAGGGAAGGCCATGTGAGATTATACACAAATGCCGTGGAAAGTCAGCTTGGTCGCTTTGTAGCCATTTCTATGTGTGCGATTACCTGGAAAACTTCAACCGAGACGAGTTTCATAGAACGGATAAAATTTAGTAAGGTACCCCTCAGGACCGATTGACTAAACTTTAGTTGAGCGCAATTTGTATAGCGTAAATACCTATATTTGTTCTTCTAATCGATTGTCTGCGTGCATGTCTGAAAGAAGAGAGCGTGCTGAACGCCACAGGGGTCATCATCAGATCCCTCCATTATCTGCATGCCCTAGTTTTTAACGAACTGAGGTGAGCGTTCGCATTCCAGGTGTGCGTAAAAGGAAAGAAGAAAACGGCTCTTCGCTCGCCAGCATCATGTCTTTATTCCTCTGAGCTTTCGCACTCTTAATGGAGTTCATCATCAGAGACAAAAGTGGCATCAAAAAATCAACAGTTATAAGGCGCAGGGGGCAGTCTGTCCTTATTGCGACCGCACATTCACCTCACGCATCGGCCTGGTCGGTCACTTGCGAATCCATCGTACAGAGACTGGTGAACCAGTGTCTGGAGCACCAACACACAGCAAAGATCGCCGCCTCCAATGTCCTCACAGTCCTCGCGCATTCACTCATCGCATGGGCCTATTCGGTCACATGTGCATCCATGACAGTGAAATTCACCGCCATGCCGACAACACCGATGCCCCATGCACACGCTTCACCATTTTCGCCTCCACTACCAAAAATGAACTCTCCTCAGCCTCTCCCCTTTTCTCCTGGCAACACTGCGCCCTCATCTTAAACTCACCTGCCCTCACTTCTTCCGCGCATTTACACACCGCATGGACCTCTAAGGGCATATGCGCCTCCACGAAAACCTGCGGTAAAGCACCGGAGGCTATCCATAACCCCGTACACTTCCTATACGAATACATAGAAACACCCTCACCATCATCATGTACCCGTTTCCTAGAAACCGTGGCTAGGAAAGCTGCCAAACTGACGCTTACAACAATTCACGCCGTTGGCCCAGTGTATGTGCTGTGTGTGTCGAGTGGCTGACCAGTGGACTGGGATTCAGACCACGATGGCCCCTCCATATCCCCTGAGTAAGTAAATCCTGGTGTGTGCGTTATGTGGGCCAGGTCGTGCTGTGGCGCGCGAAGACGGGTACGCCGACCCGTAAGCCAATGCGCCCACTCCCACATCAGACAACTGACTGGCTTGAATGGTGGTCTGATTGTGGGAGTGGGGGAGAGAGTGAGGTCAACAACTCAGCGCATTTTCCTCACTATAAACAATCTGACGCGCTTGAAACTATCACGGTGCGTTAAAAGCCGTGGCTTGGAGGGTTGCCAACTGACGGGATAACTCGGACCGCGCGGTCAGCCCAGTGTGTGTTTTGTGTGTAGTGGCTGACTGGTGGACCGAGAGGCAGGCTGCAATGGCTCCTTCTTAATGTGGCCTTTATGGCACTCCCACTCGATGTGATCCAAGCCAGGTGTGGTGGTACGCCAAGCGGCAGCACCGGCCGCACCAGCCACCTGCGCCCTCTCCCATCTCCGGTCTTCTTTACGTGGTCATGACACCGGGCTAAGGTGGGGGAGGAGGAGAAAGTGCAGTTGATGCAGTGCAATGTAAATATCATTTTAAACTAAATACCGCGCAAGTCACCGTCCCTAAACCACACTTCCGTGGAGCATACGATGGACCTCGTCGTAATCGACTGTCGAACTGTCTGGTTGCCAGCGCTCTCCATTTCGCGTCCTAGGAAAACGTCCCTTCTATGTAAGGCGCTGAACCAACATAGAAGTCCACTTTACCATGAGGAACAACCTGGTTACTAGACAGGCAGGTGCCGAAGTGCCTAGAACGCAGGCACGTAGGCTTGCTAACATGTCTCGCATACTTGCGGGTTATATTGACTTTGATCCTACAGCTCGGTATATGTAAACATCGACTATGAAGAAATAAGTAGTTAGTGACGTACAGCAAACGCGGGTGATTTCCGAAAGCTATCTTTACTATATTTAGTGGGCTTAAGCAAGGCAACTTTACGTTTCGTTAATGGGATGCTGCTTACAGCCACCCCAACGAACGCAAAGTCAGAGATAATGCCCACGAATTCACTCAAGCCTTCGACTGGTCGTATTGGAGCTCATAACTTCCTTCGGAAAAGAAAACGCGTTGACTCCAGATCACGAGTTTAGTGATCAATTTGGGAAAAAATTCTCAAAATAACCCGTTGCCTAGTAAACGATTCCTGTTGAGTTCTTTGTTACCAATGGAACACGATAAATAAAGCATCCACCTGGATCCCTCCTTGTCTGAAGTGGGCAAAATTCCTTAATAGTCCGGGCTGCCCTTTTGTCACGTCCTCTGATAAAGGAACCTCGTAATGGAGCCATGTTCTCCCTTGAGCATGATAACATCCAGATTTTAGTTTGTTACCAATCAACCGATCAATCAAGTTTCCGATCTTGGGTGAACATTTATCTTTACATTTGCCAGTAGTTAAAAATGTCTCCCAGCATCCTTAACAGCTAAAAGTTTTGTTCACGTATCTTATATAAAATGCAGGTTTGACTCAAAACCTCTGTATTTTCCATCTGATATTCACTATGATCGACCTTATTGGACTGATCATAGCTGAATTACCGGTCTGCCAATGTAAACCAGCCCCAAATGAGCATACAAACTAAAATATGAGAGTTTGGAGCATGCGCAGGGGCAATAAAAAAGAATCAGTGGCTATTAGTTAAAGAAGGACAGGTTTGGTAGGGTATGATGGTATGGGGAGGCCAACGCAACCCTAATATTGACCGTAAACTTTAACTCAAAACAAATCCCTTACTCAATCTTGCTCTTTAACCTAAGCATAAACTTAAAACTTAACCTAAGCCCAGGCCAAATTTGAATCACAAACCCAGCCTTAAACCTAAACCTAAAAAATTAACCCATCCCTATTACCATTGTGACTTGCAGGTCACGTAAAAATACCACTGAACTGCAGCTAAAAGAAATCACTGAAGTATGAAACAAAGTTACGCCCTGAAATGATTGCATACACATAGCTTAACAATACTTGTATGCCCTAGTGGCAGAAGTAAGAGGGTTGTAACAGAGTGTTGACTAATGGCTTTAATTTTAAACCGGGTGTATCAGGGAAACACCGCCGTATTGTAGGGAATTGAGCCGAAAAAATTTCTACATAAACTTCGATTCTCTTCAAAGTGACGGTTTTAAGGTGTGTTTATAACCAACAGTTCGGAGAGGTCTGGTTTCAGTCCGTATCCACCAACGTTAGCATTAACACCTGTCAAAAACGCAGTTGTTTGTGCAATTAGCAAAACCAGTGGTAGAACAGTGATGACCGTAAATACGGGGATTGCTTGAGTAGCACTGACCACACCCATCGTATTTAAAAAGTGGCTTCACGCGGACGCAGAGTTTGGTCTGACATAAAGCCCGCCATGTGGCTGGTTCTTATCGCATAACCGAACCGGACATCACACCAACAGCCCCGGACACAAAAAGCACATGCACGCCACATCCGCTTACCTTCGTTCCTTCGTTGTGACGGACGCGGCGAGGCGCGCTGCAACAGGCTCGACACCGGGCAAAGTCAGATGGCCAAAGTCAGATGGGCAAAGTCAGATGGCCATTAGGCGAGTGATGTGATTGGCGATCCGTTGCCCTGATGGCTCATCTCTGTGTAACTATCCGTTTTACTACCCCGGAGCATATCAATTCAGTAGTGACTGCGTGCAACGACGCACGTCTTCTTGTGCGATGGAAGAGATTGACGTGGGACTAGGAACCTTCTCCCCTAATACAGCTGGCCTTACGATAAATTATGGTGAGATGAAGATTAAGCTACATTTAGAGTTGGCCCTTTGACAGCGAAATAGGTGCCTTCTCAGAAATTTAGCGCAACGATTCCTCGGCGGGTACACATTTCCGTGTCTTATCAATGCTAGTTCGAGAAGTGTTCAGGAATGGCAGGGAAGGCCATGTGAGATTATACACAAATGCCGTGGAAAGTCAGCTTGGTCGCTTTGTAGCCATTTCTATGTGTGCGATTACCTGGAAAACTTCAACCGAGACGAGTTTCATAGAACGGATAAAAATTTAGTAAGGTACCCCTCAGGACCGATTGACTAAACTTTAGTTGAGCGCAATTTGTATAGCGTAAATACCTATATTTGTTCTTCTAATCGATTGTCTGCGTGCATGTCTGAAAGAAGAGAGCGTGCCGAACGCCACAGGGGTCATCATCAGATCCCTCCATTATCTGCATGCCCTAGTTTTTAACGAACTGAGGTGAGCGTTCGCATTCCAGGTGTGCGTAAAAGGAAAGAAGAAAACGGCTCTTCGCTCGCCAGCATCATGTCTTTATTCCTCTGAGCTTTCGCACTCTTAATGGAGTTCATCAACAGCAACAGTTATAAGGCGCAGGGTCCAATCAAAGCACCCGTGACGACAATCTGGAGGCGAGTGCACAGGAGTATAAGTTGATCGACTGAGTTCTCATCGGAGGCCCAGGATTCCACCAGTTCCCGCCTTGTCTTGCTTCTGGTGTGGGCGATTATCTAAGTGGCTGCGAAGTTAAACTCCAAACCTTTTGCGTAGGTGTGGGCAGCCACTTGCGATAATCTGTCACACCGTCTCACAACAAGCTTGTGCTCGTGTACGTGCGATACAAGCATGCATCCGGTGTGTCCTCTGTAGTTACGAGGACAATTTAGGTATGGGATGCGATTCACTAAAACGGACTGCACACTAGGATTTAATCGGTTCTTGATTTTTATGAACCCGCTGCGCATGGTAGCTGTAGGCCAGTGGGGAATTCTGACGCCCAGTCCCGCGGAAATGATATCGGTCACCTCTGGCACATCCTTGATGTATGGCAGCGCATGGCATACTGTAGAGGCTGCCTCTGGTTGGGTCTTTCAGGGGCGAACACCTAGGCATGGGTTTACGCACGCCTTAGGATAACCGTTCGGCATAATATGGTCGCGGAGGTAACAGGCCTCACGTGCTTTTTCTGCCGGATTGCTGCAATTCGTCTAGATCCGTTTGAACAGTGTTCTCTCACGGATTCGTGTGTGAACCATCGGATGGTTGCCGTAAACATGTGTCTGTGAGCTTTGGGTTAATATTAGGGATAAGAGTAATTTTTCGGCTTTTGTTTAAGAGTATTATCGTGTTAACTGTAGGCTAGTGTTAAGATGAAGGTGACAGATAAGGTTTATGCCAAGGTACGTTTTATGGGGCTAAGCTACGGAAGACTTTACCTTTCCCGAAATTTATTGCAAGAGCACCATTTGCAAGTGAATGGGGTGGTTTCTGTTTTTTTGTCCTGTTAAGGTGGCCATACTGGAGATCCCCCTATCGGAGCTTAAAGGGACAGAGTGGAGTACAACCATATCTCTTATTTCATAGGCTTATTTGGAAGACAGCCTGTAAAAACTACTTATAGCCTGTATTCCCAACGTTCAGTTGCTTCAAGCAGCAAATTGTCGATGTGCCGCTTGAACAGACGGAGTCAGTTAAGCAGAATCCTGTTTTGCGTATAAAGCAAAATGCACGAATGTTTTCCAAGGTCATCTGCCTGAGCCACAATTCAAGAAGGTCGTTTATGATTTCATTCCGTTGTCACAGAATGCCAAACAAAACGGCTGGTTTACATTGGCAGACCGGTAATTCAGCTATGTTTAGTCCAATTAAATTCGATCATAGTGAATATCAGATGGAAAATACAGAGGTTTCGAGTCAAACCTGCATTTTATATAAGATACGTGAACACAATTTTCGCTGTTAAGAATCCTGGGAGACATTTTTAACTACTGGCAAATGTAAAGATAAATGTTCACCCTAAGATCGGAAACTTGTTTGATCGGTTGATTGGTAACAAAATAAAATCTGGATGTTATCATGCTCAAGGGAGAACATGGCTCCATTACGAGGTTCCTTTATCAGAGGACGTGACAAAAGGGCAGCACGGACAATTAAAGATTTTCACCCACTTCAGACAAGGAGGGATCCTGGTGGATGCTTTATTTATCGTGTTCCATTGATAACAAAGAACGCAACAGGAATCGTTTGCTAGGCAACGGGTTATTTTGAGAATTTTTTCCCAAATTGATCACTAAACTCGTGATCTGGAGTCAACGCGTTTTCTATTCCGAAGGAAGTTATGAGCTCCAATACGACCAGTCGAAGGGTTGAGAGAATTCGTGGGCATTATCTCTGACTTTGCGTTCGTTGGGGTGGCTGTAAGCAGCATCCCATTAACGAAACGTAAAGTTGCCTTGCTTAAGCCCACTAAATTTAGTAAATATAGCTTTCGGAATTCATACGCGTTTTCTGTACATCACTACCTACTTATTTCTTTAAAGTAGATGTTTACATATACCTAGCTGTATGATCCAAGTCAATATAACCCCTAAAGTATGCGGTGCATGTGAGCAAGCCTACGTGCCTGCGTTTTAGGCCCTTCGGCAACTGTTTGTCCAGCAACCAGATTGTTCATCATGGAAAAATTGGACTTTCATGTTGGTTCAGCGCCTTACATAGAAGGGACAGACAGTTCGACCGTCGATTACGACGATTTTCATCGTATGCTCCACGGAATGGTGGTGCAGGGACGTTGACTAGCGTGTGATCTAGTTTTTGGTGATAGTAGACTTGCGCTGCATCTACCGCACTCTCTCCTCCCCCACCTGAGCCCGGTGTAATGACAAAGTCAAGATGACTGGGGATGGGAGAGGGCGCAGGTGGCTTGCGCGGCCGGAGCCGACCCTGTGCGTACCACCACACCTGGCTCTTATCCCACGGAGTGGGAGTGCCATAAAGGCCACATTAAGAAGGAGCCATTGCAGCCTGACTCTCAGTCCGCCAGTCAGCCACTCCACACAAAACACACATTGGGCTGACCTCGCGGTCCGAGTTATCCCGTCAGTTGGCAACCTTCCAAACCACGGCTTTTAGCGCACCGTGATAGGTTCAAGCGCGTCAGATTGTTTATAGTGAGGAAAATGCGCTAAGTTGTTGGTCTCACTCTCTCCACCACCCCCACAATCAGACCACCATCTGAGCAAGTTAGTTGTCTGATGTGGGAGTGGGCGCATTGGCTTACGGGTCGGCGTACCCGTCTTCGCGCGCCACAGCATGACCTGGCCCCCATAATGGACACATCAGAATTTAATTACTCAGGGGATATTGAGGAGCCATCACCGTCTGATTCCCAGTCCACTGGTCAGCCACTTGACACACACAGTACATAAACTGGGCCGACGGCGTGGTCTGGTGAATGCGTCAGTTTGGCAGCCTTCCAAGCCACGGTTTCTAGGACACCATGATTTTATCAGGTACATTATGATTATTGTGAGGGGGTTTTCTTTTTATTAGTGTACCTTGTGTGTGCTGACGTGGCTTAGCCTCCGGTGGTTTACCGCAGGTTGTCATGGAGGCGCATAGGTCCTTAGAGGCCCACGCGGTGTGTTAATGTGCGGGAGCAGTGAGGGCAGTGGAGGCGGGGGCGGCGACTTTATGTCGGAGCCCCAGGCACTGGTTTACCAGCCGCTGTACGATGGTTTCGCAGGTGACCGACCAGGCCAATGCGTGGGTTGAAGATGAGTATGCAGTGTTGTTAGGAGACAGCTGGAGAGGCTGGGAGGATCTCCTTCGTGGTAGTGGAGTCGACAGTAGTGCTAAGAATGGCACGAGTGAAGGGTGTGCATGGGGCATCGGTGTTGTCGGCATGGCGGTGAATTTCGCTGTCATGGATGCGCATGTGACCGAATAGGCCCATGCGATGAGTGAATGTGCGAGGACAGTGTGGACATTGGAGGCGGCGATCTCTGCTGTGTGTTGGTGCTCCAGGCACTGGTTCACCAGTCTCTGTACGATGGATTCGCAAGTGACCGACAATGTCGATGTGTGAGGTGAATGTGCGGTCGCATTGAGGACCGTTTAGGAGAGAGTCCCCATTGCTGATGGTGCTGTTGAAGGTGGTAGTGAAGGCGAAGGCGGTAGTGGTTGCGCTTGTGGGGGTAACAGGCGATGTGAATAGGGAAGTGGTCTCTATGGTGGTGGGAGAGAGAGAGAGAGAGAGAGAGCTACGCTTTATTTTGAAAAGTAAAAATATCGATCAATTTCGGACTTCCTTCAAAATGTTGCCAGCGTCTTGCGCTGATGACTTCATTTTTGTTGTTCGAATAAACAAATAGAGTTAAAATTCAATTTTTAAATGGGTAAAATAGGCCAATAGACGTATATAAGAGGATTTACATGCGAATGGAGAGCAGAAAAGATGGCAGCTTAATTTCAAAAGTTTGCCGTTTTTTGATAGTAGAAGTGGGAGTAATGGAATTTATGCCAGGAGTGAGGGTGGGGGAGTCTGAAGGAGGGTTGGTAGAATTTGACGTATAAGTTGGAATTGTCGGATTGTTGGTGCCAAGCATCCGAAGATTTCCAACCAGGCTTATTCGCGCGCGGTAGATGCGTTGACAGCACGGGCCTGTTGGCAGGGCCTGGGCATCGAAGATTATGGTCCGGGACTCTGGTAACTTTCGTGCCGCTGTTTTGGCCTTGGCGGCGGCGATCCGGTTGACCTCATAGATTGCTGAACTAGTCATCACGGATCATCTTCATGGTGGTCTATCCTGGGCGAGGTCCTCCTAGGTCGCCGAGTTGATTTGCAGTTGCTTCAGCGATTTCTTCAAAGTGTCCTTGTAGCGTCGTTTTTGACCTCCCTGCCGACGAGAACCCGTAGCGACATCTCCGTAGAAAAGTCGTTTGGGTAGTCGCTCGTCGTCCATTCTTACCAGTTGGCCTCTCCATCGCAGTTGCACTTGCCTCAGCATGGCATAGGTGCTGAGGATTCCGGTCCGTTCCAGGACTTCCGTGTCCGGGATCCTGTCTTGCCATCTCAGCTTCAGTATTCTGTGGAGGCAGCTGAGATGAAAGTGATTCAGCTTCCTGGCTTGGTTCGAGTAGACGGTCCAGGTTTCCGCTCCGTAAAGGAGTGTCGTCAAGACGACGGCCTTGTACATCTTCAGTTTAGCGTTCAGGTGAATACCGTGGCGATTCCACACGGAGGCCTGCAGCCGGCCGAAGGCCTGACTAGCTTTGGAGATCCGTTGGGCAACCTCGTCATCGATTCTCGTGTTGCGCGAAATCGTGCTTCCTAGATAAGCGAAGGTTTCCACGTTTTTGAGTTGAGCACCGCTGACATTGGATTTGAAGGAGCATTGTATTCCGCGCTGGGTGGCGGCTGGTGCATGACAACCGTTTTTGGCTGTACTGATTGTTAATCCAAAATCGGCGCAGCCTTCGGCGAAGAGGTCCATGCTCCTTTGCATGTCCTCCTCCGTCACGGTGTTAAGGGCGCAGTCGTCCGCGAAGAGCAAGTCATGGACTGTAGTCGTAGACACGCGCGTTGGAGCCTGCATACGCCGACTGTTGAGAACGCGCCCGTCAGTTCTGTAGGCGATGCGGATACCAGGCTGCTCATCACGGTAGGCGTCCATCAGCATAGCCGAGAAACATGAGACTGAAGAGGGTGGGGGCCAGTACGCAGCCCCTGCTTCACCTGTTGGTCACTGCGAATGCTTCGGATACCGTCCCGTTGTCAGTGACGCGCGCCGTCATCCCGTCATGAAGCTGACGCACCATGTGCGTGAACCGCTCAGGACAACCGAAATTTCTGCATGACTTTCCACAGTCCGTCACGATTCACCGTGTCAAAGGCTTTCGTTAGATCCACGAAGGTAGTGTATAGGTGAGTTCGCATCTCCCTGGCACTTCTCTTGTAGCTGGCGGGCGGCAAAGATCATATCGGTCGTTCCGCGTCGTCGGTGGAAGCCACATTGGCTTTCTGGGAGCAGGCCCTGCTCTAGGTGACCGTTCAGACGATTGAGAAGGATACGGGCGAAGATCTTCCCGGCGATGTTGAGCAATGAGATGCCTCTGTGATTATCACAGAGTTGCTGGTTCCCCTTCCGTTTGTAGAGATGGACGATGGTCACGTCTTTGAAATCCTGCGGAACTTTTCCTTGGCGCCACATCTCCTGGAAGAGTGTTGTGAGTCCTGCCATCAGCCGGGGCCCACCGTGCTTGTAGACTTCCGGTGGGATTGCGTCGGATCCCGGTGCTTTACCGCTGGAAATCTGCTGCACGGCCCGGATGGTTTCTGGTAAGGAAGGCGGGAGATCCAGGTCATTGTTCGTGTCCACTTGAGGGAGCCGGTCAATGGCAGCATCGGAGATGGCTGATGAGCAATTAAGGACATTTCTTAAGTGCTCGGCCCAGCGCTTCAGAATTTGCGATTTCTCTGTCAGCAGTGTTATGCCGTCAGAGCTGAGCAGCGGTGCGGACCCCTTGATACACGGGCCGTAGATGGCCTTGATGGCTTTGAAAAAGTTTTTCATTGCATTGCGGTCCGCATACCCCTGGATTTCCTCAGCCTTTCGGATCATCCAGGCATCCTGCATCTCCCGCAGCCGTTGTTGTACAAGGTGCCGGCATCTGCAGAAGGCTGCTTTGGTGGCGTCAGTCCGAAGGTCCATGTAGGCTTTGTTTAGTCTATTCTTCTCCGCGAGTAAGTTGCTGATGTCGGTGTCATTATCGTTAAACCAGTCCTGGTGTCGACGGCGTGCGCGTCCGAGAACATCGAGGGCGGTGGACTGGATGACATTTCGCAGTTGACACCATCGTGTCTCCACCGTAGCGTTATCATCTGGAGCATGCAGGTCCTCCAGTTTCGCGGTTATTTGGTTGCTGAAATCAAAACAGTGAGCAGGCAAATTAAATAAAAGAGTATTTAACTTACCTGGCGGCCTCTTACCTTGGGGCCTTCGTCGGGAGTTGCAGTCGGAGCCTCATCTGGGAGATGACGAGGCGGTGATCTGTCCAACCATCGGCATCGCGGATCGCCTTGGTTACCAGCACGTCCTGTCGATCTCGCCTCCGGACGAGAACATAGTCCAGCAGATGCCAGCGCCGCGACCGAGGGTGCATCCACGTGGCCTTCTCCCGCGTCGGAAGGCGGAAGAAGGTGTTGGTCAGCAGGAGACGGTGTTCCGCACACGTGCGCAGAAGAAGGAGGCCGTTATTGTTACAGCTACCGAGACTGTGGGGACCCAGCACTCCCTGCCAGGCAGCGTGGTCCGTCCCGACGCGGACATTGAAGTCACCAAGGACAATTAACTTGTCCTCTTTCGGCACAGTCGCCAGCAAGGCGTGCAGGTCCTCGTAGAATTTGTCCTTCACCGCATCAGAGCTCGTTATTGGGGGAGCCTAGGCACTGATGATGGTGGCGAACTGGTCTCCCCGAAGAGGCAGGCGGAGGCTCATTAGGCGATCATTGATACCCTGCGGCAGACAGGGCAGACGTCCCACGATGTCGTTCCGGATGGCAAAGGCAACACCAGCGTCGCGTTGCTCTGCCTTTGGCCGGCCGCTCCAGAAGAAAGTGTAGCCGGCACTCACCTCCTCCAGCTGACCCTGCTCAGAGAATCGGGTCTCGCTGAGAGCAGCAATGTCCACCTTGTAGCGCGCCATTTCACGAGCGATTAGCACCGTCCTCCGTTCCGGCCGGTTGATCCTAGGATTGTCTAAAAGGGAACGAACATTCCAGGCTGCTAGTGTGAGTGGACTCACCCGAGCAGCCTGGAGAGTATGGTGAGGGGGATGGGGACGGGGGGTATTGTTGTTTTTTTGAGTTTTACGACCGCGTAGTTTGCGATCTGCGAGCCG
The DNA here is from genome assembly GCA_017591395.1 of Schistocephalus solidus. Taxonomy (NCBI): domain Eukaryota; kingdom Metazoa; phylum Platyhelminthes; class Cestoda; order Diphyllobothriidea; family Diphyllobothriidae; genus Schistocephalus; species Schistocephalus solidus. The sequence continues at coordinate 269,911 of WEDG01001030.1, forward strand.
CGGCCGGCTGCAGAAGACGTGAGACCCAGCATTTTTTTGGGCACATTTTCTAGCCCCTTCCTCCGCGAGAAGGCAAGCAGTGCTATCCCTAAATAGGGCTGCTCGGACATCCGAGACGGCTGCCAAACTCCACAATGGGTCACGGATTTGTTTTAGTGGGAGAACGACCCGTGTTAGTCTGGGCCGCCTACGGGGTTGCTGTCGCCCCCACCGTAGGACTTTTTGAGATGGGGGCGGTGGGAAGTTCGGGAGTCAGACATACCGAGTGTGGAGGCACACACAACACCGGAGACGCTCACCTGGTTTAGCCCGCCGGTCGTGACGGTTGCCCGGGGTGTTGCCGCTGGTAAGAACCCAACTTCGAGGAGCCACAGGTGAGAGTTGGGTACCAGTTAGAGGCGGCCACAGGAGCATTCCTCACCTGTACGAGACAAATGGAGCGACCAAATGCAAGCTGTGTGGTGCTGCCCCTAACTAGTACCCCTACAGCCCAGACACACACACGCACACACACACGACAGTTCAACCGTCGATTTCGACTATTTCCACCCTATGCTCCACCGAACGGTGGTGCAGGGACGGTGACTTGCGTGTGAATTAGTTTTAAGTGATAGTAGCCTTGCGCTGCAGCTACCGCACTCTCTCCTCCTCCCTCACCTAAGCCCGATGTCAAGACAGAGTCAAGAAGACCGGAGGCGGGAGAAGGTGCTGGTGCCGCCTCTGAGCGTACCACCACACCTGGCTTGGTTCTCACGGATTGCGAGTGCCACAAAGGCCACATTAAGAAGGAACTATGGGGAGCAGACACACACACATACGCGATACCAGCGGATTCATTCACACAGCCTGTAGTAGCTACCTTTGCATCAGGCGAAATGAAGCATACAATGACTGCGGTGAGTTGTCATCTGCAATCTCTGAAAAAAATAATGGTGTATAAAGAAAGGGAGCGGATGAAAATTGGAAAATAAGGAACAATAACAGCAAGTACCCAAGATCAGTACTTAGTGCGCTGTCTGTTTACATTTATGATAGCATGAAGTCTGTTAGACATGTAGATAGCTAGGTTATCTATATTAGTTTTCTCAGTGTGAGTATGCAGTAAAAAATCATTTTTGTGCCAGGTTCGTTTAATAATTGCAAAAAGAGTTTCAAGTGGATTGAGATTCGGACTGTTGGCATGAAAAAAATAGACTGAAAGCCTTCAATAAACAGATTTGAAATGAACCCTTCGTTATTAAACAGTTTCATGCGCCTCAAATCAACACAACAATCAAAATTACCAACTCCGAACGTGTGTCATACTGATAAAAGTAAACAGACGAGTTCCTGGAAGCAGTTCAAAAGAAGAGGCGATCGCTGCTATCGCTGCATCTATCACCTTTTTGGCTACTGTCTCTGATGATGGGTTCGATAGGGAATCCGAAACGTTAGGTCAATAAAAACCACGTTCCAGTGCTCACCTCTTCTTCTCCTTCTGTGTGCCATACTACCACGTCAAATTTCAAACACCAAATTTATATAAGTTAGACAATCAACTGTCATATAATTTCCTTGGGTTGTTTCTGGCATCGGGTTATTTATAGGGGAAATGTTCGGCTGCAGTCTATGAACTGGTAAAACTACCCCATTCGACGTCCGCTCTTGTCTCCAGGAAAGCACTTTTCGAAAGCTAAAGTACTTCCAGTTCGGATAAGTTACTCAGTACAGTGGACTCTCCCCACAATGAGAGATACGTTCGAGGAACGTCCGCAAAAGGCGAAATTCCGCAAAGTTAAGTCTACATGTTTTTTTGGTTCTGTATGTATTTTAAACGCTTACAAATCCACGCACATTCTATTAAGCATTTCTCAAACACTAATACTGCATAAAACGCTTTGTATTCTCTTAGATAGTAGGCAATTTTGCTTAAATTATCGATGTTAATGCATTTCCTATAAACTTCGATTCAACATACATGCGTGTATCATTGAGCAGTTTTATTTTATATGTAATACAATTTTAACCATTCTTTAATAATAATAAACATTTTTATCATATTTTATATTTACAGTAATATACAGCGCTGCGCACATTTTACTATGATATTACATTTATTATAAAATCCTGATAGAGCTGCAGAAAGACATAACGAAGAAATATTTTTACCTGAGCTCGCTCTAAAGTGACCCATTCAGTAGAAACATTTTTCACAAAAGTCCATGCTGATGGGAAACACGTGCATCACCAGATATTTGAATTACCGGCCTGCGAATTCCCCGGGGTGATCTAGCCTCTCAGCCGCCTTGGATTTTCCACGCGATTTCCAAATGATCGATGATTCTTGTGCGTGACTCGAGGGGAAAGTCGGTGGACACTGTGTCGCGTCTCTGTGCTCCTGTTTAAGGATGATGATGATGATGATGATGATGATGATGATGATGATGATGATGGATTTACGATGATGATTGATGATGATGATGATGAGGAGGAGGATGATGATGATGATGATGATGATGAGGAGGATGACATTGATGATGATGATGATGATGATGATGATGATACCACGATGATGATGAGGAGGAGGAGGATGATGATGATGATGGTATGATTGATGATGATGGTGTACTGTCGATGATGATGATGATGATGATGATGATGATATTGATGATGATGATGACTGACGATGATGATGACGTGATGACGATGACGATGACGGCGACGATGATGATGATGACGACCATGATACGATGATGATGATGATGATGATGATGATGATGATGATGATGATGATGACGATGATGATGATGACGATGACGATGATGATGATCGTAGCGATGACGACGATGACGACGACGATGACGATGACGATGATGATATTAGTATTGATGATGATATTATTGATGATAGTAGTATTATTAGTATTAGTAGTAGTATTATTATTGAT
>WEDG01001033.1:0-172162 GCA_017591395.1 Schistocephalus solidus
CCCCAGCGTTCTCTATGCGCTCTGGTATATGGACTCCAGAGAAATAATCGGGTTGATAATTTCTGAAATTATTAAGAGCAGGACATGGAATCAGGTGATTCGGACATGACTTTTTTTAGGGTTAGACCCGAAATATTATTGAACATTTGGTTCGAAGAAAATCAACCACTGTGGAATAACCACGTAATGCCCATTCTACAAACAAGTAGTACTTCTAATAGAATGAATCTTATATGACATAGACGTTATACCGTACTTCCGACATCGAAACTAGCTAAAAGCTTAGACACGTGTTTCGCCGATGTTTCTGCTGCTGTGTGACACAGCAACGAGGGGTTCGTTTCCTCAGTTTTTCCCCAGCGTTCTCTATGCGGTTTCTGGTATATAGACTCCATAGAATAATCGGCTTTATAATTTCTGAAATTATTAAGTGCAGGACACGGAGTCAGGTGATTCGGACATGACGTTTTTAGGGTCAGACCCGAAATTTTAATAAACATTTTGGTCGAAGATAATCAACCACTGTGGAATCACCACTTAATGCCCATTCTACAAACAAGTAGTACTACAGGTATTATGAATCTTATATGACAAAGACGTTATACCGTACTTTCGACATAGATACTAGCTTAAAGCCCAGACACGTGTTTCGCCGATGCTTCTGCTGCTGTGTGACACAGCAACGAGGGGTTCGGCTCCTCAGTGTGTCCCCCAGCGTTCTCTATGCGGTTTCTGGTATATAAACTGCAGAGAATAATCGGGTTAATAATTTCTGAAATTATTAAGTGCAGGACATGGAGTCAGGTGATTCGGACATGACTTGTTTTAGGGTCAGACCCGAAATTTCAATGAACATTTGGGTCGAAGACAATCAACCATAAACCAAAAATCGCATACAGAACGCTGGGGGACCCACCGAGGAGCCGACCCCCTCGTTGCTGTTTCACACTGCAGCAGAAACATCGGCGAAACACGTGTCTGGGCTTTTAGCTAGTAGCATTGTTCGAAGTACGGTGTAAGTCTTTGTCATATATATATATATATATTTATATAAATGAATTGGTAAATGGCAATCAAAGAATGCCTATTCGAAGAATAGAGGTTCTTTGGGAAATGGTGGGAAACTTACTAATGTAAAATTTCAACGTTGGTTCCCGAGACTCTTGTCAGGTGTTAAGTAAGTAGGAGGAACAGTGACGGTTTTAAATCTTCCTTTGAAATTGACATTGTTTAGTCCTTCTTATCAATAACCTTTCTTGTTTTATGCCATCCCGTTTGGAGTAACAGTCATCTCTTCCATCTTTGTTTGATGTTGCCGTACACTGTGTCCAATTCTATGTGTCGGTTAATGTATGAGTCACCTGAGTATATGACCCCAAAAAAGTGTCGTACTTCCTTTGGTAGACAGAAGGCAACAGTATAGGTTGCGCATAGCAAATGTGTGCCTATTTGCATAATTAATTGAAACAATTGGCTACTTTTCCTTACCTCTTTACCCATTGGGTTTCTTAACCTTTTCCCAAAGACCTTATTTTTTTCTCTTGATACATTTTGAGATGATCATTTTCCAAATCATGCGTATGACTTTTATTTGCGAAGTTTTGCTACAATCTAGACGATGGGTAAAGTGTGCAATATGCGAATTTCTTATGAGGGAACAGTTACTGTTATCCATCGATGCCGGAAAAAATAAAGATTTTTTCAAAGTCTGTCCAGCTTAAGCCTGCCATAAGAACTACCCAAGGATATCAGATTGCTAATCTTTACAGTCAAAGCATGCTAGGCGCGTTATTTCAATGCTCATATTGGAATCAGAAATTTAAAATTTATAAGGAAAAATATATGCATTTTTCTGTGGTAAACTACATTCTCATTTATTTGAAGCTCTAGATGAGACAATTACCTGTGTTTCTGACCCTGAAGTACTGAAGTTCTAAATTTTCGACAAATTACGAACGGACAAATGTAAAAATTGCTCAACCAATGTGGTAAACGTGTCATCAAGAAACTTCCCAATAACAGAAAAGAAGGTGCTTACTAAGCGAATAAAATACAATCTGTCTGTCTGTCCATCATTACAATCAAAAATATTACAGACGAGCCGCTTGACAATACGGAATTGCATTGGGCATGCCTTCAGGAACCGAAATCCTTTTTTAGCTTTATAACACGAAAAAAACACAAGAACGAAAAACCCTCAAACCTGATAAAACGTCGTCATCAGGCCAACCTTAAGATTTTCGCTGACATTAGATGAAACATGGTCCTAATGCACTAATACTTGCAGAAATAAAAAGTGTGACACACAGAGTTATTTGTGTGAACCCGGACATTTTAGAGTCATATCTGGATTTCCAATATTTAACAAGACGACAATCACACAATATGTGTTATCTATGTCAAAAGGATCATGATTCTTTTCGCGGAAAAAGAAGGTTAAACAGCCATCTTTAACTAAAGTGTACTACGATGAAAAGATGCTTTCCTTGTTGTAAAGATAGTTCAATCTATAAACCCTCTTAGCACGGATCACACCAAAGCGCAGAATTCAACTATTGCAAAAGTAAGGAAGCATCTTAGAGGAAAGAAGCAAATATTATGAGATATTTCCAAGTCCTTGAGATAAATAGAACCAACCAAAGTGAAAATAAATGGACTTCTGTGGTTCAAAAATCGACCGATAGTCGCATTTATCAATGCACCCAATTATATGATTCTCAAGTAGCTTTTCCAGAAAGTGCATCTATTTACAATGAAACATCTATCTCAAATTCTGTACAGTGTCTGCACAAACTACGAGAACTCCAGATTGCTGCAGATGAAATAATGAAATCTTTTCGATGTTGTCTCTCTCTCTCTCTCTCTCTTCTTCTCCACACCATTAGATTTGTCAAGTCACAAAGCAGAATAAATACTGCAGTCTTGTGCCGTGGATGCTCTACATAGCTTGACGTCTTTGATCTATGCCTGGAAATGATATATTTCCTTCTAACAAAGATATTAGCAAGAACTAAAGGGTGTCCTTATGTGATCGTCCAACTCCAGCTTCCTGGCTGCCATAACGATGGAATAATTAGAGGTTACGTCCATACCACTGGTTAATCACACATTTTTCATACGCTTTGCGGTAGACATGTTTATCAACGTTTAAAAATATCAACTAGAAACGCTGCATAGCTTTATTAATTCAAAGTAACGAGGTATCTCCTTCAAAATGGAAAAAGAAATTGACAGTAAATTCCAATTTCTTGAACTCCTCGTACACCGGAAGACTAACGGGACATTTCACACGCCGGTTTTGTCGCAAATAGCTGATGCAGAAGTTATCCAGTATTACCAGACCAAGCACCAGTTCAACCGTCGTAAGCATCTTATGGTTAACTAATGGAAGAGCCGTAGATTCCAGGGTCTGAATTGTCCATTCGAAAAGAAAGCTAGATGTGGGTGACCCTATGGAGTTCATTTAGTTGTTGATACCCTGATTTGGCCCTCATGTTGGTCCGGCGCATCAACCACGCAGCTCACAAGCGGAGTATCTTAACACCCTATTCAATCGAGCAAAAATGCACTGTTCTGATAAAGAGCTCTACCAAAGATAATTATTTTCCCAAAATGGTTATCGACAGAAGTTAAAAGAAAACAGCAAGGAATTAGATTGTTCTAATCAAGAACCCAAACCAAAAAAATGATGAAAACGTGCGTACATCAAGAACGTGCCCGAACCCGTTTAAAGACATTTGAGAAAGTATAAAATCCAAGTCACTCACAAACCAACAAGTAAACTACTAAACCAGCTTCTACACCCTAAGGAGAGGGTTTACTATAAGGATGAAAATGGAGTTGTGTGCAAGATTATATGCAACAGTTGCGATGTGGTGTTTTGTGGTCCGATAAGAAAATCGACCTTCAAACGCATACACGAAACAACAAGCGATAGTAAAGAGACTAGAACTTATGGCTCAAGTCACCATACAAACACTGAAAAATGGCCAAAAATTGATCTGGAACAAGACCCACGTTATAACCTTCTGTCCATCTAAGAAAGTTCAATAATGTCTGGAGGCCATTTACTCAGATGAATCATGCATTACCCGACACATCGAATTGGAAATCGTGTACGGCAAACTGAAAGAAAGATGGAAGATAAAACAGCCAATACAAAGGGGATGTCACCCCACAATGGCGGTTATTTACGGGAAAGACTGAGAAATATCAATTTTTGGGCCCGTGTAAAATTGTACTTGTTTTACACAATAAATTCCTGTCTGAAAACGACATTGAAAACTAGTCTTGAAAATGTTTGTAACAATCTTTCTTACTATTTTGCTGGAGAATATTTTTCTTTGTATGGACATATATATATATATATATATATATATATATATATATATATATATATCTGGTAGAGCATTCGACTCAAATACCAAAGGTCACGGGTTCGAATCCCAGGTGTTCCACACTTGGGATTGGGTATGCCTGGCTGATGACGGCTAATAAGCCAGAAATGGCCATTTCGGTCTCCCTTGTCTTTGTCGGTTCAACATTATCAACATATGCTACACGTCGCTATGCGACTGCCTGTGAGTACTCTAGTCTGAGTTCCAGGGCACAACGGAACATAAATGTTCCTTAAGCAGATCGATGAGCCACACACTATCATCATATTCCCGATCGCAACCGACAAAGCAACGAGCCCGTGGCTCAATGGTAGAGCGTTCGACTCAAATAACAAAGGTCGCGAGTTCGAATCCCAGGTGTTCCACACTTGGGATTGGGTATGACTGGCTGATGACGGCTAATAAGCCAGAAATGGCCATTCCGGTCTCCCTTGTCTTTGTCGGTTCCACATTATCAACATATGCAACACGTCGCTATGCGACTGCCTGTGAGTACTCTAGTCTGAGTTCCAGGGCACAACGGAACATAAATGTTCCTAAAGCAGATCGGTGAGCCACACATTATCATCATATTTCCGATCGCAACCGACAAAGCAACGAGCCCGTGGCTCAATGGTAGAGCGTTCGACTCAAATAACAAAGGTCGCGAGTTTCGAATCCCAGGTGTTCCACACTTGGGATTGGGTATGACTGGCTGATGACGGCTAAGAGGCGAGAAATGGCCATTCCGGTCTCCCTTGTCTTTGTCGGTTCTACATTATCAACATATATATGTATATATATATATATATAGATATCAACGTGTTCATAATCCCCCAAAGAAGACGAAGAAGAGAATTTGCGTACATGGACCATGATATATTCAGACTATCGTGTCGGAGACTCTCGCGTCTCAATCATCAGATTTATCTGATAAGAATAAATATGCTTTCCTTAATATTTTTACTGTAATGCTGTTGGTTCACCAGTAGTCAACTTTGATTTCCTGAGCATACAAAATCCATCCACGATGCGGTCGACCCACTTGTAAAAAACGAGATAACCTCAGTAGAATTTGAACCATCGCTAACAAACGGGAGGGTTTAGTAACGCCAACGCTTTAGCCACCTGAGCTACGTGGCCGTAGCGAGTATAGTGAGTTTTATCACGCTTGTGTCAAGCTACCCGCCCAGCCAACTGCAACGTGTGTAATCCACAATTCTGAAAAGACTAGGCTGATTGCCCAAGCAGGATTTTCTTAACAATCAATCTTGAATCTACCAGATGACTGCCAGGCACTTATTGATTATTTATCCACAACGTTTATTAGGTTTTAAGATGGAACCTTATGCCTCATGCTCTAGAAACACATGTGTAAATCAGCACCAATAAAAACGAGTTCTGCTGAGCGCATAAAATTTAACTGTACGTCCTTCCGATAACACGGTCGGCAATTATTAATCTAACACGTGAATAAATGTTTAAGCATACACGACGAGGCCACATACATTGACTGGATTCCGCTGAAGGATCGGTGCCAGCCGCTAACAACGTATAAAAAGGAACGTACAGTGATCCAATTAGTTTTGTTTCCTCAGTGCCGTAGCTGTGGAAGACGCAGCTCAAACCCAAAACCCAAAACAGTCTAACGTGGGTTCCTTCAACCAGTTGTATCTTCTGTTTTATCTGAAACAAAATAAACGTCCATTTATTAACCTTTTCAAGGCATTTTGCATGTACACTGCGTCAAGTTCAATTTTAAAAGGAAGAAGGAACGCGAATGAAATTTTCTTTTAAAACGTTTGGATAGAACAGTTTACTGAGACTTTGACTAGCTCCTTGGGTTAATCCAGTAGCACTTAACAGACCATTGCGTGAGATCGAACTTAAATTTAGTCAAGTGTTTTCTTCAACTTTTGGAGATCGTTCTGCTAACAACTATAGTAGAAGGTTGTGCCAATAAGTCATATAATGCACCACTTGCCAGAAAGGTTAAATGCACACATGTTTGGAGGACCTTGAGAACTGACGTACACGATTTTAATGTCAAGGCGTCTGCGTAATATAAATTCCCCCTGCTTCCTTCTTTAAACGATAGTATCTGCCAAACGTCTGAAATATTTTTATTGTTATCAGGACGCATTTATCTAGATTTCCCAACTCTCTTATCAACTTCTCGAGTCTTTACTATTACTTCCTTTTCCGGATAATCTATTTTCATCTTGCCACGTGGCTTACGCTTTTAGATCTCGAATGAAATACGTCGTGGCCCGAACAACTTCCTGGATTCATTTGCCTTGGTCAAAATTTAGTCAAAGGTCAGGTGGCCTCTAAGTTATTCAAAAGTATTTTACTACCCATTCAGTTCCGTGTAAAGTGCGTACTTACTTTACAGTAGTTATGAACGAGGGTCATTATATATGCACACAGAAACGTAAATATCACAAAAGCCTTTTGCCTTTACTTTGTGTTTCGTCAGCATCAAATGAAAATCCTTTCCAGTATGTCAGGTGTAAAATGCCGTTCCAAACTAAAGGTTTCGTATCCTACTAAGCCGTATGTTTTATTGCACACATTACCTTCACACTAACGAATTTACCTAAAGATACTACACAGTGTTCCCGAATGGCTTAAAACGTAAATTTTATTCTTATAATGAGTGCAAATTGCATTATATTTTAAAAAGTACTTCATCTCGAACAGAAAAGACTAACACCTAGGCAGTTTATTGTGATCGTTTTAATCCCATGTTTGCTAAGTGGCACCAGATCTTAAATACAAAAATAAGAAAACTGTGTGATTTTGTTGTAATATAGAGCTACGTTTTCCTAAAAAAATATTTTAAGACAAACAACGCTACTCAAGCTATATTTTTAAACTGGAGATTTCACACAAAGGGCAATTTTCAAGATAGAAAGCTTTTCAGTCTAGTTTAGAAAACGTTTTCTCATATAAGGGAAGATTAATTTTTATCCATGAATATGCAAACAGGTAATAAGTATAACGAAGTTTGTTTCTTTAATCCATGTGAAATTACACTATGCAGATTTGTTGAGATTTTGGTGAGATTTGGCAGTTAGATTTATCCTTTCAGGTGACACGCTCCATGCACCATGCATCCTATACAGCAAAGCTAAATGAAGCAAGTGAGGAAGAATGCGAAACACTGCTTTTTCGGTTGTTATAAAACGACACACAGATTCTTACATTTTGGATGTTTATAAGGATATTTTATTCGAAAACATAGTTTTGATCTTTCAATCCTCTTTGAGGATGCCCAGTTCACTCTGCACTTTGCAACAATACACAGCTGAACAGTTAAACCTTTCAATAGATAACATACGGCGATTGTGCGAGGGAACTTTGTCTGCATTCCTTCGCATGTCCTTAAAGGCCTTAATAATGTTTATGCTGGGCCCTGCTAAATTAGCTTTCTAGGACTAGACATTCGCATGATTATGTGCGATATGTTCGGAGGTATACATTATTCGTATGTCGAGTTTCCCAAAGGCAAATGTTTATTTTACTAGTAGCCTTAAGTAAACCGCTTGCATGAGAAACTCGGAAAACTCCCACGAACATGTCCTATGCAAACATCATTTTTTTCTCGCATACTTTACTGAAAGTGGCCTGAACAGGGCAGATTACAATATTCAAAATTAATGATTTATCAATTTATATTAAGCTTCAAAAAATTAGTATTTGTTTTCCTGAATTTTAATAAAATTGCTCTATGCTTTAAGAATTTGCCTAAGTCTTTCTCACTTGAAATTGTTACGTTGTTTGTTAACCAATATATGTCATCAATCTTAAATTATGGCGTTATCCAATTTTGGTAAAAGAGCGGGAAAGCAAATCTAACAACAGTTCTTCACATGCATTAACCGAACTTCGTAATTTGCAAAGCAACCAGAATCAAATATTAATTTATATCATTCAGAATTGAAATTAAGTATTTTACAAATAACATATTTTTCCAATTTTTAATATTCACATTAACGAGCGTAGTAAGCAGTTAGTGAAAACAGCAAAAATTTGCATTTTACCTGGAATTTGTATATTCGCAGTTCTTATAAACACACCTAAGCCACAATTTTGGGAGCTATTAATGTTTGCACTCCCTTTTTTTCTTTTTTTCCTGCTATTTTTCTTGCCTTGCTCTAAAGGATAAGCTATCGTTTTAACGCGTCTCTCAAAGGCTATCTTCGGCAGGCTTTTTATCACATGCCTGTTGTCTTGAACAAATAATACAACAAAATTTCACAACCATTGTCCACTTTTTGATAAAAACAATCGATTGCTGGTATTTTTGGATTCTCACTCGAATACATTACCAGATTCAGAGTCAGATAAGGGTATGGGATGGCCCGGATTTGGAGCATTTAAAAGATGTAGTTGCTAGATCACTAATTACCTTTTAAACTTTACAGCTCCCGAATGCATCAAATGCTGTTGCACATGGGTAATTCTATACCCTTAACTGAGTTTGGCTCAAAGGATAGATTCCAGTGGGAAATCGAAATGTCAGACTATTTAATCTTTACTAGTTATTTTTGCTCTTTCTCTCTTCGCAAATACTTCCTTGAACTCGATTTTTCCGCTTCCATTGGTATTTTGCAAATTTATGAAAGCATTTTGGATAAGGTTGACATTTTTTAAACTTTAAGTTATTTTTGTAGAAATCCTTCAGCCACATGTGCCATGGTTTTTGGTCATTCATCTGTATATCAGCGTTCGGCCTTATCATCTCTGGCACGGTTCATTACATGAGAGACTAAAATAAAAAAATTATGCGTGAGATATTCCCATAATAGTTGTAAAGTTTAACTTTAATTCGTTTACTGACTCATCATCTAATAATTTGTATCATGGCTTCAACCAATAGCAAAGAATTTGCTAAAAACTTGTAATGCTACTTAAAAATCAATCTGCATTCCACTCTTTCAGTGACTGCTTCTCGAGAAGGATTAATCTGATGGCAATTTGGCCTTAAACAAGCATACTGACACCTCACCGTACGTGTAAGATTGGTGAATTGTCAAGTTCCTGTGTAAAAAATAAGGGAAAAACTTACACCAGCAGAATTATGATATTAAAATACTTAACGAACTACAAAGACGACAAATGGGTGAATCGGAGCCAAAATAAATTCAGACTGGGTTTCATGCCTGTTTTCTTACAGAATATGTCCGCAGGCATTTCAGTTTCAGTCAGCGAAGATTCTGTCCTGAACGCACACTTCTACCTTGAATGAAGCAAAGGTCAACTCCGTTTCACAAGATAATATGGATTACATTACAGAAGAGTTATTTTAGCATCAGTCCTGTAATATACTGCAAAGTCATCCTCCATTGTATCTCAGCAAACCTCTGCCTTATTCAAAAACAAATAAGCTGTTATAAACATGCTTCATCCTCCAAAATTATGCTTGCCTCTGGATTTAAAAAATTACGATGAGGCTAAGTGCAACCAAATATTTTTTCTAAACGATTATGAATGGGTCTACCGTCCCCATGATCACAACTGGAAATTAACAGTAGAATATACAAGTTCTCGTATCACAATTATGCCTGAAATTTCCAGTTGCAGCCGATGTTGCATAAAACGCAGAACTATGGATAACACGCTGACCATGCTATAGATTTAAGACTTCAACGTATTTAACATATTCAACTAGCTTGTTCCCGAAAATGCATTAAGTCATATGAAAATATCCGCAAACGTTAACCTAAACTTCTATTCTGGTTTTTTCCAAAATATATAACCAATCGAACATCTGTGATTGGTGCTTTGTTTTTCTGTATGAGAGCATTAACCTAAGGGAAATTTTTATACCAGCAAACTCTGTCTTTTTCAAAATAAATTTTTTTGAACCACATGTGTTAGGTAAGGCATATTGCGTAGAAATAGGTTACTTTCCAAAGAACAGAAACGCTATTTTTCTTTAAAAACACCTATTTTTGAATATTGGGGTGTACGCCGGTAACAGTACTGTAGGCTTAGCATAATGCTGTTTCTTAATCTTCCCATATGTTCCTGATATCTGCCAATAGTGTATGGGCCCACGAAAAGACCCACCACGAAGCACGCATTTAACTTTTTAAGAGATGTTTAAGCATCTGGGTAGGTTTTTTATGAACCCGAATTAAAACAATTAGTTGTTTGGCACTCTGAAGTGCATCATTATCGTAGATCGAAAACTGGATTTAAGAAGGTTTAAGTTAAAGGACCCAAACTGAAGAGAAACGTAATTCTATGGTCAAATGCAAGCATTTTTCCAACATGACTGCATGGGAGGGAAAACTTTTAACGTCATTTATATTAGATGATTAAATTGGAAGTTCCCTTTGTGGTACAGTCTACAAATATGACTATAATATTCATTTCTATAATAATAACGACCAAGAATAAACTAAATCAATAAATATTCTTAAATAAAATTGTGTTGGAAAAGATCTGTAGAACTTATGCATTTGGATAGTTAGCTGAAGTCGCGGTAAACCGTTACGTATTTGCTCCTATTTCAAAAACTATTTTTGACTCATAAAACTTCTCCGTCATCGAAATCTAAATATAAATGTTCTGAAAAAATATTACCATGATTGATCAGGATTGCATCTCCTAATTCTTTTTTAATTATCAAGTAACTGGCTGTTTTCCAAAAGGATCCATAATGAAAACTGTTATTTTAGCAAGATACTCATAAGAATAATGTATTTAAACGTACCTTAAATAATTGACAAGGCTTCGAAAAATGCATTAACGGAAATATTGCACTCAAATATCTATAATTCGTTTTAACACAAATTATCGAATATTAGCCAATGAAATAACTGCCATATTTCAGTCAAAGTTAATTCTAGAAAACAATATTGCATTAAAAACTAAGAAAATAAATTAAAGTAATTATATTTTTCCTATTTTTCTCTGTTATCTGAGTGAACAGCCTTTAAAGCATCTGCATTAGTATGCTTATGCCAATCGTTGAGTTTTAAGAATGTTCGTTTTTCCTACGAACATGTTTTGGCTCTATATACTGTGATATGCCTCAGAATTTTGTTAATTCTGTTTGACTTAATATCATATATAGATCCTTATTAAACGTGCTTAGACGAGGTTCCAACTGACTAGGCAATTTTGTAAATGTATAAGTATTTATTAAATATGTCCACCACTGTTTTATAAATACCAAGGTAAGACTGCTTAGACATTCCTTACAAAGAAGAGACGAGGTTTTCCAGCACGCTGAGTATACACGTTTGTTTCTCCTTTAATCCCCTGCTCTGGGCCAAATTCAATAAACAAATAATCTTTTATATTTAACATAGAAACACCTACATTCAAATAATAATACGTTCGATACTTCCTAACTGAACATTTTTATGATGACTAGAACACCATTATGCATCAGATAACTCTTCACCGTAAATAACGTGTTTTAAACTATAGTAAGCTAGTCTTCTCATGGTTGGAATCTTCCATTGCGAACGCAAACTTAAATCGAACTTATTTTATCCTTAGCTTTTGAGGCCGTAATTATATCCATAAAGATTTTAAAAACTTTTCTTGTAGAGCTTTTGTTCAAAGTCGCAAAGTGTTTAACCTCTTAAATTTCCTTTGATGCGCTAAGTTCTTTGGTGGCAGGGAATACAACGAAAAAACCCCTCAACACTTTTAATCAGAACACACTAAACTCTTTGTTCTTACGTAGAACTGTAAAAGTTTACACGAATTCTTGGTGTGCCAAAGGCAAATTCTCCTATGAGTTTCACAAACAATTATTTTCAAGAACCTATAGTGTAATAAATTAAATTAGACTTGGCAGACGTCAAGAGGACGGTTTGTGTGAAACTTGAATTTACTAGCTTTTAGTTACTTCATCCGTGGAACGTAACAAAAATAAGTTTTCATTTCTTTGATGGTTTTCTGTTCTGACAGCTCCTAGTTAGAAAGGAACCTTTGACAAATTACACGTGTACACGTGTGCAGCTGACGTGTATTTGCAATTTATTTTGCTAGTTTCGCAGACTTTAGAAATAAATAATTTTACTAACAGAGAATCCATTTAGTTGAAAAAGTTATTCATCATTCTATGTGATTTTCAAATCATCACCATTTAGCTAGGATGACTTGTATTTTCGCACTTACTGCAATTTATGTTGAATATAAAAGCACTGCACGCGCTGATTTATCCCCCTATGTTCTTATATTTTTAATAACCTGTTTTCCTGGATGAAATTTTGGTACTGATGGCTGAACATGACACGGGAATAGAAACCGCCCCAAAAACTTCAAATAGGCAGCCTTCGGTGAATTTCAGGAAGGGTAAATGTGCCCGTGTTTCAAAACTAACACTCACCCTAAAATAAAACTAACCTGTCAGATTACTCTTAACCCTTGCTCTATACTACACCTAAAGCCAATTGTTACCACGATAATAACCTCAATCCTTCGCCTAAACATTACGCTAGTGCATAATCTGCCCTTAAACATCACAATTAAATCTAACCCTTAAACTTGAACCTAAGCCTCACCTTAATCATAGGCATAATTAACTTGGCATTTAGCGCAAAGCCGCATGTAATGCTGATGGTATCTTTTCCCGCGTCCCGTTTAGACGGCCATACGAGGTATCCTTAACAAAATTTCCGTTTACAAGAAAATAAATGGAAGTTCGGAAGATTCTGGAGAAATCGCTATTTAAAACGTCTACTGCCTACAAACACACAGTTTATTCTGCTTGTTCTAGCAAGCCAGCAGCTCCATTTGAGCGTGGTTGCTTGTGAAGAGCAAGAAAATACAGATGGATTTAAGCAGTTTGAAACCATGCGTACAGAGGAAGAGCCCAGAAGGTATGTCAATGGAGCTGCAGAACTCCAATTTTATCTTTGTAGAGCTTCCACAAAATTCATTAAAAATGACCTTTTTAATATAAACAGGCTTTTCACAGCTTCAAAAAGAGACCAATTATCTATCGTGAGGGCACTTTCCTTAAAATGGGTAGTATTTTATTTCGATGAAGGTCATTTTCCTGTCATGTCACCTACCTGGGAGCGCCCGGAATCTGTCATTTTCCACCGCGTTCAGTCGGTAAGAGCTTTCCTAACAAAGTTAAAGCCATTTTAAAAGATGAAATCAGCAGATCAAAAAAACGTTGCCACTGTCACGCCCTTCACCCAGTCCTCTCGCTGTCGTCATAAAATAAGTTCTGATAAATTAGATAGCGGAGGGGATGATTTCTTAGGTCGATGCATCGCACGACCAAGTTATTCCTGTGGAAAAACGAAATTGGCAGCTTTCTTTTATGCCAAATCTAGTTTTTCATCTAAAGCGCACATGATGATGAAACTTTTGGGAATGGCGTACAAGCGATCGAACTGGTAAGATGTTTCATTTGTTCAAAGACAAAAATCTGGTGGCTTACTCGTACACTAAGTTCATGGTCATCTGAGAGATCTCAAGTGCGTCACATGGAGTTTTAACATATTTGGAGGACAGCTGAATGGATCTGAGCAAGTGCGTGGCTAAGCAAGTCATTAGTTTATGTTGATGCTTTTGCATCAAAAATGTTAAACTTCTTTTTTATGGGTATTTTTAAAAATAAAACTGCTGGAGTCTTAATGGTAAGCCTACTCGGGCCAACGTTTGACGACTCTTCCATGGATCACCTAGGAGAAAACTTGTCATCAAAATTAAACAAAACAGCATTTTACAGAATATACCTTAATGATATATTGGTATGTTTTCAAAAAAAATTAGTGAGACCCTAGATATAATAACTTTGCACATCAAAACAGCTATAACGGAGTGTGTTTCTCGTGGTTAAGTCATAAAGTACAGCGACTATTTTTGGCTAAAGTTGAAGGAGTAGTCAGTTGTGCGGAAGCCTGTTATGAATATATGTACCTTTTAAGGGTAATAACATTTTAAATACAATCAAACGACAATGCCCTGTTACAATGCAGCCGAACTCGACTTACTCATTCCTACCGAAAGCCTGTCAATTAACTAGCCAAAGGATGCCTTGCCGATGCACGCCACCCAAATTGTGTTTATGAATTCACGTGCACTTATTGATGCAAGTACAGCAGTGTGCGAACCCAAAGGCAATTGGCAAGAAGGGCCACTGAGTATTTGCCTAATGGGCTGTTAAACCAAGAAAATAATCTACCACGGTCTTCCATTACCAAACAGCTTTTCGAGTACTTGTTCAAGCACGAACAACTTGGACCTTACGCTACTTGGAAGCAGCTTATATTAGGCGAGATATAATGAGTTAGGCAAGCAGCTTGACCACGTGGTCAATCTCTAATGGTCGTGGTAATCTTCTTGCCTCGATTTTCCTTAGGACTGGGATACATGATATCTCCTAATTTATCTTTCCTTGCGATGTTTTAATTTAACGTGTTTTATCTTATCATTATTTGACATGAACTATGATCCATACTCATATTCATTGACATTAGGTGCAAATTCAAATGGCTGTCTGCTTTTATTCTTTATAAATGTTATGAAGAAACAGATTTAAGTTGATAAGCCGTCACGAAATGTGTTGGAACAAATAAATCATTCTGCATGCACCTGTTTTAAATTCAAGGAGCGTAACAACATTTTGTGGAAAGGATCTAGTTAAGCATTATGAAAATTCAATTTATTGAAAACAAAGACTAGTAAGTGATACTTCGTGTGCTTTTTAAAAATGCTCCTTTGGTCACCAAATTGCATATGACAACGGAGTACAAGGAAAAACATCCTCAGCATCAACAACATGGATTTTTTTTATAAGGAAGTTGGAGATCATCATGAAGCAACGTCTGGTCTGGTGACCACTTTCCTGTCAGAAGACCAATTCTCCTACATACTGAAGCATTTTCACCAAGGCTGATAGGTTGAAAAGTAATTTTCTAAGTTTGACTGTAATCTATCAGCTTTAATAAGGTTACCGTCGGCAGCAGCTTTCTTAGCAAAGTTGAGCCTGTACGAACAGAAAAACCGAAAATTACAAAATTCAGAAAGCATATTATAGCACCTTTCATTTCTTCAACCCATCACTTCAACTGGCCGGTTCGATGTTGTAAGAACCCAACTTTGGCTGACTGTGACATAATTTTCCCTTTTAGACAGTGCAAGACATAATCAAGCTTTTCTAGACAAGTGGTGGAAACTGACCATATGGCAACCGTGTTCTCCAATGACTCAAGTCGCAGCTGCGAATCAAAATCGGGGTATGGAGAAGGAATTAACTGGTGCGATCTCACTCATTCTCAAAGCCATCATTCTGCTAGCTCAATCGTTCAATCACGTCATTGCCTTCTGGCGGATCTCGGGCCCATTTTATGCAAGAAGGTTGTACGTATCTGGGTAATTAGGTCATTCATTTCACCGTTATGTGGCGCCTTTGAACTGAATAACCGGAATGTCTACTGAACTAACTTGTAAGACAAAATGAAGATCCTATGGTTTAAACCACATCCTGCATTATTTGTGCAAATGAATAAAATATCCATCGGCCTGTTATACAGAGGCTGGTAGATAAGTACAGGTGGCTTAGCTAACTGCATCATGATGCAGCCCTTAAGGCATAAAACGTTTTTTCTCCTTAAAACTGAACTTATTCAGAGTATTTTTAAAGCTATAAAAATTCACATAGAATGGCTTCAAAAAGTACTTAGCAAACACAGACATGCCCTCAATATCGCTGCATTAGACTGGCGCCTTTATATGGTAATGGGGTCGATTAAAGCATTTGGGTACTTAGAGAAATCAAGTTTTGTTTGTCTTTTCGAACAAATTGAAGGTAGTTAATATGTGAGGAGAAGCAAGGACAGTCAGGTTCAGCCTACGTAGATAATCAAACGGTAATGTATGGGATTAAAAATGTTGGGAAGAGCCGTTTTGGATTAACAGGTGATGGAACGTAGAAGACGCATGCAGTTAGCCAAATAACTGATTTTTAGTTATGGTAAATGCGGAGCCTGCTGGCGTAAACCGGATTGTGTCCGTTACCAGAAATTTCACTGGTTTTTGTGGTGGCAGTGGTGGTGGATGGTGTCACAGTTGGTTTGCGTGTTTGCAAATTACTCCGAAGGTTTCGTGGGGTCTATGTGGTACCGCAATCGACCACGCCTATCAATTACGCCGCTACTTTTACCCTTTCTTAGCCAATTTGGGAAGTTGGCATGTATACTACCGAATTGGGTACCAACTCGTGCACCTCAGATAACCTGCATGCACGCATAAAATACTCTTCCGAGATACCTTTTCCTTCCCATCTCAGTGTTGAATGGGATTTGTTAAAAATAATGCTCAAACTATTGATGTCGGAAAGGCTCCTGAAACGCAGGTATCATTCGAAATATATTTCTCTTAAGTGAAGAGGCCAATACCATATAGAAAAAATTAGATAAATGCCACTGAAAACTTCGGTAGTTTTGGATTTATTTTAAATATGTGAAGTCTTCTCAACTATGCCACCCATGAACATAGAAGTGGTCTTGGCTGACAGTTTGTTCCTGCCCTCCACATACGTCAGGATGGTTACCAATGGTTCAAATGAAGATTTTAACAGTTATATTCTGGCGCAGATGCTAGAGAGGATTTCCAATTGATTTACAAGGCTATTTCGAGCTTTTTAAAATTCATAGGACAGGATCTGTTAACTTAAATAAAGGTGGCTTCAATAAAGCTTAGCAAACCGGTCCTGTGTGCAGAAGAACTTTATACAAGGGCCGTGGTACCACGGCTGAAAGCATCCAATTTAATTTAAGTAGAGAGAATTTTGCTCTTGACAGGGTGTGGGAGTTAACAATTCCACTATCACCAAGTCTAGGAAATAGTCGGCTGTACTTTTAAGTGAGCTTTCTATGCGTGGTTCTAACTTTGGGTACTCTTTGACATCAAGGGAGAATTTAGAGTAAATATTGTTAATCGCAATTCACTGTACTTACTGCTCACAATGACAAAGTAAAATGTGAGGTAGGATAATTCCTGATTTGTTATAAAAATTCATATTTCCGATGGCCTGAAGAAAATGCTTACCAATAAACAGGCTAGCTGTTCTTTGAAAAAAGGTCATTGTTTGTAGAGGTTTTGTGAAAATTACCGTAAATAATTTTTTAAAGTGAGGTTGATGCAGTACTTAGCCTGCATACTGCTTTAATAAATTTATGAAATCTTTTAAAGTTCATTTGCAAGCTACTTGTCATTGCAAAGCACATTATTACCGTTAACTCAAGCAAACAAATCACATCTTGTATCGAGTGAGGGTTTTCTTTTTGTAAGACTGCAAATATATTGCAATAAAAAAATGTTAAATGCGTCGCAGTACGAGGCATTTGAAGTTGAAATCTTCAGTTGAGTCTAAGATAATAATTCCCCGAATGTTTATTCAAACGCTATGTCAAATAACTGCTTTCCGTTAGGATTTGGCAGGTGATATTTTGCAAGATGGTCAAAAACTCTTTCCTAAAAGACCGTATTATGTTTTAAGTAGCAGAAACCTGAATATCCTTTAAATACCTTAGCATCTAAACATAACGCAGAAGTTTCGTCATTCTGACAGGATAAGGAAGGCTGAGAGATTTTTTTACCTATGTATATGCGAATTCCATTTGGAAAGTTCAGATTCATACCCTTATTCTACACTTGCTTCGGTCAGATTTTTTACTTTGGGTGAAAGCGAATAAGAGATTTAATTTTTCTGTTCTATACAATTCTGCTGCAAAAGGTGTTGGCGTTGGCATTTTGAAAGTTAGTGGAATATCTTAGATCCCGTACAGTTAGAAACATGTTTTCTCCTCAGTTCCCCAAAGGCATCTTAAGCAAGTTTTTTTCAAAATTTTCTGGTGTTAAAGTTGGCAAATCTCTCGACACAACAGCTCAGAAGCCACTAACTCGCTGAACTGTTTGATAATAAGTTCCTTCTTTTTAAGTAGTTAAATATGCAGGTGACAAATTTTAACTAATTCAGTAAAAAATAACAGTTTTGCCTTGTAGCAAGGACACCAGTGTGAAAAATTGCAATTAGTGTCCAACTGGCCATCGAACGCAAATTAACGTAATATATCGTTCGTTTGACCTATTTAAAATTCGGAATGAAGTTGGTTAACAGAAATTTACCTGCAGGAAAGGAGCCCCGACAAACAAAAGCGATGAATATAGAAAGATTTCCACTGATGCAACGGAACCAGACTTGAGGGCGCCCTTCATGCGACAATCAAAAGTCCCGATCAGAACTGAAAGGGCAACGGATATTATGGTTCACTGGTAGAGCGTTTGACTTATTGAAACTCGATAGTGAAGACTACTGTTTTCATTTGAGCACGGCTGGCAAAAAAACGACCTTTTGGGCCAAAAGGTCATTCCAGATCACTTTTGTGCTATTTGATATCACAAGTGGGTCAAAGGTATTATTCAAATCTGCCAAAATCCTCTATATATTTTTTAATAAACTGACTCTGGAATTAGCACCATAGAAGATTTTGATGTAGGTCAGTTTAAAGGTCAAAAAATGACAGTATTAGTAGAGAGTTATAATAGATTAGAAAAATTCATTTGACCCACATGTGAAAAACTCGGCGGCCTAGGTAGGATTCGAACCCAAAACAGCAAGGTGAGGGCTTTAGTTCAGCCAATGCTTTAGCCAACTGAACTACGAGGCCCCACCGGGAGCCGTGAGTTTAATCACACTTGGGTCAAATTACCCGCCCAGCCTACTGCAACGTATGCAATCCACCAATTCTGATACATTAAGTTGGCTGACAAAACAGTAATTACTAAGCAATCAATCTCGAATCCACCAGGTGATTACGAGGCACAATTATAAAATAGAGGATTTTGGCAGATTTTAACAATTCCTCTAACCAACTTGTGGAAACCTCGGTGGCCTTAGCGGTATTCGAACACATGCCAGCAGGGGTAAGGCTTTAGTCCAGACAAAGCTCTAGCCAACTGCGTTAGGAGGCCCCACTAGAAGCCTGAGTTTAATCACGCTTGGGTCAATTTACATGCCCAGCTTACTGAAACGTATAGAATCCATTAATTCTGATAGGTAAGCTGACTGTTCAAGCAGGAATCCCTAAGCAATCAATCAATTATCCACCAGGTGACTGCCAGGCACAATTATTAATTTGAGGCTTTTGGCAGATTTGCATAATTTCTTCGATCCACTTGTGAATACCTCGGCGGCCCCGGTGGGATTCGAACCCACGCCAGCAAGGGGAAAGCTTATATACAGCCAACACTTAAGCTAACTAAGTAAAGAGGACCAGCCGGGATCCGTCGATGTAATCACCCTTGGGTCAATTTACTCACCCAGCCTACTGCAACTATCCAATCCACCAATTCTGCTACAGTAAGCTGACGGCCCAAGCAGGATTTTGTAAGTTATTGATGAAGAATCCGCCAGATGTCTATCAACCACAATTATTTAGTAAAGGATTTTGAAAGATTTGAATAATTCATTTTACTCACCTGTGAAAAACTCGGCAACCTCATTGGGTATGTAACTCACGCCACAAGCAGAATGCTTTAGTTCAGCCAACGCTTTAGCCAACTGAGCTACGTGGCCCTACCGGGATCCGTGAGCTTTAATCACATTTGATTCATTTTATCCGCTAGCCTAATGCAGCGAACGCAATCCACCAATTCTGATTCAGTAAGCTGACTGCCCAAGCAGGATTTTCTTATTAATAAATCTGAAATCCACAAGAAATCGAGAATCACATACTTTTTCAAGAAAGAATATGCCGTAGGAGGCATTTTTGTAGTTATCCAAACACGGTTTTGAGAGAGTTTTGTTGAAAGTAAAGGTTTTTGTAAATTAAGAATCTCTTCTCATTTCTTAACTTTTTCCAAAATATTATCTCTTATTTACGCAATTATCAACCTTATCAGGAATATATTTATTTAAAGGACGACAGCCCGAAACGTGTTGGCATTATGTTAAATGCTGTGTTTGTTTTGCATACCCGAAACCTTTTTTGACATTTCTTATGTTTTATGAGAGATTTTTTGTTTCCTCGTTTAATTAATTTAATTAAATATTTCTTGTTCAAAATTAACATTTTTATCATTCACATTGTCATATTATTTGGGAAGACATCATAAGGGAGCAGAAAGCTTATTTTCACTTCAATGCAAGATCCTTGAAATTTCCTCGCTTAAGGTAGGCAGTTTGGTTTCTTCACAGATAATAGTTTATATTTAGCATCGATTTTTGCAGGCAGTATTCAGCTAGCCTTTAGCCTTATGTTACTTCTCTAGCGTAAGGCGTTAGCTACTGAAACTGTGACTCATGCATTAATATGTAACAACAGTTCTTTTGGTTGTTTCTCAGTTAGAGTATGGCTCTCTGTCTAACAAAAACAGCCCACGCAAAGTGATTTATTCATATTTTATCGCCTTTTGTTTTGGTCCGCGCACACCCTTATGCCATTGCAGAGCCTCGCCTTAATACTAATCGATTGCTATTGGTTTATGTGCGTTAATTAGTTGGCATATCTATAATATTAGTGCTTTCGTTCTTTTAATGCGTGCAAATTGACGTGTAGATAACCGCATATCTATTCAAAGTCGTCAGTGACGTAAAGTGTTAGAAAAATTAACAGTGTTACGGTAGTATCCTCTGAAAAAAATAAACTTATCGGTAAAATGGTGCAGGTCTGACTTCAATCACTGTTTAACTTACGATGTTTACGAAGCTGCGGCGGAGGTATAATGCAAGGCTGCACCAAAACTGTCCGTCGTATGTACATAGAGGCGAGGTATTACTAACTGACACCGAAATATTGCCCAGTCTCTCAGGTTACCCTGGACAAAATTTCGGAGAGAGTAGGGTTAAGGCTAAAGATTTGGGCTAAGTTGGCGTAAGGTTTAAGGTAAGAGTTCATTTTAGGAGTTATTTTATTCTTAAGTTTAGAACACCTGTTATAATGAGAAGTTTCCTATTTCCGTATGTGGCCTGGTTTAGGCCACATACCTAGGCTCTGGTGATTTGCAAACTTCTTACGAATAAAAGCTTATAATGGTCTGTCAACTGAGTTTGTTAATGGCATACAACAGCAAAAGCATGCAGCACATCGTTCCCCACCCATAAAATCTTTCTCAAAAATTTTTTTAAGTAGGTTCTTAACGATTATGAGGTGAAGTGCACCAGTAGATTTACGTTAAACATTAGGGGTAAGAGTGACTTTTGTGGTCCCCTAGATTAGGAACCGTCCACAATACAAGCGTCTTTGTGCCAAATTCTTAAGAAATAAATAGTTAGGCCTATGGGTGAGGTTAAGTTATGTTTAGTTTAAGGTTAGGTAAAATAATGCTAAGGCAAGGACTAAAATTGGGGTTTAAGTTTCATGTTTATATTGGGGCTAGTGTTATAGTTAGGGCACGTGAAATTATGCACTTCCTTGAATCATGTGCATGGCCAGGATTCATATTCCCGATCACAACCAGCAAGAAAAGAGTCCGTGGCTAAATGGTTAGAACGTTGGACGTCTGGTCAACAGGTAGCGGGGTCGAGCCCCGGTTGGCACTACACCTGGGGTTGGGCGTGACTGGCTAATGACGACTAATGAGCCGAAAATGAGGACTCTAATCACTCTTGCCTTTGTCGCATTATTAATCTGCCTCTAACGCACATACTGCCTCCTAATGTGACCGAAGCCAAATCAATGTGTTTCGAAGAACGAAGCGAACACCATAAAAGAACTAAAGACGGACGAACAGTGTAGATTTCTGCCCACTCATAGGGACTGGCCAATGTCTTAGTAAACTGCGGTTAGTATAACGAAAGAGTGTAGCTTCTACTTGCTAGGAGAGAACTTAACACTGAGCGCATAAGCGCGAACGAATAGCAGGTCGGTTGAAAATATCAAGAGTAAAATATGACCGCGGTCAGCAAATAGCGTCGAATGAAACCAAAGGCCACTAATATGGCCCAATTCTATGGTCTCTCAAAGATGCAAAAGTCAAGTAACCTACTATAGTCAATCATTTTCCTAAAAAAGGCAAACGTGTATGGCCATTTCAACCAGAACACGGGGTAATGGGAACCACCTCGGCCATTTAACATAGCTGGCCCTATGATAAAGTAGAGGACGAGATAATATTTCGAGATCTAAACCTTAAAAAGAACCCTAAAATAAAACTAAATTTAGCTAAATCTGACATTTCCTAAACCCAAACCCTAAGGTTAGCACGAACGCAACCCTTAAGCCATAAATTACTCCTGCCTCATCACAAACTACAACCTAACCGTAATCTTAACCCTTACCTTCACCTAAATACTTAACTTAATTTCCCTGGAATTCGGCATAAAGCCGCATACATTTTGGATGGTGTTCTTTTTTTTAATGTCCTGGTTAGGTTAACGCAGACATACATACGATTTTACAAAATCAGTGCACTCAAAACTGAAACTTATCTGAGACGATTTGGCTGCTTCAGTCCGATGGGCTCCAAATTCCCTGTGGACATCCGGGATCAAAGGATCCGGGATCCAAGAATTAAATCAAAGGTCCTATGGATGCGACGTTGTCATTTAGAGCCACGCTACCGAATTTGTCTTAGGAAGTGTTGGGAAAGTAACTGTACATCACATTCGACGCAACCCACAGCCCGCTAACAATTGCCCATCTATTGATGTTGATCAACTATTTACAAAAAACCTACTTCATTTTGTGGGAGAACCCCATGAACAGATCAAGAAGACACCGATGTTTCCCCCCCATCTCCAATTTGGCGACCCCACTGGAAATTTAGGCGCTGATTTTTTGGCGTTACTCCATTTACGAAAAGTTTGTTATTGTCAAGACCAACGTACCCCCGAGAATTTCCATAAGTTGCTCAACTCAATGTTCCGGTACATGCAAATGGCGAGGAGAGAGGAGATGAAGCAGCATTCCAGCTCCTTGGTGTGCTCCTCCAGAGATAACTGTTAACGTGAAGGCGGTAAATGTTGTACAGCTTCTCACTTTTTGCAGAAAACGTCCGGTGTCTTACAAACGAAGCTGTGTTAAAACACTTAAAAACGGCTCTAGGCACATTGCTCAAAGCCGGGTGATGAAGCCAGTGAGGCCCGATACCTTTGTGAACAAGTGATGCGGAATGACTGTTTGAAGACCTTTAGAAGCCCACTTGTTCATACCCGGCGGTCCACACCAGAAAGACCACCGAGGATATGTCCTGCCCTGTACTAAGGACGATGCGGAGACGAGCGATCATAATCGTTCTTGACTGTGTGTTGAAATTATCCACAGGCACAAAGCTACCATGTGCAGCCGAGTTAGGAAAGCACAAATTAAATCCAGTGGGGCAGACCGGAGTCCGGAGATAGGTAAGACTGCCAGCATGCTCGGATCGCGCATACACGAACTTATACTCTCAGTGTGACTGGGTACCGTAGTATTGCAATTAGCTGCTCATAGTTTAAATGGGATACATGTATAACTTCGCAGCTGTAAGGATGATCCTCCAGGCCAGAATGAAGACTTGGCGAAAATTTGATGAAGTCTGGTCCTGGGATGGAAACGTAACCTGTCCATGTGTTGATCTGGTGCCGAAAACAGAACCCTGCACACTAAGCTCTAGACCCGCATCACTAATGGTCGATTGGCGAAAACCCTTTACGATTCACCTGTTGTGTCGCTTCTTTGATCTCTGACGATGAACTCCTGCACGATCTCAAAAACTAAAAATAAAATAAACTTATCCGACGCTTAGTCTTCTCTCTTCTCATACATACATCTGGAATTCCAACATTTGTCTCCCATTTTTGACATATTGATGTCAAGGTTCCGGGAGAAAACCAAGGATCCCGGCTTAGGGACCAGTTCTCAAGCTGTATTCCACGATTAGAGACGAAAATAAAGAGCGGATCGAGCCTCAGATGGTGCGCCACTTGGGGGGTTGAGTATGACTGGCTGATTACGGTTAATGAGCCAGAAATGGCCATTCCAGTCTCCGCGGTCTTTGTCGGCATTTTTATTCTGCCTATACTACTACTAAGCGCAATGCGTCTGCTGGCGGGGCTCGAGAGTGTGCCCCAAGGCAAGCGAGGGAGTTCCGTTAACAATCGGTGAGCGTTCATCAACGAATAAACAAATTTCCCAACTTCTTGTTTGTTGCGTACGTTCATTTGCTGGCAAGAACTAGAGGAGCTCATTACAACCGCAGCATACTGCTAGATGTAGACGTTTGTTAGTATTTTTTAATCACATTTTAATTCTAAAACTGTATTTGGTTGAGCGACAGCCCTATCTTATAAGCCCTGCAGCCACTGTTACCACCTGCTCTTCTGGGTTGTTATATCTGAAGTTGGGCTCCAATACCCTTTTCTATAATTGTCTCTGATGATGAATTAAAGAGAATCTGAATCGTCAGGCCAATAAATACCATGTTCCAGTTATTGCTTCTGCTTCCTTCGAATAATCAGTTTAATACATATCTTGTAGCAGTGATCGTGTCCATGCCTTCTCAGTTACCACTTGACGTTTACGTCTTGCGTGAAAGAGGTAACGGCAGTCTAATTGTAGCCCTGAAAATATAAACATCGACCCTTATGTCTTTGCTACTTTTCTATGACCCTCTAAAACCAAATATATCTGCTTTGGTAAACAAAATTGCATTATTCTAACGAAGATGTCATTCAGAGTAACATTTGTTATGCTAAGTGGATTTATCATGACGGGCAAAGAGGCAGTAAGCTGACAGCGTTGTTTTAGGACTCTATTCTGACAGTCCAAAGGGGTAACCATAATGCCCGAATTCTACTGCAAAGGGTCTTTACCGCACATTTCAAGCCTTTTTGCTTCCTTTGATACAGCGACTTGCTTCAAGTGACTGGTGCACAAGTAAACTTTAGAGCGCTGGCTGACCTCAGCTTCTTCTTAGCAATAATTTAAGTCTCTTATCTTCAGACTAAGGTACTTGAGTAGACGATAATCGCCATTGAAGGCAATATAACCTCTATCAACACGCGGGCTGGAAGCAGTCTGGAGCGAATAGGGTATGGAAATAAGCGCGGGAAGGCCGAATTGATTTGTCGATTTCGTTGCACGCAGGTAGACTCAAATAATATGCTTAGTTTTATACGCGGTCATTGCCGTGTGGGCTGATTTCAAATGATTGCATCTGTTTAGGCCTGCTGAAGAACGTGGCCTAATGACAGTTGGCGCCACTCTTAGCGGTGGTGTTGGTGGTCGTCGTAGTTGCGTTACCTTAAGTATTATTATTATTATTATTATTATTAGAAGAAGAAGAAGAAGTAGTATTAGTATTAGAAGTACTAATAGTAGTAGTAGTAGTAGCAGTAGTAGTAGTATTACTAGTAGTAGTAGAAGTAGTAGTAGTATTAGTAGTAGTAGTAGTAGTAGTAGTAGTAGTAGTAGTAGTAGTAGTAGTAGTAGTAGTAGTAGTAGTAGTAGTAGTAGTAGTAGTAGTAGTAGTAGTAGTAGTAGTAGTAGTAGTAGTAGTAGTAGTAGTAGTAGTAGTAGTAGTAGTAGTAGTAGTAGTAGTAGTAGTCATAGCAGTAGACGTAATATATTTTCATGTCCGCATATCATCAAATGGACGAAATTTGGCAATTTTTATCGCATTGAAGGTTTTACAAGAGAATTCTCTTGTTTTTCAATGGGGCAGCTGATGGATAAGGCTCTCCGTGAACCATCCTAGCATACACGTTGTTAATTAAAGGTAGTTGCTGTTCCTGTCTGTAGTCATTTTATTTCAGTCCGTTTTACTTCCTGCATAAAATTTGAAACTGCGTCACGCACATTCTAGGTGCGTGGACCATCATCAATTACGTAAAATAGTCATTTTTGCGTCAACACTGTCCAATATATATGATAAAATCGTTAAATTTGCTCTTACCAGATCAACGAACTTGCACAAGTCAGAGTGTGCTTCGGTGCACAACAGGAGGATTATACTTAGGAATGTAAACATTCCGCTCAACGGAACTGTATGCATTATAAAAGCAGGCTCTGGATTGGCACATATTGCTTTAATTACATTGCTATGCCCGGAGTTCATAAGAGCGCATACACATTACTGTAAACGAGGAATTTTGCTCGCTCTCTCTCTCTCTCACTGGCTCTCAAAATGTGTGTGTGCATTTGTGTAAACACCACTCGAATAGCTTGTTAATACTATTGATCGAAATGTACGAAGGCTATGGTCTTCTTCTGTCGGCTAGGATTACCATACCGACGTAGCACATGTACTAAATGCACACATGTGTGAGGTGCCTGCAAGCAGAGTTGTACGCCTTGTGGTAGCGTGCGCGTGTTCATGCGCGAGCGTCTAACTGCTGCAATAAATCCAAGTGTGCAGTATCCTCACTATTTTGTTATTATTATTATCCTCCTCCTCATCATCATCATCTCCATCGTCCGTAGCATCAGCATTGTCGTCTGTAGCATGAAACTGCAAAAGGACTGGCAGACAGAGGAAGCCATCAAGTGTGTGTGTGTGCGTGTACACGCGGCCTTATGCGCGTTCGAGCCCTTCCCCCCTTCTAACTCCGTGTACACTTACTTACGGTTCAATGCTGGCGTGTGTATGTGTGTTTGCATATTTCGGACGGCTCATTGCATTTGTGCGTCCGATTCCGATTGTGTTGGCGCGCACAGAGGTAGCCCTGGAGATGTAACTGCTGCTGCTGCTGCTGCTTCCGGTCTTTTTGCTCTCACTTTGTGCTCGTGGCCTTTGCAGTGCGCATATTTGCACCGGTAGCCTCAACCATACGGCAGCAGAGCGAAGAAGAGCGAGTGTTTGTGCAGCCGTGCCCGGGGGCAGGGGGTAGTTGTGGCTTTCTCTACCGCACAGAGTGGCACACCGGCACACACACACACACACGCACTTGGTCTCGCCTGTCTGTCTGCATGCACGTGTATGTGAGTAATCCGCCAGCCGCACAGGCACGCGCGGACATCGATAGCGCGCTTGCACCGCACGGCTCTCGACTGCACCGCTGACCTCCACACCGACGACGACCCATCATTTAGTGAGATTCGAATTTGCGACAGGCGTCAGTGGTTTAGGCCGCCGCTGTGCTGTTGGTTGTTGTTGTTGTTCTCAAGTAATAGGCGCAACGTTGCGGCTGTGAACTCAGGAAGTTCGTGCTGCTGACGACAAGCATTCCTTTTCCTGAGGGGAAGGGGAGCTCAGTGCCATCTGACCCGTTCATGACGTGGTTACTCCTACCAACCAGGTACCCATAGGACATGCAGTCTGCGCTAGTGGATTCAAATGCTAGCGCGCCCATGGTGTCGCTACCTTCGTTTGCTTGCTTCAAAGAACCATTTCTTGGGAGGGCCATGAGCTGCGCACATCCTGGTGTGGGATTTACTTCGGCTTGGCAAAACCCAGCTCAGTAGGGGGGAAGATCAGTCTGAGATTTGAATTTAGCTCACAGCCGTAATGGCCTAACTAAATCTTTCTTGACATATTCCAAGGCAACAAAAAAGGCCGTGTTCTAAAATTTTATTTTGCCGTGCGTAGTCCGACTCCGAACAGACTCCACACAGTTTTTTAAGATGAGTTTTAACACGCCAACTTATCATCAATTTACATTTAATCCAACTTTTCTTCGTTTTTTTTTCAACTCAAGGCATGCGAAATAATATTTTTGATAACAACGAGAAGAAAAGTAGCAGCAATTCTGATAGCAGTAATAGTAATTTTAGTACTAGCGAATGCCGCAAAAAATAGTCATAATTGATGCATTAATAGTAGTGATGTTGGAAGCAGTCCTTACTGCTATAACAGTCGTAGTTTTAGTAGCAGTTATAACAGCAGTAGTAGTTATTGTTGTTAAAGCATAAACAGTAGTGGTGGTTATTGGTAATAAATCAGGCAGTACTATTATTCGTATTAATTTAACGGCACTACCAACAGCTAGGGTAAGTGTGATCGAAGACTAAATGGGAAGCAGGCAGTAATCGAGTCAGCCAGCATCTAAAATGTTTCCGGTTGACCGTATTATAGCTTACTTTTTGTTAGACTTCATGGTACTTTAATATTGTGTGTTCATATTCAATCAGGTTATTGTACTTAGTATTCAGCTGAGAGTGCAGTCCTTGTCTATGTTATCACCGATACACTTAAATGAAAACGTTCGCGGTGTAGCAAACTTAAGGATAAGCTAAGCTAATTGTAGGACGTCAAGGAGCTGCATATTTTAAGAAAATTTGGCAACCCTAACTTCAAGTCAAAGGTACAGTAGTGCTTTGTACGGTAGCAGTTTTTGTATTGGGCGGTTATAATGCATGTACGCATCGAATACCTGCGTTCTGTCTTACTGCAAACAGGTAAAGGAGGAGCCAATCAGTATATTGCCAGCGAGGTACAAAGGTCTGGTTATTTGTCAGTGAGTTTATGTGCACTGCTTAGTGTATCAGTTACTGGGAACGATTATTTTAAACAAAGCCACTGCTTATGTACCATTTCGCTCGGCGTGAGGGCTCATAATGACTTTAAATTTGTTCCACTATGTGACTAGACGTGAATGCGCGCTAAGCGGAGAGCTATGTTGGTCTGTATGATTAATTGAATTTGGTAGCTGGTGTTAGATTGTAAATAGGCCATGATTGAACTGGTTTTTCTCGAAATTAAAGTTCATGTGGTCAAAAGTGCGAAAAAACCGAAAGTCCACTGTGTAATTTTGTTACCCCTTGTTTGGTTATTGCTACAACAATGAACGTGATACGTCAAACACATTCGAAGTCATTATACGAGACATTGTCAGATCATATGCATGGGTCAGGTGATAAAAAATGTAAAGATATGTTTGGTAAAAAAACTGAACAGATACGTGTTAAACAAGATGGAATGTTTGTCAGGCTACTGGATGAGCTTTACTGGCTTTCGAAGTGGGCCTAAGGGCCGGGGACAGCGATCGATATGTTTCCGTGAACATATTGGCGTTATGCGTGATAATTGTAAGAATTGAATGGTCTTTGGGGTAACTAGGGCCTTAAACTTTCTGTCCACGGCAAAACATTCTCCAGTTTCGTTTTCTGGCCAGAAAAGAAAACTCTTACGTATTTCAAACTATCCGAGATACGGAAGCAATACTATCAAAGAGACATTAGAGGATTGCATTTAAGTGCAGTCAAAACCTTTCGAAACTGCAGGCAGGTGGTAGCCGGAAGAGACTTCGTTTGTAGGAAGGTTAAAGGGAAAGACTGCATGCGCAGTTGGACTGATGTTATTTAATAAAATTCTTGACGTCCTTGTTTGCTGCTATCAAGAATCATGGGCATACGCTCGCTTCAGCGTATTGATAACAGTCTTTCCCGCAAATGTTTCAAATAAAATGGCAGTCTCACAAACATAAAAACGGTTAGAAGTCGAAGGCGAAAGAGAAGGAGCATTAATTAGTTGTGAAATTTGGAAAAATGCGATGAGTCACAGTATGGGTGAGAGTCCAGCCGCATTATTTAACTTATGGCCGATAGTCTTGGAGATGTCACGACCTCTGAAAGGGAGTTGGTTGGCCACAGGTTCATGCATTAAGAGCATTCCTCTTACATTTTTGAGGGTTAATAGCAATTAGATAAAAAGTCAGGAAGTTATGCTAATTTTTTTCTTCTTGAGCTTGTGAAAAAATTCAATTCTGAAAAAGCTTACCCAATTTGTCCTTTCAGCCTTTCACCCTCTCCAGCGGAAACACGTAACCCTTGGATTTTACGAACGTCAATTTATGCTTGCTTTCAACATGTTTATTGTATCACTATTCAAATACATCATATTCATCCGTAAATTTGGTACCAAACTATCTAACTTCAAATTATTTTAAATACTTAAGTATATACTCGAAGACTTCCGTCTGATAGAGTTTCATTGCCTCTGAAATCAATGTCCATCAGGTGTACAGCAGAAGGTGACTATAACCATAAGGTATTGCTTATCCTTTTAACTCGGCGCAGGCGAGATCAACCAAGATAAAAACTTTAAAAATAGCAGAAATTTTATGTAACTACGCATAAAAACTCATGCATAAACATGATCTAATACCTGAGAACTTGTATTTTGGACCTTAAAAACTGCCAATGATTAACCTCAAATGTTCATTTTTGCCGCCTTCACTGATGTCTGACTGACCAATTACATCAGTCTGCTATTTACGTGAGAAACCCGAGGAAAACTCGTTAATTTTAGACAACATCGTTTCTTCTTGTTAGCCTTTAGAAGTCTGCAGCATACACTTTTGCGCTTTTTTGTTTGAATTTATTACAAAATCAGTGATTCCTTACGCTGTTAGGTAGACTTCCAGAAACTGACGACATGGCAACATAGATAATATATCTACTGCCCTCGCTAGGGTAATGGGAAACAGTATGCCCATTAGCCATCCCCAGAAATGCTTGGGAGTCTTTGAAAAATTCAGTCGACCAAAATGGAACTTCATCTAAACGAATACGTTGCTGGCCGTCTTGATCCTTACACACTAAATTTAAGTTAGCAATGTAGACTTTAAAACTGAGTGAAGCTTTTTACCGCATTTCGTTCAAACAAAAACCACTTTCGTGAAGCGTTCCTCCTCAACGCGTGCTAAGTTTAATCAAACTTCCGAGATGGACAACTAAACCTGGGGATTAAAAGTATGCCATATTGCCGGTGTTAAAAGTTAACCTTCTGACACGATGTTGATCTGATCTCTAACATTTACTTGGATAAATTTAATAAATCGGGGACTGTTTTTTAATGAAACCTGAGAAAGATAAACCATATAATATATAAATATATATAATATATAAACCATAAGATAGGAAACCTTACATTCCCGATAAAATTAAAGGGGAATGAAATGGCCATTTCTCACTTATTTACCATCACCAGTCAGAAAACCCACAAAGCCAGGCTTTTTAAAGCCTGAGACTCGAACCCGTGACCTGTTGGCGGGAAGCCGAAAGCCATACTTAGGGTGTCACGGACTGCATGTTCTGTTGGTTACTATCGAGGATATTTGACAATGCTAGAGGGGCACGCGCTGATCACGGTACTGGACATACTCATACTCCTCAGAGAGCACACTTATATTTAACGGTTGTATAAGTAACAGGAATTTAACCGTACGTAAAAGGCCATTTTTCATTGCTCTTTGAGTAATTTGAACAGATATTGTGCATCGTAGGTCACAGCATTGTTCATTATAGTCGTTGTAATAAGTGCAACAGAATAATAATCACTTTGTATGTTGACATCAGTAACAAAAAGGATAAAAAGAGCTGGATTGCGGCTTACGCTATAATGAGGAAGTCTCCAGCGCCAAAGGATATATTCAATGTGGAGACGCTGTCCCCCGAATTCGGGCTAAATGGTGCTGCGATATCTGTGATATCGCAGTTCTGCTCATCATCCGCACAGTAATCAAGATTTGTGCGAGAAGCAAAGAGGCGTATTAACTATGGGTAGAAGCGATCTGTGAGACAAGGACTTTATTTGCCGGACGTTTCGGATTAAAGCTTGAACCCATCGTCAGAGACAGCATCAAATAGGGTTATTTGTATACAGGACGAGGATACCATATCTGAGGATTAGTTCGAAATTGAATTAAAAAAGTCATACGAATAAAGTCCTTGTCACGGATTCGCAGAAACAGGATTGTGCTTCCCGTTTTTTTCCCAGTCTTCTTTCTCTTCGTCGTTTTCTCCTTCTTACTGATTTGAAGACTGGGTCAACCTTTTTCTCCGTTTCATTTCTCGTCAGCTTACAATGCGCACCTTCAGTGGACTGGAAACGGATGTTAATGAGGTAAAATACGTCAGCAGTTTAGAAAGTTCTAAAGTAGGATTTTATCAAGAAAGAATACGAGTAGTTAGGAACTAAAATAAGCAAGAATTCTTTTCTGTGAGTCCACATTCATCTACGAGGCGATATGGTGGAATCTACTTTCTGCTTCGATGTTTTCAGGCATGAATTGATCGGAAAGTTAGGTTCACGTTTAAGATTTTATGTCAAATATTTTTATCTAACGCTCAATACCCATGAGGACCGCATAAATCGACAAGGATTTGGCAAAGGATGGGTTAAATTCACTGATGAAAAACAATTGTGAATGCGTGCCACCTTCCCTTTCATAATAAAATTTCAAGCATTTTGTTTATTTCTGCGGATACAGTTCACCAAACACGCATGGAACTTCATAAAACATTGATTTTAGTAACTACAATTGTTTTTGAAATATACCCAAGCTGATAGGAGCTTGGTGTTAGGCATTAAAGTTTGCTTATTTTGACTGCTAATTACTCTTGGTCGTAGTCAAATTCAACCTGTCTTAACAATTGATTCAGCGAAAACAGTTAATATTCGAAAGCCTTTTTACTTCTGCATAATTGTAAGTGGAGCTCATCTGAAACGTTGATAGCAATCTCTTGACTTGTAGTCTTCCAAAATAAAAAATCAAACTTTTTGAACTATGTTTGCAAGAGTTGATCAAAGCACATTGTCATTTATAGCAAAATAACAATAGTTTGTTGAGGTTTTATAACGATAACAGCACTGTTCTGTATATATCACATCGGTGAACATAAAAGAGACATTAAACGAATGGCGTGGTCACAGTCACTGAAAGATGAGCAAACTAAGAAATTGACGTGCCAATATGTACCGTCACATTGCATCCTACTGCGATTGCGTTTGCGTTTCCATTTAGCCGCCCAACGGGTTTGTGTGCTCCCCGTGTCTACTTATAAATTTGCCCGAAGTTGAGGATTTCGACGAGCCGATAGCCTGCCGAAAAGTGCACAGCCTAAAGTGTATCTAGATCACCAGTCTTCTCGTTTGCTTTTGCTACTTTCAAGCATAAAGTCTCAACGCTTATATTTCACCCCTTCCTCAGGCTTTAGCGCGATCATTACTTGCAATTACTTATTGCAAGGACAACGAAGGATGACTGCACTCTCTTCCTTCTTTAGGTAGCTTAGCAGAGATCGGATTAATGTGAATAATAAGGCTGGATATGGGGCTCTGGTTTACGCGTTTTCGCTTAACTTTGATGCCTACCTCTTCCCAGCTCCCTACCTCCCCCAGTGTTTGTGCAAGCGAGAACACACTACGTCAAACGCGCTGCCGCATGACTGCCAAAATTACACGGGAACCACACCCAAAATAACCCTCCGTACTCGAAACTATTTCAATGGAATTCTTATATGCAGAAATACACCCTCCGAATCACCCCCATGCTTTGGCGTACGCATGCCGCGGTGGTTACACGTATTGTAGCCTACACGTGGGCTTAGAGTAACATCGTGATATGATTCGAGAAACCTGTGTCTGTGCATGCGTTCATATCCCCTGACAGCTTTCTGCTCACAAACTGCTTAACTTTCCAGGGTTTTGGGAGTAGGAGCGTGTTCAGGCCTTACAGTGCGACACAAAAAAGTTTTAATAAAATACTCGGCAACGATCAAATATATTGCACACATAGAACATCGAAGGTAATGACTCCTGCGATACGGGGGTGGTGACAAATGAGGTTTTATGGATGAAGTAAATTAAACTTACATATTGCTGTCTCCTGCAAACAAAATTTACAAAAATACAATTTAAACTAGTTGTTGGTTTTAATGCACCAATAACGCATGAAAACACGATAACTCAATTTAAAATACCAGCAACTAGGTGCAGCAAACGGGTGGAAAATAGAAAGCAAGAGAATCAATTATAGATTCCAGCTCGTGATTACCATAACAAGGAAGGAGACAGTGTGAAGAATATACCGTTATATGTGTCTGTCACGATGGCTGTGAGAAAGGGTGTGATTGCAGTTAGCTACGTTAACAGTCTATCTCAAAACAGAAACCAATGTATAAAACCTAATCTGCAACCCGCTATCCAACCCTTAAATCTAAACTTAAGCCTAATGAGAGCATGTATCCATAGGTCAGCTCTATCGTCTAAATACAACTTCCGAACCCTTAATCCTAAGCCTAAACCAAATGGAAAGATTTGTGGTAGGTTACATTGGAAATAACTGAAATTGAACGGGTTCAAATTAAGCCTAATCAAATGGAATAAGAATTTACTGCAAGGACTCAGTGGGGCCACTTAATACGCTGTTTTATGTAAATACACAATTAATTTAAAGTGTGTGCTTTTGTAGTGTGCCCCAAAAATTATGAAGACTATTTTCGTCCGCAGTTTACGGGAAGGCCATGAAATCTCTAGAGTAACTGGTAAGTCTGCGAATTTATATTTGCGTTCAGGTCGTGTATAGAGATTTAAAAAATTTACTATTCCGGTTTGTTATTTCAACTACCTAAACAATTAATATTTTAGTGTGGGTGGTGTCCTTATTCCATGGCCTGTGACATAACTAGAAGTTTGAGTGGTTTTACTCCGCTCGCATCTGCCTGTCACTACAGGGAAAACAGCTTGGGAATTAAGTATGACATTTTTTATTATATTGCTAAGGTGTAGCTACTATTCGATTTGCTCTCACAACACTTTTGAGACAAATGAGTCGACTTAAACAAGCTTCTAACCACGTCGTTGCGTACAGCGGGCTGAAACATTCGATTTTTTTTCGCCTTTATGAAAAGCCTATTCTGTGATACATGCTTAAGTGAACTGCAACATAACTTATCAGTGGAGTGACGAAGATAGATCGATGGCAACATAATAGCGAAGCATTATAAGTATTTTGTTTGATATAATAAGATCAATGTTTCAACCTAAAATTGTATAGGCAAGGTTAGATCTTCCACTGTACATCTGTCCCTATCCTTTTGTGTTGTTCTTTTAAGAAAATTAATTTTTCACCTCGTAAGACGTATTCCGTTATACACAACTCATTACAGAGGGAACGTCTAGTGCACTGTTTGCCATTTTCCGAAGGCCATTGAACTTCAAAACGGTGCCCTGTTTTCTAACTAACAGTTTTCCAATCAACAAAACCTGTCAAATAACTCGATTGTTGGGTTACCCATCAGATTTTCTAATCACAAAGTACAGGTAACCAGTCAGTTGTGTTGTTCTAAAACCTTCCTGATTGTACCTTTTCTCCTCTGATACCTTTATTAACACAGGGTCATTCAACAGTAGAAAGTAAGGTGCTACATAAATGTATGTGAAATTGTGAACTTAAAGGCGTCACAGGAAGATCTTCTGTTGAATTCGTTGTGTTTTATTCTTTTCCCATACCAACTACCTGTATGTATGTTCCGCGTAAACAAAGATGATGCAAACCGCTAGTGCCCATTACTCAGTGTGACTCATTATTTTTGCTTTGGTACGGGTGAAACGCTTTGAGTTAGGAGCGAAATCTCAGGCTTCTCAATCAGATTAAGTCATCTAGAAACACTCGCATTCTGGAAACTTGAATGATACGAGGTTTTTCTCCAATAGATTCCTGCTAGATGCACACAAAAAGACGTCAATTTACTCCGTAGTGAGCGAAGGTGGACTGAGGAAATGCTTATGATGTTCCTGCCTTAGCATGTTTGGCAAAATTATACTTCACTGTATGACTGCCCTCCCGGACCAATAAAAAGTGAATCAGTGAGTTCCAGGGGGTAAGCGCGAAGAAAGAGGCATGCAGTGGTCTAGCAACTAAATACTATAAATACTGCAAAACCTGGGCAATTCAATACCCTTATCTGACTCTGGCTCTGGTGGTGTATTCAAATTAGAATCCAAAAAGTCAACTTGATAAAACTTTTGTTCCAGTACTCGTGAGTCTTTCTTCCCTCTCCTGGACTATTTTCGCTAATGAAAGAAAGATTTTGGAAAGAATTAAGAGGTTTATATTTGAAAATTAGAGTACAACCCTGAAAGCATATGGAGCACGCTGCGTGACTCATTGTTGATTCGAAATCCTCACGGCTATATTATGCGAAAAATCTCCCAGAAGGCATTAGCAAAGTAGCTTCGAACCAACAAGACATATATA
This sequence comes from Schistocephalus solidus, assembly GCA_017591395.1. NCBI lineage: Eukaryota > Metazoa > Platyhelminthes > Cestoda > Diphyllobothriidea > Diphyllobothriidae > Schistocephalus > Schistocephalus solidus. Next base: position 36,271 of record WEDG01001033.1, read on the forward strand.
TATATTTCGTCGAACAATGTCAAAGAGATAGTGCAAACACTGGGAAGATGCGAAGGGGTAGGTAGGTGGGTCCAGTAACTGAAGCTGACATCAGTCTAGTCGAGAAAGGAACATTTAAACTGCAAGGGAAGTCTTATGGAAGGGCTCTGAAAAGTTAGGTGACAAGAGAACTAAAACAAAAAATGGATGGAGAAAATGATAAAGTACAGAGAGCATGTGCCATATTGAGTGAAGAGGTTCATCCAAATAAACAACAACAGTGAGCAAATACCTGGAGCCTAGGAATTTTGACTGCACCCATAGTGTTTCCATAATCCATCCATGCCCCACTTAGAAGCAAAAGGCACTAGAGTAAATGATTTTTGTACTAAAAATCCCGAGTTGCTGTCTTGGGCAGCAATGGCCACTGGCAAGGCTGGGCCTGTACTGACGATGATAAATCATACCCGGTGCAGTGTAAGACGGTGGTTACATCTTATTTAATGTGTTTCTGGAGCAAGTTCATGTGTTATTCAGTTAGTGTGTGGGGTGGGGGCACGCCGAGCCAACAACCTGTGCGCAATCCCGGCTCCAGGCTGCTTCACTCTTCACACCCAGCGACGTGAGAGGGGGTGTGAGTGTGGTAGATGCCCCATAAGTCTACCATCACTATAAACTAATGGACGGCAATTAACCGCCCTTGTGCCCGTCATGATTTTGCGCACACAGTGGCCGGACGGTCGTTATGTTGAATCGACCCATGGATGGGGTTTTAAATTTGCTCATAGGCAGCCCTGACTGTCTGAATACACGTGCGTGTGTGTTTGTTCCAACTGCTGAGTCAAACTTTGAGTCCAATGCACCCAGAACCACTTACCGGGAAGATGGATGATGTGGACGCAGCGAGGCATTGAACAAAAGGCAACAGAAATTTCAATAATGGCCATCGGCAAAAGATCCATTTGAAAAGCTATAGTCAAGAAAAATGAATTTCAACCGGTTAGATCCTCTTTTTTGGAGTCAATAAGTTCATGGCTAAAGGAATACGCGTTTGTATTTTGTGTGCGTAGAGTCTAGGGATTAACTGGCTTCCAGCGTTTGAATATCGACGTGGAAAGAAGAGAAAAGCCTTTGAATTTTCGAAAGCAACTCCACTAAGGTTGGGTCAGCCATAATTAAGAAGTGGTTGTAAACAACTTACAGAAGTGTTTTGGCCTCCGAGCAGAACAAAAGAGTATGGACGGTCCACAATGCAATTGGCTGCGGGCTGAATTTCAGGGAATTGGGATTAGGTTTTGGGTCAGACTAGGCAAAAGGCCACTGGAATAAGTGCCACCTGTTCTTTCCGGGGGGGGGGGCCACAAGAGGGATTCATCCAGAGGAATGTGTTGTGTGTGATTATAGGCGTTGTTTTAATGTGTCGATAAGCTAAATGATTACATGATTTCCAATGACCGGTTCTCTGGTAGGATAGCAAAGAGTAAGGTGTTAAAAAGAATACTTATTAGAATAAGGCCATTCGTAAGGCGAAGACAGCCAATAAAATGGAAACAGGGATAAGAATCAAGCATGTGAATCTGGTCCGTATTTAGAGGAGAGTTTTCGAGCAGAAAATCTTGGGCAGGTTAAATCTTACGACACTCACATGAGTCCTCAAGTTAAAAGAATGAAATGAACGAACATATGACATTTTGCATGATTACCGAACGTTGAAATATGTGCAATATGATGGCATTTACATCAGAGGCCTTAGTTTAAATAGTAAAGTATACGAAACTGGGCGAATGCATATCCATGTCCGTGATCTAGGGCAACTGTTACCACACAGTACATTTTTTCTAGACCGTAAAACACTAAGTGATTTAAACAAAGTAAATTTTAACAAAAATTTGACCCATTTGTGAAAAATTGGCAGCCTCCTTGGGATTTCAATCCATGACACCCAGGAGAAAGATTTAGTAAAGCCAACGGTCTAACAACTTGAGCTATGAGGCCCACCTAGTCCCACGCCGTTTGGTCGGAAAACAACTATGCTATAATGTTGCCCAAGACGTGCCTGGAACGAATTTCGGCATGCAATTATCCGTCGTGCTCTTAAACGACATTATACGTACGTTTTCGGATTCCAGGTATTTTTTATCGATGCCAAAATAAATACTCAAAGGGTACCGAAGTGCGCATTTGCCTATTTTTCGGCATACTGCCGATGCCAGAGATTCCTCCATGTGCCTGTAGAAGGATGCCGTCGAATGCAATAGGAAATATTCCAAAGTGGCTTCTAAGGGATACGAGAATGGCCTCCCAAAATACGAAGGTGTTCCCAGTGAGGGTGAATTTTCGAATTTCGGGTGGGCCTTTATGTGTAAAAAAAGAAGAAGGCTGATCCAGAACCGAAACAATTTGGTTATTTTTTCAGTGTTCTAAGCCTTGGAAGTGTCAATTGGCAGAGACAAAAGCATTCACCATTATAGCGAGGGGCTAATTCACTCATTGATCAATGACAAAGGTCTGGAGGTGACTGCGTAGGGTCAATACATCAACTTATTCAGGACTCATTCGACGATCAATTTTCAGTCACTTCTCGGCGGATCCTTTTTCGTGCGTGGGGGGTTATCTTGTGTGGTGAAAAAGTTCATGGAACTGTTAAAAGATGTGGGTGGCCATTTTCAATACTTCGTCAACACGTCACATAATGTGCATATGTTCCTATACGCACCATCTGAGCATGCGTTCGAGATAAAATGGGAAATAACAAGGAAATTTTCGGCCAGGGATACGATCCGATACGCGTAAATCGCTCTTTGAATTTCCCTACCCGCTGCGTATTGCAGCTGTGTTTCGGGGAGCGACTGCAAAACACAATACTGCAGCCATGCTCTCGCTGGCCTCTGAAATGCCCTTTCTGTATAGCAGAACACGTCTTATTCTCGGTGTTTTTTTCGGTGGGGTCTACTGGTGGGGGAAGCAGGTTGCAGACGAATTCCGATTGCAGATTAGTGTTGCAAGTAATGGGTTGCACTTAGCTTTACAAACGGGTTGCTGTAGTGAGCATGTATCTGTTCAAGGGATGGCTTCAACCAGCTCTGGTTATAAAAAAACAACGGTTTAAGAGAAAAAATAAGGCTCCAAAGTGCAGGTAGCCTTTCGTAAATAAGCAGATACATATTGCTAGCAAAGATAAGAGAGACTGGAATGGTCATTTCTGGTTAGTTAACCATCGTCAGCCAATTATACACCCGACAGTTCAACCGTCGATTTTGACGAGGTCCACCGTATGTTCCACACCAGGTGGTGCAGGGACGGTGACTTGCGTATGAATAAGTTTGAAGTGATAGTAGTATTGCGCTGCAGCTACCGCAATCTCTCCTCCTCCCCACCTGAGCCCGGTGTCAAGACAGAGTCAAGAAGACCGGAGATGAGAGAGGGCGCAGGTGGCTGGCGCGGTCGGAGCCGCCAATGGGTGTACAACCACACCTGACTCGGATCCCATGGAGTGGGAGTGCCATTAAGGCGACATTAGGAAGGAGCCATTGCAGCCTGACTCTCAGTCCGCCAGTCAGCCACTCTACACAAAACACACATTGGGCTGACCACGCGGTCCTAGTTATCCCGTCAGTTGGCAACATTCCAATTCACGGCTTTAAGCGCACCGTTTTAGTTTAAAGCGCGTCAGGTGGTTTATAGTGAGGAATATGCGCTAAGCTGTTAACCTCACTCTTTGCCCCAACCCCACAATCAAACCACCATCCGAGCCAGTCAGTTGTCTGATGTGGGCGTGGGCGCATTAGCTGACAGATTGGCGTACACGTCTTCGCGCGCCACAGCACGACCTGACCCCAATAACGCACACACCAGGATTTACTTACTCAGGGAATATGGAGGAGCCATCGGCGTCTGCCTCCCAGTCTACTGGTCAGCCACTCGACACACACAGCACATACACTGGGCCGACGGCGTGGTCTGGTGTAAGCGTCAGATTGGCAGCCTTCCAAGCCACGGTTTCTAGGACACCGTAATCTTATCAGGTTCATTATAATGATTGCGAGGGTGTTGTCTATGTATTAGTGACGAAGGAGTGTGCTGATGTGGCTTAGCCCCCGGTGGTTAACCGCAGGTTGTCATGGAGGCGCATGTGTCCTAATAGGCCCAGGAGGTGTGTAAATGTGCGTGAGCAGTGAAGGTGGGCGCGTCAACTGGATGTCGGCGTCCCAGGCACTGATTTACCAGCCTCCGTTGATTGATTCGCAGGTGACCGACCAGGACGATGCGTGAGTTGAATTTGCGGGCGCATTGTGGGCAGGCGAAATCGGTAGGGTCTTGGGGGATGTCATTCATGGAAGTGGGGGTGGCAGTGGCGGTAGATATGGCAGGAGCGGAGGGTGTGCATGATGTAGCGGTGTTGTCAGAATTGCGGTGAATTCCGCTGTCATGGATGCGCATGTGACTGAATAGGCCAATGCGATGAGTGAATGCACGACGACAGAGAGGGCAGTGTAGGCGACGAACTCTGCTGTGTGTTGGTGCTCCAGGCACTGGTTCACCAGTCTCTGTACGGTGGATTCGCAAGTGACCGACCAAGCCGATGTGTGAGGTGAATGTGCGGTCGCATTAAGGACAGTTTAGGAGAGAGTCCTCATCGCTGATGGTGGTGGTGAAAGTGAAAGCGGGGGGGGTAACAGGTGATGAGTAGAGTGATGTGGTCTCTATGATGGTGGGAGTAATGGAATTTATGCCAGGATTGAGGGTGTGGGAGTCTGAAGGAGGTTTTGCAGAATTTGACGTAAAAATTGGAATTGTCGGATTGTTGGTGCATTGTGTCCGACGATATCCAACCAGGCCGATTCGCGCGCGGAAGATGAGTTGACAGCGTGGGCATGTTGGCAGGGCCTGGACATTGAAGATGTTGGTCCGGGGTGCTGGTGACTTTTGCGCCGCTCTTTTGGCCTTGGCCGCGGCGATCCGGTTGGCCTCATAGATTGCTGAACCAGTCTTCAAAGATCTTCTCCATGCCGGCCATTCCTGGGCGAGGTTCAACCACGTCGCCGGGTTTATTTGCAGTTGCTTCAGCGATTTCTTCAAAGTGTCCTTGTAGCGTCGTTTTTGACCTCCCTGCCGGCGAGAACCCGTAACGACATCTCCGTAGAAAAATCGTTAGTGAAGTCCCTCGTCGTCCATTCAGCCCAGGTGGCCACTCCATCGCAGTTGCACTTGATTCAGCATGGCGTGGATGCTGAGGATTCCGGTCCGCTCCTGGACTTCCGTGTCCAGGATCCTGTCTTGCCATCTCAGCTTTAGTATTCTGCGGAGGCAGCTGAGATTGAAGTGATTCAGCTTCCTGGCTTGGTTCGAGTAGATGGTCAAGGTCTCCGCTCCCTAAAGGTGTGTCGTCAAGACGATGGTCTTTTAAATCTTCAGTTTGGCGTTCATGTGAATACCTTGGTGATTCCACATGGAGGCCTGCAGCCGGCCGAAGACCTGACTAGCTTTGGAGATCCGTTGGGCAACCTCGTCATCGATTCTCGTGTTGCGTGACAGCGTACTTCCTAGATAAGCGAAGGTTTCCACGTTTCTGAGTTGAGCACCGTTGACATTGATTTGGGGAACATTGTATTCCGCGCTGGGTGGCGGCTTGTGCATGACAACGGTTTGAGCTGTACTGATTGTTAATCCAAAATCGGCGCAGCTTGTGGCGAAGAGTTCCATAGTCCTCTGCATGTCTTCCTCCATCACGGTGTTAAGGGCGCAGTCGTCCGCGACGAGCCAGTCATGGACTGTAGTCGTAGAAACATGCGTTGAAGCCTGCATACGCTGACTGTTGAGAAGGCGCCCATCAGTTCTGTAGGCGATGCTGATTCCAGGCTGCTCATCACGGAAGGCGTCCATAAACATAGCCGAGAACATAAGACTAAACAGGGTGGAGCCAATACGCAGCCCTGCTTCACTTCCGTTGGTCACTGCGAATGCTTCGGATACCGTCCCGTTGTCAGTGACGTGCACCGTCATCCCATCATGAAGCTGACGCATGATGTGCATGAACCACTCAGGACAGCCGAATTTCTGTATGACTTTCAACAGTCCGTCGCGATTCACCAATTCAAAGGCTTTCGTTAGATCCACGAAGGCGGTGTATAGGTGAGTTTGCATCTCCTGGCACTTCTCTTGTAGCTGGCAGGCGGCAAAAACCATATCGATTGTTCCGCGGTGTCGGCGGAAGCAACATTGGCTTTCCGGGAGCAGACCCTGCTCTAGTTGATCTTTCAGACGATTGAGAAGCATACGGGTGAAGATCTTCCCAGCGATGTTGAGCAACGAGATGCCTCTGTGATTATCACAGAGTTGTCGGTTCCCCTTCCGTTTGTAGAGATGTACGATGGTCGCGTTTTTGAAATCCTGAGGAACTTGTCCTTTGCGCCACAGCTCCTGGAAGAGTGTGGTGAGTTCTGCCATCAGCCGGGTTCAACCGTGCTTGTAGACTTTCGGTGGGATTGCGTTATTTCCCGGTGCTTTACCACTGGAAATCTGCTGCAACGCCCGGATGGTTCCTGGTAGGGGAAGGTGGCTGATCCTGATCATTGTTCGTGTCCACTTGAGAGAGCCGGTAAATGGCATCCTTGGAGATGGCTGACGAGCAATTAAGGATAATTCTGAAGTGCTCCGCCCCGCGCTTCAGAATTTGCGATTTCCGAGTCAGCAGTGCTGTGCCGTCAGAGCTGAGCAGTGATGCAGTCCCCTTCATACACGGGCCTTTGATGGCTTTCAAAAATTTTTTCATTTAATTTCGATCCGCATACCCCTGTATTTCCTCAGCCTTTCGGATTATCCAGGCATCCTGCATCTCCCGCAACCGTTTCTGTACAAGGCGCCGGCATCTGAAGAAGGCTGCTTTTTGGCGCCAGTCCGAAGGTTCATGTAGGCTTTGTGCAGTCATTTGTGCAGCACTTCCTCATAATGCCGATGAATCTGTATGAGCACCAGAGGAGCACTAGATGATCAAAATCGCCACCCGATGATCAGAGGTCCAACGTTTTAACCATGGCTTCATGGTCTCGTTTTCTTGTTATTCATATTGGCAATATTGACTTCGGTTCGTTGATGAACGCTCAACGCTCGCTAATTGAATTCAATAATTTCGGTCCGACTTGCGGACCACTATTGAGTCCAGCCAGTAGCCGCACAAGGGCCAGTAGTGGAATAGGCACATGAATGTGGCCGGAAAATTCAAGGAAGGCTAGAATGGCCATTTCTGGCATTCGTGCCGTCGTCAGCCAGACAGCCATACGCAGTCCCTGCAACAACTGAGGATAGAATGAACACCCCATTGATCATTATTCCAAATTAAAAACATTATGCCACGGTTCGTTCTTTTGCCGATTTATATTATCAATATTGACTTGCATTCGTTGATGAACGCTCGCCGCTCGCTTATTGATTTCAATGATTTCGGTGTAACTTGCGGCCAAATATCGATCCAGCCAGTAGCGACACAACGGGCAGTAGTAGAATAGGCACATGAATGGTTCCGGAAATTCAACGAATGCTAGAATTCCTTTGACCCTTTTTGTGAAAAAGTCAGCAGCCTCGGTGGGATTCGAACCCACGCCAGCAAGGGTAAGGCTTTAGTACAGCCAACGCTCTAGCCAACGGAGCTACGAGGCCCAACCGGGAGCCTGGTAGTCATCTGTTGGATTCTAGATTAATTGCTTAGGAAATCCTGCTTGGACAGTCAGCTTGCTGTATCAGAATTGGTGGATTCCATACGTTGCAGTAGGCTAGGCAGGTAACTTGACCCAAGTCTGATTTAACTCACGGTTCTCGGTTGGGCCTCATAGCTCAGTTGGTTAGAGCGTTGGCTGTACTAAAGCCTTTTCCCTTGCTGGCGTGGGTTCGAATCCCACCGAGGCCGCTGAGATTTTCACAAGTGGTTCAAATCTGCCAAAATCCTCTACTGAATATGAGAATGGCCATTTCGGTCATATGTGCCGTCGTGAGCGAGACATAGCCAAACCTAGACGGTGCAACAACAGAGGATCGAATGAGCGCCCATTGCTCATAATTCCAACGTTCTAAACAGGGAGCCCCGGGCTTCGCATCTTGCCGATTTAAAATGGCAAAATTGACTTGCATTCGTTGATGACCGCTAACCGCTTGCAAATTGAATTCACGCATTCCGCTTTGACTTGTGGTCCACAAACCATTCCACCCAGCAGCTGCACAAAGGCCAGTAGTGGAATAGGTCCGTGCATATTGCTAGCAAATTCAAAGAAGACTAGAATTGCCATTTCTGTCATATTTGCCGTCGTCAGCCAGACATAGCCAAACCACGGCGGTTCAACAAATGCGGATCGAATGAACGCTCCATTGATCATAATTCCAACGTTCGAGCCATGGAGGCACGGGCTCCTTATCTTGCCCATTTATATTGGCAATATTGACTTTTATTTGTAGATGAACGCTCACCAAATGCTAGTTTATTTTACACTTTCCGCTGTGACTTGTGTCACAATCTCGCGTCCCAATGGCAGCAGCACAACGTCTAGTAGTGGAATCCGGTGCATGCTTGTAGCTGGCAAAGCCAAGGGAGAATGGATTTGCCATATCTGGCATATGTGCCACCGTCAGCCAGACATACACATCCGCAGGTTTTGCTACAACCACGGATCGATTGAAAGCCCCATTTATCTGAATTCCAGCGCTCTAACCATTGGACCAGGGGTTGGTTATCTTCCCGATTTAGAACGGCAATTTTGACTTGTATTTGTTGATGAATGCTCACCAAAAGCTAGTGTATTTGACTTGTTCTGCTCTGACCTGAGACACATTCTCTAGCCCATCCAGCCGCTGTGCATTGAATAGTAGTGAAACATGGACATGCTTGTTGCCGGCAAAGTCAAAAGGAGAATGGAATGGCCCTTAATGTCATATGTGCCGTGGTCAGCCACACATATACAACTAAATGTGGTGCTTCATCTGAGGATCGAATGAACGCTCAATTTATCAGAATTTCAACACTCTAACCATTGAGTGGTCGGCTCGATATCTTGCCGATTTAGATAGGCAATATTGACTTGCATTTGTTGATGAATGCTCACCAAATGCTAGTTTATATCACGTTTTCCGCTGTGACTTGAGTCACAATCTCGAGCCCTGCCAGCAGCCGCAGAATGGCTAGTAGTGAAATATGCACATGCATGTTACCGGCAAAGTTAAAGGAGAATGGAATAGCCATTTGTGTCATATGTGCCATCGTCAGCCTGACATACCCAACCACATGCGGTACAATAACAGAGGATCGAATGAGCACCCCATTGATCAGAATTCCAATGCTCTAAGCAATGAGCCCCGAGCTGTGTATCCTCCAATTTATATTTTCAATATTAACTTGCATTTGTTGATGAATCCCCCCCAAATACTAGTTTATTTCACTCGTTCTGCCTTGACTTGAGGCCCACTCTCGAGAATGGCTATTTCTGGATAATGAACCGTCGTAAGCTATTCACAGCTCACCCAAAGATTTGCAACTTCTCAGGATGGAATGACGTCCGGCTGATCAGAATTATAACGCTCTAAACTTTGAGCCAAGGCTTGTTCTCATACCAATTTATATTGGCAATACTGACTCGCATTCGTTGATAAACGCTCACCGCTTGCTAATAGAATTAAATAATTTCGGTCTGACTTGCGGCCAAATAACGAGTCCAGCCAGCAGCCACACAATGGCCAGTAGTGGAATCGGCAATTGAATGTTTCCGTAAATTCAAGAAAGACTAGAATGTCAATTTCCGGCATATGTGCGGTCATCAGGCAGACATACCCAATGCCAGGTGTAGCAACAGTGGAGGATCAAATGAATGCCAAGTTGATCAGATTTCCAGCACTCTAACCATACAGCCATGGCTTGTTCTCATGCGATAAATGCCTGTTTCCCAGCAAATTTAAGAGAGTGTGGAATGACCATTGGTGGATTATCTGCCGTAGGAAACAAAAGTATATGAAACTTCTGAGGAAACTGGAATGACCATTTCTGTCTGCTAAGCCGTAGTGGGCCTGTCATACCCAACCGCAGGTTTTGCAGCAATTGCGGGTTTAATGAACGCAACGTTGATCAGAATTTCAGCGAGCCATACATTGCGGCACGGGCGCGTTATCTTGCAGAGTGGTATTGGTAAAATTGACATACATTCGATTATGAACTCTCCCCAAACTCTACTAGAATTCACTGGTAACAAATTGACTTGAGGCCCACTCTCGAATCCTTCCAGCAGGCGCAAATCTACTAGAAGAGTAGTAGGCCCATACATGTTTCAGAAAAAAAAGGGAGACTGGAATACCCATTTCTGTCTACTGGATCATTGTAGGTCAGTTATACCCAACCGCAGTTTATGCAGCAACTGTGGGTTGAATGAATGCTATGTTGATCAGAATTTCAACGCACAATACCCTGCGGCACGGGCTCGTTCACTTGCACATTTTCAATGGCAAAATTTACATGCATTTGATAATGAACTCTTAACAAACTCTGATGGAATAAACTCGAACCGCTCTGACTTAAGGCCCTCTCTCGAGACCCTCCAGCAGTCACAAAGCGAGAAGGAGTTTAATAAGGCCCATTCATGGTACAGGCAAAGAAAAAGGAGACTTGAATTTCCATTTCTGTCTGTTTGACTATCGTGGTCCAGGCATACCCAACCACAGGTTGTGCAACAATTGTGGGTTGAATGAACGCAAATTTGTGCAGAATTGCAAAGCTCATTACTTTGCTGCATGGGCTCGATCTCAAGTTCATCAAAATTTTAACGCGCTATACACTGTGGAATGGGCTTGGTCACTTGCAGATTTTAAAAAGCCAAATTGACATGCATTCGATGGTAAACTATCCAGAAAATCTAAAGGAGTTAACTGGAACTGCTCTGAATTGAGGCCCTCTCTCGAGACCCTCCAGCAGTCGCAAAGCATATTGCAGGCAAAGAAAAGGGAGACTGGAATGTCTCAATTTGTCTGCTGGACCATCGTTGACCAGTCATAACCATAGTAGGTTTCGCAACAACTGTGGGTTGATTGAACCCACATTCGATGATGAACTCTCCACAAACCTTAAGGGGATTAACCCGTTCCGTTCTGACATGAGGCCCTCTCTCGAGGCCCTCCAGAAGTCGCAAAGTGACTAGAAAGGTTATTGGCCCCTGCATGTTGCAGGCAAAGAAACGGGAGACTGGAATGTTCCATTCTGTCAGCAGGAACACCGTAGGCCAGTCGTACCCAACCGCCGGTTTTGAAACAACTGTAGGTTGATTGAACACAAAGTTGTTCAGAATTTCAAAGCTCAATAATTTGCAGCACGGGCTTGTTCTCTTGCCAAGTTTTATCGGCAAATTTGACATGCATTTGATAATGAACTCTCCACAAACTCTAATGGAATTCACTTGTTCCGCTCTGTCTTGAGACGCACTCTCGAATACTTCCAGCAGGCGCAAATCTTCTAGAAGTGTAAAAGGGCCCATTCATGCTGCAGGCAAAGAAAAGGGAGACTGGAATGTCCATTTCTCTCTACTGGACCATCGTAAGCCAATCATGCACCACTGGAGTTTACGCAGCAATGAATGAATGAATGAATGAACGCAAATGAATGAATGAATGAATGAACGCAAATGAATGAATGAATGAATGAACGCAAATGAATGAATGAATGAATGAACGCAAATGAATGAATGAACGCAAATGAATGAATGAATGAACGCAAATGAATGAATGAATGAACGCAAATGAATGAATGAATGAATGAACGCAAATTTCATCAAAATTTGAACGCGCAATAAACTGCGGAACGGACTCGTTCACTTGCAGATTTTTAATAGCGAAATTGACATGTATTATATGATTAACCATCCAGAATATATAAAGGAGTTAACTCGAACTGCTCTGACTTGATACCCACTATCGAGACCCATGCATGTTGCAAGCAAAGAAAAGGGAGCCTGGAATGTGACATTATGTCTGCTGGACCATCGTGGGCCAGTCATACCGAACCGCAGGTTGTGCAGCAATTGCGGATTAAATGAACGCAAAGTTCATCAAAATTGCAACGCTTGATATACTGCCGCACAGGCTCGTATTCTTGCCGATTTTTATGGGAAAAATGTACATGCATTCGATAATGAACACTCCACAAACTCTCATGGAATTAACTAGTTCCGTTCTGACTTGAGACCCTCAATTGAGCTCCTCCAGCAGTCGCACAGCAACGAGAAGTATAATAGGCTCATGCATGCTGCAGGCAAAGAAAAGGGAGATACGAATATCCATTTGTGTCTATTGGATCATCATGGGCCAGCCATACCAAACTGCAGGTTTTGCAGTAACTGTGTGTTGAATTATTCAAAAGTTGTTCGGAATGTCAAAGCTCAATACTTTGCGGCACGGGTTCGTTCTCTTGTCGGTTTGTATTGAAAAAATCGACATGCATTCGATGAGGAACTCATCACAAACTCTACTGGAATTCACTCGTTCCATTCTGACTTGAAGCCTTCTATCGAGCACCTCCAGCAGTCGCTAAGCGACCAGAAGTGTAATAGGCCCATGCATGTTGCACTAAAAGAAAAGAGGACTGGAAGGTCCATTTCTGTCTAATGGACCATCGTGGGCCAGCCATACCGAACCGAAACTTTTGCAGCATCCAGTGGGTTCAATGAACAGTAAATTGTTCAAAATTTCAAAGCTCAATACACTGCGGCATGGGCACGTTCTCTTGCCAATTTTTATTGGCAAAATTGACATGCATTTCCTCAGACTTGAGGTCCACTCCCGATCCCTTTCACCATTTTCAAAGTGATAAGAAGTGAAATAAGCCCATGCATGTCGCAGGCAAAGAAAAGGGGAGACTGAAATTTTCATTACTGAGTGCTTTCCATCGTGGGCCCGTCATACCCAACCGCAGATTTTGCAGCAACTGTGGGTTGAATGAACGCAAATTTGATCAGAATTTCAACGCGCCATAAATTGCGGCAAGGGATTGTACTCCTGTCAATTTTTATTGGCAAAATTGAAATGCATTTGATGATTAACTCTCCAGAAACTCTAATGGAATTAACTCGTTCCGTTCTGACTTGAGGCCCACTCTTGACCCCCTCCAGCAGTCACACAGCGACCAGAAGTATAATAGGCCCATGCATGTTGCAGGCAGAGATAATGGAGACGGGAATGTCCATTTATGTCTGCTGCGCCGTCCTGCGCCCACCATACCCAACCGCAGTTTGTGAAGCAACCGTGGCTTGAATAAACTTAACGTTGACATGAATTTCAACGCACAATAAATTGCGGCACGGGCTCGTCTTCCTGCCGATTTTTATTTGGAAATGTGACATGCATTCAATGGTGAACTCTGTTGTCTGTTGCAGGCAAGGAAAACGGAGCCGGGAATGTCCATTTATTTCTACTGGGCTTTCATCAGCCCTTCATACCCATCCGCAGGTTGTGCAGCAACTGTGGGTTGAGTGAACGCAATGTTCATCTGAATTTCAACGTGCCATACACTGCGGCAGGTGCTCGTTCTTTTGCCGATTTTTATTGGCAAACTTTTTATGCATTCGATGATGAACTCTCCACAAACTCTAATGGAATTCACTCGTTTCTCTCGGACTTGAGACCCACTCTCCACAGTCCCAACAGCAGTCGCGAAGGTACTAGAAGTGTAATAGGCCCATGCCTTTCGCAGGCAAAGAAAGGGGAGTCTGGAATGTCCATTTATGTATGCTGGCTCTCGTCAGCCGGTCGTTCCCAACCGCAGATCGTGCAGCAACTGTGGGTTGAATAAACTCAACATTGATCAGAATTTCAATGCGCGATATACTGCGGCATGGGCTCGTTCTTTTGCCGATTTTTGTTGGCTAAATTGTTATTCATTCGATGATGAACTCTTCACAAACTTTAATGGAATTCGCTCGTTTCGCTTGGACTTGAGGCCCACTCTCTAGTTCCTACAGCAGTCGCAAAGGAATTTCGGACTGGCTTTTTACGTATGATAAGCCGTCGTCAGCCGGCCATACGCAACAGCATTTGTAACACCATTCGGTGATCGAACATGCGAGTAATTTATCCGACATCCAACGCTCTAAAATGCTAAAGATAAATCTTTGGCTTGCTCTTGTATAGTGGAAATATTGTACTTTATTCGTTGATGAAGGCTGACCGATTAATAGCGTTAATCACTCTTTCCACTCTGACTTAAGTCTCCATCTCAAGCAATGCGAACAGCCGCAGGGCATCCAGTAATTGAATTGGCAGATGAATATTGGCGGCAAAGACGAGTTTATATGGAATGGCCATTACATGACTTTTATCCGTCATCAGCTAGTCATATCCAAAAACATGTTTTATATAACCCTGCTATCGAACCCATGATCTGCTCATGAATAACCCAAGAAACAAATCATTGAGCCATGCGCACGTTCTCTTGTCAATGTAGATTGGGAATATTTAATTGCATTCGTTGATGAACGCTCGCCGGTCATTGATGGAAATCTTTCTTTCTGCATTGCCATGAGGCTCAATTTTGTGCTTAGACAGAGGCCAAACCATGGCTTGTAATGGAAATGCCGATACATCTTGACGGAAATACAAGGACGTCTGGAATGGCCATTATTTTATGATAAGCCGTCGTCAGCCGGCCATACCCAACATCCTTTGTAACACCACCCGGTGATCGAACCAATGAGTGGTTTATCAGACATACAATGCTCTAAAATTTGAAATATTGCTCGCTGTTTTGCCTTTTTATAAGGGAACTTTGTATTTTATTCGCTGACGCAGACTGACGCGTTAGTCAATTTTTCCGCTCTGACTTAAGTCTCCATCTTGAGCAATGCCAACAGCCGCAGTGCATCCAGTAATTGAATTCGCAGATGAATATCATCGGCATAGACGGGTGTGTATGGAATAGCCATTTCAGGATTACTATCCATCGTAAGCTTGTCATATTCAAAAACATGTTTTACACAACCCTGTTATCGAATCTGTGACCTTCTAATCAATAGCCCAACGACCAAACCTTTCAGCCATACACACGTTGTCTTATCGATGTAAATTGGTAATATTGAATTGCATTGACTGATGAACTCTCATCAATCGCTAACGGAAATCGCTCTTTCTGCACTGCATCGAGTCACACTCTTTAGCCCAGCCAGCAGCCGATCTACGGCTTGTTATCCAAAAGGCCGATGCATATTGACGGAAAATACAAGAGAGCCTGGAATGGCCATTATTGTATGATATGCCGTAGTCAGCCGACCAGACCCAACACCATTTGTAACAACACACGTTTATCAAGCCCGCTAGTCATTTAACTGTACTACAACGCTCTATAATTTGAAACATGGCTCGTTTTATTGCCCTTGTGTGTCGGGGTTATTTTTTTATTCGCTGATGATGGCTGGCCAATCAGAAGCGTTAGTCACCCGTTCCACTCTGCCTTATGTCTCACTCTCGAGCAATGCCAGGAGCCGCAGTGCACCCAGGAATGGACTTGAGAGATGAATATTGCCGGCAGAGACGATAGTGTATGTAATGGCCAGCTAATACGCTAGATATAGTCAGCCCAGACTTTCTTGTATTTTTCGACAATATGCATCTGCCTCTTTAACTACTAGCCACTCTCCTGCTGTATGCGGGGCTCGATGGATAGCCTCAAGGCAGAACGGAATGACTGACTTCAATTAGCGATGTGTGAGCGTTCATCAAGGAATTTAAGTCAATATTCCCGTTCAAAACGGGCAAGTCATGGATCATGAGGCTCAATATTTAGAACGTTGAACTTCTGATCAACGAGTCCCGGGTTCCATCCTCGAGTACTACCAATCATAAGATTTGGTATGCCTGTTTGATTGTGACATATCATCAAGAAATGGTCATTTCATTCTCCCTTGTCTTTGCCGGCAATATGAGTCGTACTATTACATCAGCCCTTGATGGCGGTGCTTGAGGGTCAGACCTACGGCCGTGCAGAAGTTGTGAATTACATTAGTGATGATTGAGCGTTCGTCAACGAATCCAAGTCAATATTACCGATCTACGCCAGTAAGACAAGGATCTCGTGGCTCAATAGTTAGAGTGTTGGACTTCTGATCAATGAGCCGCGGATTCAATACCTGGTTGGTGCAACACATGGGATTGTGTATGCCTGCCTGATGACGGCTAATGAGCCAGAAATGGCCATTAGATTCCTATGTTTCTTTGGCGGCAGTATGCAACTGCCTTTTCCACTACCAGCCATTCTGTGACGGCTGGCGGTGCACGACATTGAGCCTCGACTAAGCGCGGAAGGATTTACTTCGTTTAGCGATTAATGAGCGTTCTACAACAAATGAAATTAAATAAGTCCTATCTACACCGGCAAAGAAAAAGGGCCCGCGACTCAATGGATAGAGCGTTGGACTTCTGATCAATAATTCGCAGTTTTTATCATAAAGAGGTGTAAACACACGTAATTGGGTATGAATGCCTGACAACGGCTAATAAGCCTTTACTTTACTTTGGCGGTTATACGAATTAGCCTATTCCACTACAAGCTGCTGAGCGCCTGCTGGCGGGGCACGAAAGTGAGCCTCGGGGCAGTGCGTATGGTGTTATTGAGAGATCATCAACGAATGCAAGTCAATATTCCCGATCTACACCGGCAAGTAAAAGAATACGTGGTTCACTGATAAGGACGTGGAAATACTGATCATAAATTCGCAAGTTCGATCCTCGCGTGAGGCAAAACCTTTTGATGGGTATGCAGGCTTGAAGACGGCTTATAAGCCAGAAATGGCCATTACATTCTACCTTGTCCTTGCCGGAAATATTCATCTGCATATTATGATGCTAGCAACTGTGTGGCTGAAGGCGATGCTCAAGAGAGAGCCTTATAGCAGTGCGGAAGGATTGATTAACATAGGCGATGAGAGAGCATTCGTAAGCGATTGCAAGTATATATTCCCGATCTACAACGGCAAGACAAGGATCGTGTGGCTCAAAGGTAAGACTTTTGGACTTCTAATCAACGGGTCGCGTGTTTAAACCTCGGGTGGAGCAGCACAGGGGATTGCGTATGCCTGACTGCCAACGACTAATATGCCAGAAGTCTCCATTAGATTCTAGATTGTCATTGTCGGCAATATGCATCAGCCGCTACGGTGCTGCTAGCAAGGCTCGAGAGTGAGTTTCGTGGCAGTGCGGAAGTTGTGACTTAGAGTAATGATGATTGAGCACTCACCGCCGAATGCAAGTCATTAATTCCGATCTTCAAAGACAAGCTGAGACAAGGATCACTTGGCTTAATGGTTGGAGCTTCGGACTTCTGGTCATCGGTTGCCAGGTTCGATCTTTGGATGATGCAACACATTGGGTTGGGTATGACTGCCTGAGGACGGCTTTTAAGCCAGTTATGGCCATTCATGGCTCCCTTGCCTTTGCCGGCAATATGTGTGTGGCTCGATAGTGCGCCTCAAGCAATAGAGGAAGGAGTGACTTCCATTCGCTATGAGTGAGTGTTCATTACGTAATGCAAGTCAATATTCTCAATCTACACCATTCAGACAAGTGTCGAAAGGCTCAATTGTTAGAGCGTTGGCCATCTGTTCAACGGATCAGGTATTCAGTCCTCGGGTAGTGCCATACATTCGACTTTGTATGCCTCTCTGACGATGGCTAATAAGTCAGAAATGGCCATTCCAGACTCTGTTCTCATTATCGGCAATATGCATCTGCCTATTCCACTACCTGACACGGTGCGCCAGCTGGCGGGGCTCGATCGTAAGACTCAGAGCAGAGCGGACCGATTGATTTCTATTAGCGATGAGTGAAAGTTCATCAAATAATGCAAGTCAATATTCCTTATCTTCCTCGACAATTCATTGCTCCCGTGGCTCAATGATTAGATCATTGGACATTTGATCAAAGGATTGCGGGTTCAATCCTCGGTTATCTCAGGACATGGGTTTCTGTATACCTGCCTGACGACGGCTTATAAGCAAGAAATGGCCATTCCAGTTTCCCTTTTCTTTGACGGCAATATTCGTCTTCCTATTCAACTAAAAACGATTGTGGATCAGCTGGCGCGGTTCAATATTGAGACTAATGCCAGAGTGGAATGTGTAACATTCATAAGCGATGAGTGACCATTCATTAGCGACTACAAGTCAATATTCCTGATCTACGTCGGCAAGTCATGGCTCTTGTGGCTCAATAGTATGAACGCCAAACTTCTGCTCAACGGTTCTTGGGTTCGCTCCTCGGGTGGTGGAACAACTGAGGTAAGTTGTGGCTGGTTGACTACAGTTAATAAGCCAGAAATGGTCATTCCGTGCAACTTTGTCTTAACCAGTATTTTTCCTCTGCCTTTTCCACTAGAAGCAATTTTGTGTCTGCTGGCGGGGCTTGACACTGGGCCTCAAGGAAGCACGAAGTGAGGGAATTCCATTAGTTATGAGTGAGCGTTCATTAACGAATGCAAGTCAATATTCTCGATCTACACCTGCAAGACATTTTTATCGTGGCTCAATGATTAGAGCGTTGGAGTTCTGATCATCGGTTCGCGGGTTCGGTCCTCGGGTACTTAAAAATAATGGGGTTTCTGTGTGACTGGCTGAAGACTGCGAATGTGTCAGAAATGGTGACGACAGTCTCCCTTGTCTTTTCTGACAATATGCATCTACCTCTTCCACTAAAAACTCATGTGCGTCAGCTGACAGGGTTCCATACTGAGCCTCAAGGCAGAGCGGAATGACTAACTACTGTTAGCGATGCGTGAGCGCACATCAAGGAATGCATGTCAGTATTCCCGATTTACACCGACAATACATGGATCTCGTTGCTCAATAGTAGGAACATTGAACTTCTGATCAGGGGTTCGCGTGTTCGTTTCTCGAGTGATACAACACGTGGGTTAGGGTGTGACTGGCTGATGACGGCTTATAAGCCTAAATGACCACTACAGTCTTCCTTGTCTGTGCAGGGAATATGCAGCTGCCTGTTTTACTACCAACTCTTGTGCGTCTGCTGGCGGCGCTCAATACTAAGCATCAAAACTGAGCGGAATGAGTAACTTTTGTCAGTGCTGAGTGTGCATTCAACAACGAATGCAAATAAATTTTCCCAGTCTACACTGGCAAGACATGGATCTCGTGGCTCAATAGTATGAACGTTGGACTTCTGATTATCGGTTCGCGGTTTCGGTCCTCGGGTACTGGAAAATAATGGGGTTCGGTTGTGACCAGCTGACGACTGCAAATATGCCAGAAGTGCTGACGACAGTTTCCCCTATGCCTTTGTTGGCAATATGCATCTGCCTATTCCACTAAAAGCTCATGTGCGTCTGTTGGCGGGGCTCCATACTGAGCCTCAAGGCAGAGCGGAATGATTGACTACTGTAAGCGATGCGTGAGCGCACATCAACAAATACAAGTCAGTATCCCTGATCTACACAGTCGAGACATGGATCTTGTGGCTCAATAGTATTAACGTAGGACTTCTGATCAGGGGTTCGCGTGTTCGGTCCTCAGGGGTTGGGTGTGACTGACTGATGACGGCTATTAAGCCAGCAATGGCAATCTCATTCTACCTTGTTTTTGCTGGCAATATGCATCTGTATATTCCATTACAAGCTGTTGTTTGAACACATGATAAAGGTTGAGGCTGGCTGACGATGGCTAGTAAACCGGAAATGGCCACTACAGTCTCCCGTGTCTTTGCCGGCATATGCGTCTGCCTATTGCACTACAAGCCGTTGTGCGCCAGTGGGTGGTGCTCGATTGTGCGCCTTAAGGCAAAGTGGAGTGAGTGACTACCGCTAGATATGAATCTCGTGGCTTAATAGTAGGAGCGTTGGACTTCTGATCGAGGGTTCGCGTGTTAGATCCTCGGGTTCTGCAAAATATGGGGTAAAGTGTTAGTACTGACGACTGCTTACAAGCCAAAATGGCCACTTACGACTCCTTTGTCTTCGCTGGCAATATGTATCTCGATTCTAAGGCACAAGGTGGAGTAGAATGAGTGATTACCGTTAGCGATGAGTGAGCGTTCATCAACAAATGCAAGTCAATATTCCCCATGAACACCTGCAGGACATGGCTCATTGGTTAGAGCGCTGGGCTTCTGATCAATGGTTTGCGGGTTCGATTCTTGGGTGCTGGAGCACATGGGGTTAGGTTACCTGGTTGACGACGGCTTATAAGCCAAAAATGACCATTTCATTCTCCCTTATATGTGCCGGCAATATTTTTCTGCCTATTCCACTAAAAACCCATGTGCATCTGCTGGCGGCGCTCAAAACTGAGCCTCAAGGTAGAAGGGAATGTGTGAATACCGTTAGCGATGAGTGTGCGTTCATCAGTGAATGCAAGTCAATATTCGTACTGTGTCAAGTCAATATTCGTACTGTGTCAATAGATCGCACTGCTCAATGTTTAGTGGGTTCGAATTCTGATCATCGGTTCGGGAGTTCGGTCCTTGGGTGCTTGAAAACATGGGGTTGGGTGCTACTGCCTGATTACTCCTTATAAACCATAAATGGCTACTAAAGTCTCCCTTGTCTTTGCCGGCAATATCTGTTTACTTATTCCACTGCTAGCGGCATTGTGGCTGCTGGCGGTGCTCGAGAGTGAGCCGTTAGTCCCAGCGTAAGGAATGACTTCTGAAAGTGCCCAGTGAGCGTTCATCAACGACTGCAACTCAATATTCCCGATCTAAACTGACAAGCCAAGAGCCCTTGTCTGAATTTTTTGAGCATTGTACTTCGGAGCAACGGTTCGCTAGTTTGATCCTCGCGTGGGGCCCCACCTGGGGTTGGGATTGACTGGCTTACGAGGGATAATAAGCCAGTAATGGCAATTCCCGTCTCCCTTGTATTGCCGGCAATATTTTTCTGCCTATTACACTACTAGTTGCTGTGTGCATCTCACGCGGGGCTCGACAGTGAGCCTCAATTCAGAGCGGAACCAGTGAGTTCGGTTATTGATCGATGATCCTTTATCAACAAATATCTGCAAATTTTTTGTTCCGATTTCGCCTTTTTTTCATATATGTTGTTGCTGCTCCTCCTCACGGAAGCTTGCTTGGATCACCATTGGAAACCGCTGCCTTATATCATCCTGGTGATTACGCATTCATCGGCAGCACCTTAATTTCGGCTCTTACTTGATGAAATCTGTCTTTGCTTGCTCCTCTATGTTCAGTTATGTCACCAAACCTGGTTTTAAATAGTCCTTTTTTATTCCCTTGTTCTGCTTACAAGTGTTCCCCGCAAAAGCTTATTAAGTGTCTGGAAACCTTCGATTAGCCTCACTGGATGGTCAATTTTCAGTGCGCTATATGTAAGCTCAACAGATATGAATATTTGGTTTAACAGTTGGGTCTTGGGGTTTTAAATTGGTCGCATTTTAAAAAATGCGGTTTCTACTTTTTTAACAATTTTGCTTAATATTTGCATACATTTCTGCAATATATCTATTGACAATAAATGGAAGCAGTGGTAAACATTCCCTAAGCAAATCTTTCTTGTTTGTGCACAGAAATTAAGGTAGTTCGGACCCGTAGGCTATTCCGAAACTCAGCATATATTTCTTTAAACTTGAGCAAGTTCCCAGAAATGTGATAACCTAATCGTTTTTGGTAAGTAGAGCCTTGGGAATATCCTTCGTTCTTGTTCTTGCGAACACCAACTAACTCGATAAAGGTGCATCGCAGATTTTAAAAACTTACAGGTGCTCTGTGGTTGTTGATCAACTATTTGAATTGTAAACTTCATGCAAAAATATCGAAGGTTATCAGTATCAGAGATAACGCTGCCTAACATTCTACGGTTCTTCCTATATCCTCCTCCTATTGAGATTATGTTATTCACCTTGTGTTTCAAGTAGATGGTGTCTTATCTTTATGAATCCACAAGGTGTCCAGTGTCACTTTTAGGAAGTTACATTTCTGAAAATTGCCGGTTCACCGAACCTATGACCGCTTCTCCAGAAAATCGAATTGTCAATTAAAGTTCGGTTCCGTCATCCATGTCATGCATTGACCTCGGGAATTATATCTGTCCGAGTAACCAAATAGCTTTTACCTCAACTAGTTACATCATTATGTCGCTTGACTTTAATACAAGTGTCAACTTTCAACTTACCTCTATAGACGACTTAGGGCATTAAACTGTCCTTCCAAAGGTGGTCCGCAAAGTTCATTTACTGCTTATTGTGCAGCGTTTGTATATGATATTTTTCGCCGACTTGTAAAGTACAGTATTATGCACTATTGTCTTTGAGTTGCTCGGTATTAAGAGGACCTCACGTGTAATGCATCCGATTCGTGCTCATACGTGAGCATACAGATTCAGTGCTTTCACATGTTAAAGTTACTAGTGCCCATCCCAGTGTGGTAAGTGCAAATCCACTAAGTATAAAATTCTTACGAGCGACTAGCTATTACTTAATGAAAGGAGACTGCAGTCATGAATACAGGCATCAAGTTAAATTAACGGCTGATCATTTCATCAGGGCATTTCTTTGTGCTCCGTCCAATTACCTACAAAAATAAGCATTGAATGTTTGGGCTGTACTAACGTGAATAGGAGCACCTTCCCTAATTTTCTTTAATGCTGCACGAATTATGGAAGTAATCGGATTTCTTATGTAAATAAACTAACTATAGGATTGAAAAATACTGCCCTACACACACGACACGACAGTTCGACCGTTGATTTCGACAAGGTCCACCGTATGCTCCACACCAGGTGGTGTAGGGACGGTGACATGCGCGTGAATTAGTTTTAAGTGATATTAACCTTGCGCTGCAGCTACCGCACTCTCTCCTCCTCCCCCACCTGAGCCCGGTGTCAAGACAGAGTCAAGAAGACCGGAGATAGGAGAGGGCGCAGGTGGCTGGCACGGCCGGAGCCGCCCCTGGGTATACCACCACACCTAGCTCGGATCCCACGGAGTGGGAGTGCCATAAAGGCCACATTAAGAATGAACCATTGCAGCCTAACTCTCAGTCCTCCAGTCAGCCCCTCCACACAAAACACACATGGGGCTGACCACGTGGTCCGAGTTATCCCGTCAGTTGGCAACCTTCCAAGCCACGGCGTTTAGCTCCCCGTGATAGTTTCAAGTGCGTCAGATTGTTTATAGTGAGGAAAATATGCTGAGCTGTTGACCTCACTCTCCCCCACCCCCATAATCAGACCACTGTCCGAGCCAGTCAGTTGTCTGATGTGGGAGTGAACGCATTGGCTGACGGGTCGGCGTACCCGTCTTCGTGCGCCACAGCACGACTGGCCCCTATAACGCACACACCAGAATTTACTTACTCAAGGGATATGGAGGAGCCATCGCCGTCTGAATCCCAGTCCACTGGTCAGCCACTCGACACACACAGCACAAACACTGGGCCGACGGCGTGGTCTGTTGTAAGCGTCAGATTGGCAGCCTTCCAAGCCATGGTTTCTAGGACACCGTGATCTTATCAGGTTCATTATGATGATTGTGAGGGTGTTGCCTATGTATTAGTGCAGATGGTGTGCGCTGATGTGTCTTAGCCTCCAGTGGTTTACCGCAGTTTGTCGTGAAGGCGCATGTGTCCTAATAGGCTCATGCGGTGTGTTCATGTGCAGGAGCAGTGAGGGCAGTAGAGGTGTGCGTGGTGACGTTACGCCGGAGCCCCAGGCACTGGTTCCCCAGCCTCCGTGCGATGGATTCGCAGGTGAATGACCAGGCCGATGCGTGAGTTGAATTTGCGGGCGCATTGTTGGCAGGAGAAATCGGTAGAGGCTGGGAGGTTGTCATGCATGGTAGTGGATTGGTAGTGGTGGTAAGAATGGCAGGAGCGGAGGGTTTGCATGATGTATCGGTGTTGTCGGCACTGCGGTGAATTCTGCTGTCATGGATGCGCATGTGATTTAATAGGCCCATGCGATGAATGGATGCGCGAGGACAGTGAGAACAGTGGTGGCGACGCTCTCTGCTGTGTGTTGGTGCTCTGTACGATGAATTCGAAAGTTACCGACGAGGCCGATGCGTGAGGTGAATGTGCGGTCGCATTGAGGACAGTTTAGGAGAGAGTCCCCATCGCTGATGGTGGTGGTAGCGGTGGTAGTGAAGGCCATGGTGTTGTTGGTTGCGGTGGTGGAAATAACAGGCGATGAGTAGAGTGATGTGGTCTCTATGATGGTGGGAGTAATGGAATTGTTGCCAGGAGTGAGCGTGGGGGAGTCTGAAGGAGGGTTGGCAGAATTTGACGTAGAATTTGGAATTGTCGGATTGTTGGTGCATTGCGTCCGAAGATATCCAACCAGGCCGATACGTTCACCGAAGATGCTTTGGCAGCGCGGGTATGTTGGCAGGGCCTGGGCATCAACGATGTTGGTCCGAATTGCTGGTGACTTTCATGCCACTATTTTGACCTTGGCGGTGGCGATCCGGTTGGCCTCATAGATTGCTGAACCGTCTTCACGGATCTTCTCCATGCCGGTCTATCCTGGGCAGGGTCCTCCCAGGTCGCCGGGTTGATTTGCAGTTGCTTCAGCGATTTCTTCAAAGTGTCCTTTTAGCGTTTGTATTTGACCTCCCCGTCGGCTATCACCCGTAGCGATATCTCCGTAGAAATGTCGTTTGGGAAGTCGCTCGTCGTCCATTCTTACCAGGTGGCCGCTGTAACGCAGTTGCACTTGGCTCAGCATGGCGTGGATGCTGAGGATTCCGGTCCATTCCAGGACTTCCGTGTCCAGGATCCTGTCTTGTCATCTCAGCCTCAGTATTCTGCGGAGGCAGCTGAGATGGAAGTGATTCAGCGTCCTGGTTTGGTTCGACTAGAAGATCCAGGTCTCCGCACCGTAAAGGAGTGTCGTCAAGACGACGGCCTTGTACATCTTCAGTTTGGTGTTCTGGTGAATACCGTGGCGATTCCACACGGAGGCCTGCAGCCGGCCGAAGGCCTGACTAGCTTTGGAGATCCGTTGGGCAACCTCGTCATCGATTCTCGTGTTGCGTGACAGCATGCTTCCTAGATAAGCGAAGGTTTCCACGTTGAGCACCGTTGACATTGATTCGGGGAGCATTGTATTCCGCGCTGGGTGGCGGCTGGTGCATGACATTCGTTTTGGCTGTACCGATTGTTAATCCAAAATCAGCGCAGCCTGCGGCGAAGAGGTTCATACTCCTTTGCATGTCCTCTTCCGTCATGGTGTTAAGGACGCAGTCATCCACGAAGAGCAAGTGATGGACTGTAGTCTTAGACTCGTGCGCTGAAGCCTGCATACGCCGACTGTTGAGAAGGTGCCTGTCAGTTTTGTAGGCGATGCGGATCCCAGACTGCTCATAACGGTAGGCGTCCATCAGCATAGCCAGGAACATGAGACTGGACAGTGTGGGAGCAAATACGCAATCCTGATTCAGTCCGTTGGTCACTGCAATTGCTTCGGATACCGTCCCGTTGTCAGTGACCCAAGCCGTCATCCCGTCATGAAGCTGACGCACCGTGTGCGTGAACCACTCAGGACAGCCGAATTTCTGCATGACTTTCCACAATCTGTCACGATTCACCGCGTCAAATTCTTTCGTCAGATCCGCGAAGGTAGTTTATACGTGAGCTCGCATCTCCTGAAACTTCTCTTGTAGCTGGTGGGTGGCAAAGTTCATATCGGTTGTTCCACGGTGTCGGCGGAAGCCACATTGGATTTCCGGGAGCAGGCCCTGCTCTAGGTGACCGTTAAGACGATTGAGATGGATACGGGCGAAGATCTTCCCGGCGATGTTGTGCAACTAGAGGCCTCTTTGATTATCACAGAGTAGCCGATTCCCCCTCGTTTGTAGAGATGGACGATGGTCGCGTCTTTGAAATCCTGAGGAACTTAGCCTTGGTGCCACATCTCCTTGAAGAGTGTAGTGAGTTCTACTATCAGCCGGAGCCCGCCGTGCTTCTGGACTTCCAATGGGATTGCGTCGGATCCCAGTGCTTTACCGCTGGAAATCTGCTGCACGGCCCGGAGGGTTTGTGGTAAAGAAGGCGGCAGATCCAGGTCATTGTTCGCGTTCACTTGAGAAAGTTGGTCAATGGCAGCATCGGAGATGGCTGATGAGCAACTAAGGACACTTCTGAAGTGCTTGGCCCAGTGCTTCATAATTTGCGATTACTCTGTCAGCAGTGTTGTGCCATCAGAGCTGAGCAGCGGTGCGGTCCCCTTGATACACGGGCCGTAGAGGGCCTCGGTGGCTTTGAAAAGGTTTTTCATTTCATTGCGGTCCACATACTCCTGGATTTACTCGGCCTTTCGGATCATCCAGGCGTCCTGCAGCTCCCGCAGCCGTTGCTGTACATGGCGCCGGCATCTGAAGAAGGCTGCATTGTTGGCGTCAGTCCCAAGGTCCATGTAGCCTTTGTGTAGTTTATTCTTCTCCACGAGTACGTTGCTGATGTCAGCGTCATTGTCTTTAAACCAGTCCTGGTTTTGATGGCGGGCGCGTCTGAGGACTTCGAGGGTGGTGGACTGGATGACATTTCCCAGTTGAAACCATCTCTTCTCCACGGTAGCATTATCATCTGGAGCAAGCAGGTCCTCCAGTTTCTCGGTTATTTGGTTGCTGAAATCAAAACAGTGAGCAGGCAAATTTAAAAAAAGAATATTTAACTTACCTGGCGGTCGCTTACCTTAGGGCCTTCGTCGGGGTTGCAGTCGTAGTCTCATCTGGGATATGACGAGGCGGTGATCTGTCCAACCATTGGCATCGCGGATCGCCTTGGTTACCAGCACGTCCTGTCGATCTCGCCTCCGGACGAGAACATAGTGCAGCAGATGCCAGCGCGCGACCGAGGGTACATCCACGTGGCCTTCTCCCGCGTCGAAAGGTGGAAAAAGGTGTTGGTCAGCATGAGACGGTGTTCCACACACGTGCGCAGAAGAAGGAGGCCGTTATCATTACAGCTACCGCGACCGTGGGGACCCAGCACTCCCTGCCAGGTAGCGTGGTCCGTCCCGACGCGGGCGTTGAAGTCGCCAAGGACATTTAACTTGTCCTTTTTCGGCACAAGCGCCAGCAGTGCGTGCAGGTCCTCGTAGAATTTGTCCTTCTCCAAATCAGAGCTGGTCATTGGGGAAGCGAAGGCTCTGATGATGGTGGCGAACTGGTCTTCCCGAAAATGCAGGCGGAGGCTCATCAGGCGATCATTGATACCCTGCGGCAGACAGGGCAGACGTCCCACGATGTCGTTACGGATGGCAAAGGCAACACCAGCGTCGCGTCGCTCTGCTTTTGGCCGACCGCTCCAGAAGAATGTGTAGCTGGCACCCACCTCCTCCAGTTGACGCTGCTCAGAGAATCGGGTCTCGCTGAGAGCAGCAATGTCCACCTTGTAGCGCGCCAGTTCCCGAATGACTAGCAGTGTCCCCCGTTCCGGCCAGTTGCTCCTAGGATTGTCTAAAAGGTAACGAACATGCCAGGCTGCTAGTGTGAGTGGACTCACCCGAGCAGCCTGGAGGGTATGGTGAGGGGGATGGGGACGGTGAGTATTGTTGTTTGCTTGAGTTTTACGACCGCGTATTTTGCGATCTGCGAGCCGTGGTCGGCTGCAAAAGACTTGAGACCCAGCATTTGTTTTGGGCACCTTTTCTAGCCCCTTTTTCAGTGAGGAGGCAAGCAGTGTTGTCTCTAAATAGGGCTGCTCGGACAGTCCAGACGGCTGCCGAACTCCACTATGGGTCACGGTTTTGTTTTAATGGGAGAACGACCCAAGTTAGACTGGGCTGCCTACGGGGTTGCTGTCGCCCTTACGGTAGGACTTTTTGAGAGGGGGGAGGTGGGTAGTTCGGGAGTCAGACATACCGGGTGTGTAGGTACGCACAACAGCGCAGTCCTTCCCCTGGTTTAGCACGCCGGTCGGGACTGTTTCCCGGGCTGTGGCCACTGGGAAGAACCCAACTTCGAGGAGGCACAGGTGAGAGTTGGGTACCAGTTAGAGGTGGCCACAGGAGAATTCACCACCTTTGCTAGACACCGGGAGCGCCCAAATGCTATCTGTGTGGTGCCACCCCTAACTAGTACCCCTTCACCCCGGAAGCGCCACACACACACACAACAGTTTGACCTTCGTAGTCTGACGATGTCAACCGTATGCTCTACGGAAGGGTGCTGCAGAAAAGATGACTTGTGCGTGATTTAGTTTAAAGTGATAGTAGACTTGCGCTGCATCTGCCGCACTCTCTCCTCCTCCCTTACCTGAGTCCGGTGTCATGACGGAGTCAAGAAGACCGGAGGCTGGAGATGGCGCAGGTGGCTGGCTTGACCGGGGTCCCTAGGCCCTAGCCACCCCTAACGTGCCACCAAACCCTCCCATGTTCAGCATTTGTTATGTGAGCTGAAACCGAATAACGCCTGCCGTGCCCTGATGTGGCTCCCGTGTTGGTCTAACGCATCGACAACGCGGTCCGTTTAGGGGACACACGATAGTTCGACCGTCGTAGTCCGACGATGTCCAACGTATGCTTCATGGAAGGTAGGAGCAGGGACGGTGACTTGCGCGTTAATTAGTTTTGAGTGATAGTAGCCTTGCGCTGCAGCTACCGCACATTCTCCACCTCCCCCACCTGAGCCCGATGTCAAGACAGAGTCAAGAAGACCGGAGGCGGGAGAAGACGAAGGTGGCTGGCACGGCCGAGTCCTCTAAGTCCTAGCCGTCCCTAGGCGTGCCACCACATCTCCCATGTTCGGCATTTGTTAGCGGAGCGCAACCCGAATAATGCATGCCGTGCCCTGATGTGGCCCCCGTGTTGGTCCAACGCATCTACCACGTGGCCCGTTAAGGGGCCAATAAGGGGACACACACACATACACACAAACTGGACTGACTACCCAGTCCAAGCTATCCCGTCATTTATTAACCTACCAACCCAAGGCTTTGGGGCACCTTGATGATTTGAAGTGCGTTGGAATTTTTAGGATGAGGAAAAGGCGCTGAAATGTCACCATCAAATCACCCCAGTGTCCCGAAAGTCACAAATTTACTGGTGTGTCTGAACAACCAGATAAACCTTGGATCGTAGTAGGTGAATTGAAAGAAGACCGGGAGGGTGGAGGAGGGTGGTGGTGTCCGGGTTAACAGCAACCCGCAGCACTCAGGAGGCATTTGTGTAAATCATGGGTTCGTCCAGCTATAAAAAAACTGACCCCAACAGCGCATAAACGGCCATAGTAACAGAGTCCGTGAATTGACCTAGTAGCAGTTAACATTT
This sequence comes from Schistocephalus solidus, assembly GCA_017591395.1. Classification (NCBI taxonomy): domain Eukaryota; kingdom Metazoa; phylum Platyhelminthes; class Cestoda; order Diphyllobothriidea; family Diphyllobothriidae; genus Schistocephalus; species Schistocephalus solidus. The sequence goes on from WEDG01001033.1 coordinate 65,486, forward strand.
AAAATGTTCTTCCTACCGCCGTAAGGCATTGCGACAACGAATATTTTACGGTCACTGCCGGCGGTAATTTGGGTATCCGAATCTTAGTAATCCGGAAGCGTACATTTACCAAACCTGACCTTCCCAGCCTCGAATGAGAATGTCCACGGAAGCTATCAAGATCGAGATATTGCACCATTTGACCTCGTTCTTAATCCTTAAGTACTTGGCTCGTTTAGCATGTGAACACGCGTCTGATTCATGAGTATTACCAGACTACCATCTCAACTCGGTGTTAGTGGGCGCAAAATGCCAACTTCTTCTCTCTTTAAATCAGAGCCGCTGGTAACGCTGGCCCTAAGTCCCACTTAGCAGTAAGGTGCCTTTGTGCAAGTAAAATATTGCAACATTTTGCAAACGGTGAAGTCTCCTCTTTAGTAAAATACTAGAGAAGTCATTATTCCACTCGTTATATATATATATATGATAGTGTGGGGCTCACCGATCTGCTTAAGGAACATGCATGTTCCGTTGTGCCCTGGAGCTCAGACTAGAGCCCTCGCAGGCGGTCGCATAGCGACGTGTAGCATATGATGGAATGGAACCGACAAAGACAAGGGAGACCGGAATGGCCATTTCTGGCTTATTAGCCGTCATCAGCCAGTCATACCCAATCCCAAGTGTGGCACACCTGGGATTCGAACCCGCGACCTTTGGTATTTGAGTCGAACGCTCTACCATTTGAGCCATGGGCTCGTTGTTTTGTCGGTTGTGATCGGGAATATGATGATAGTGTGGGGCTCACCGATCTGCTTAAGGAACATGCATGTTCCGTTGTGCCCTGGAGCTCAGACTACAGCCCTCGCAGGCGGTCGCATAGCGACGTGTAGCATATGATGGAATGGAACCAACAAAGACAAGGGAGACCGGAATGGCCATTTCTGGCTTATTAGCCGTCATCAGCCAGTCATACCCAATCCCAAGTGTGGCACACCTGGGATCATATGCTACACGTCGCTACGCGACCGCCTGCGAGGGCTCTAGTCTGAGCTCCAGGGCACAACGGAACATGCATGTTCCTTAAGCAGATCGGTGAGCCCCACACTATCATCATATTCCCGATCACAACCGACAAAACAACGAGCCCGTGGCTCAAATGGTAGAGCGTTCGACTCAAATACCAAAGGTCGCGGGTTCGAATCCCAGGTGTGCCACACTTGGGATTGGGTATGACTGGCTGATGACGGCTAATAGTTTCAGAAATGGCCATTCTGGTCTCCCCTTGTCTTTGTCGGTTACATTCCATATATATATATATATGTATATATATATATATATATATATATATATATATATATATATATATATATATATATATATATATATATATATATATATATATATATATATATAGACAGGTGTCGAGAACTTTATTTTAAAAACAGTCTCTTGTTACCAACGCTGCGTTAGGTTTTTTAATGCCAACTAACTAATGGGAAAAAGGAGCCAATTATAGGATGCAGTGGAGAATGATGCCACAGCACGCTTACAGCCTCTCAGTGTCTTCAATTTCACGAAAATTCCCATTTAGATTCGAGCGATTTCGCTTGAGTATGCCTTATAGCACGCACTGCACACACGCCTTTGAGGCCTATCTGAGCTTTTTCAGTAAAAGGTTTCGATCGTTCCTTCCTGTGCCTTGACTTAGCAGGAAAAGATAGGTCATGCTGTTTTTGTGTGTATGCGATCACAAATAAATGTAGGTAACTCGGCCCAGATTGCAAATCCACGGGCACCTGTAAGGCAGATAGTTGAAGTCGATTTTCGGAACCTTGAACTAAATATTGAAGTAACCACATGTCAGTTAGGTACGCATTATGGTAGTGTGTTTGCGTACAGCCTGTTTCGTACTTCACTTTTGCTGTAACAAAACGCACGGTTGAATTTCATGTGCTTGAACTACCATGAAATGAGACAAGACTTGTAATCCGACCCTTTTTTATTTCTGAGGAAGTGAATACGTAAACTCGTAGTAGGATTCTCTTCACCCCCATTTTCAGGCTCGGTCAGAAGTTCATATGAATATTTGGGCTGGAATCTATCAGTTCCTGTGAAATTGCTGCGAACAAGCTGCCAACAGGCTGTTCTAGGTATCCACTAAGTAATCATGCCGTCATTAAGGTAAATAATTGCATGTACTAACATGACCCTTATCTGCGTCTGTCTCTGATGCTGGGTTCAAGTGGGAATCTGAAACTTTAGACTAATAAATCTCTTGTGTCAGCCATTGCTTCTTCTTCGGGCCTTATAATATTAGTAGTCTCGCCTAGTAGTTTTTGCCATCGTTACTGGACATGAAGGGTGTTGGCTAATGTTAATTTTATATCTCTGGCATATAGTCCATTTTGAAATTACTACTCATTTTCGGTCCTTCTAGTAAAGTCCTTGTCTTAACGAGGTGAATGTCATCGTTGACTCTGGTGATATTCTGTGGATGAGAAATGAATGTCACATTGAAAGGCTGCTAACTGGATTATACATTGTTCACCTCGTAACGTGGAGCATAAAGCCGAAGCAAGGGAGGAATAGCCACTTAAAATACTCAAATAATTGGTTATTCCTGACGCTTGGGTGACAACTTCCAGCATAAAAGAAACCCTTTGCTAAAGAAAATCGCACTAGCCATCCAATAGTCTACACAATGGACACTTTCGAGAATTTTCACTGGCATTACTGTCCTATTCCGTCCTTGTGGTGACTGCAATAGCTCGTTTTGGACTAATCATTAGGACATGGCCTCCTTCCGCTGATAATTTTAGTTTCCATTTAAAAAATAAACTTCCCGATTGACTTCAATAAACGTGGTATTTTATTTGAAATAGTGCCTAGATTAGGCTTTCCATACTCGCAGCACAGGTACTAGCTAAATGCGAGGCATCTGGTTCGCCCATATTTTGCCGCTGCATGGCACAACTGAGAGAGGGTCGGCTCACTGGTGAGTACCCCAGCATACCCCTTGGGCTCCCTGGCAGATCCCTCAGGTTAACCATTGTTGCTGTTTAACCCAGGAAAGCATGTACTTTCACCTGCCTTAATCTGAAATCAATGGACTGTGGATGACGATAGAGCCAGGTACCCAAGAGTTGACTTACAAAGCCCCTGGTGAACACTGAGCATAGGGTGGACCCAATGACTGCAATCACTGGACCCAATGGCTTCGGGCGACGACCGGGCGTCTCCTGCGCTCTTCAATACGGAGAAGAAAACCCAACCTCTGTAAGCAGCTTAATCGTGGGATCAACCTCGCAACCTTCCCGTGGTGAGGATCGATAGCGGACGTAACTCCATTCCCCCTGTCGTCTTCTCACTCCCCTCCCGTAGGACTAACCGCTGTCCAGCGCGTTGCAGTTTCAATCACGTTTGACAGGTTTTCACAGCAATCTGAGCTGGCTTGCTTCGTTAACGCTCCTCTTTCCCTCACCATGCATACCGTCATATCAGATCAATAGTCAATTGCTTTATTTACATATAATGTTTCATCCCTCTAGATCGACTATTAATTGGATTGTTTACCTTGTCTTATTAATGGGCAATGGCCGTATGCGGTTGAGTAAGAGGTCGCAAAATTTTATGACGTAAGTAAATTCTGCGTATTTTTTTCCGTTATTGTTTCTTAAGTTGGCCGTATAAAATCTGAGAGCCGTATGTGCACATATTAAGCTACTTAATGCCCGCACATGCGCAAAAAGCGTTGAATAAACATTAAAAGACTCGAAATGAGTCTGCTAGTCTGCCAAAGGCAGCATGAACTAGGTACATGAACAAAGACCTGGCTGTTCTTTAATGACAGGCTGTTAGAATAAAGCAAGCAACTAGATATGCCCGTGCCTCTCCGAATGCTTTTTGTAACGAGGCCGGGCGGGCTTGAACGGTGGATTTTCGACCATCCTAACAAAGGCATCTAATAAATCATTTTGTAAGACAGTGGAGGATTACTCATAGTTTAGGAACCTAGTTGGTAATTAGCATGGAGGTATCTGTAAGTATCAAGACTTACGACTGGTTTGTCGTTTTCATTGTGTGGATTTCGCTGTTGACTGCAACATGATCAATGATAGTTTTTATTCGACCCAAATAGTCCTCTAACTTCTGTTTTACCTTGGCCTGTCACAAGTTCCTAACAAGTATGCGTGCCCGCGTTCCTTTGCTGATCCTTTGATAGAGGCAAAAAAACATTCTACTTTCTGAATACCCATGTCATCATTAAGTTGCGAAATGTGTGTCAATGGTTACTGGTGTTGGAGGTGATTGGTCTGAAGACCTTCAGATTTTTCTGATATCGGCCAAAGTAAATCTTCCATTAACTGAACTGTTAGCCTTTAGCTATCGTCGCAACAAAGACCTCACTTCCGTACATTTACTCTCCTACATTCAGATCATAAAAGACTTACAAAACGAGGAAAAAGTGGTTCCAAAAATAAGTGTCTCTGCAAGGGTTCGTTAAACTGCACTTGACAGATCTGAACGCCATATACAGCAATGATTTGTACTCGAGCATCTTTCTCAAGTACACTCACAGCGTGTAAGCACATGACCTTTTTCATCAAAATGTTTATGCAAATCATGTACAAGACACAACCAGTCAATGGTTTATGTAAAGGAGCTTTCCAGGATTTATTGTTCTGATATGGTATGAACGCTGACTGAAACAGAACTGATGAGAGGAGCAAAAAGTAGCAAACATGAAAAGCTCCAAAATGTACTGCTGAGGTGGTTTTTTTTCCGGTAGATGTCAGTTTGGCAGGTTCGGGCACAGTGAATTGCTGGAACAAATGTTGATTACTTTGGTCAGCTGGTGCATTTGTGCTCACAATACAAAATTACGCGAGATTACTTAGCTCCAAAAACCTCCTTCACACATAGGTTCGTTAATTAGGTTCGATAATTGTTAAGGATTATTATCGATTTCTTTTACCCCTGTCAACACTGAGCTCCATGGTCAGTTAATAAGAGAGCGGGATGGTGTGGTTGATCGGTTTTCACAAAGACTACTTTGAACTCTACATTTTATTTACTAATTGCCCGACTTTAGCCCTATGAGGACAGCAATTTTGCTTCGTTTTCTCATCACGCCTTAAGTAAATAGCTGACATGAAAGAGTGACAAAAATCAAAGAAAGGTGCTTGTGAAATGTCGTATGCGTTTCTGCTGCGCTTTGTCACTACATTGTTCAAGACTATTCAATCCAAATAGTTCGAATGGCACTGTGTCAGACTTTGAAGAAAAAGCTGCGTTGCAGTGTATATTGACTTATTCAGTAGGCGGTCATGAGACAAAATGTGGCTCAAGGGAGTCAAGATAGATGAAAAATCAATATTTTTTGCGCTACTATGAATCAAGTTCTAATTATTACAAAAACGCTGGACGGCCATGCAAGAGGGCTGCAATTCTAGGCAGTAGAAATGTAAATTCCGGCGTGCAGGTGTAATTTATAGTTTTATTTTTCTGTAACACTTTAGTGCCACGGCTGTCAGTAAACTATCTTTTTTTGCTTATCAGCATGGCAACAGCAAACTGTTCGTTAAGGCCAGTCAGCCACAGTTCAGTATCAACGTGTTTACGCAGGATACGTCGCTATCACATACAGTGGTCCACATGGGTTTTTTATGATTGTCTGGCCTGTTAGCAAAGTATAAATTAGTATCGATTGATAAATAGAGAAAGAAATTGATTGAGAAGGTGAGACAAGTACATTCACGTGACAATACAACTAAAGCAGCTGCGTTAAATGCTAAATTTATATATTCTAAATACCATCTGAATTTTGACATTGTAAGTGTTTATTTTGCATTTAAACTGTTAACTCAGGCATTATGGCTATTTAAAGAGCGTGTCGAATATAGCGTGCAGACAAATCCTTAATGTTAATGAACATTGTTTCACGCCCTGATGGTACCCTGTGTTAGCTGACGAGATACTCATCTGCATAGCAAACGTTTTACAAGATACGCCGGCATCTAAAAGTTTTCATATATGGTTCGATCATCCAGCGACAGTCTAATTGTGAACGCGTTGTCAACGGAAGTGTTGCTGTTTTGGATTTCAGTGGGCTGCATGGCACGTTGATGTCGTTCCTATCCGCGTATGTTTGCTCGTTCTACAATTGGCTGGTTTTGATTTAGGCCTTTTTCTCGGAGGCTTTACTTAGCGTGCTTTGTTATCATACTAAATTCTTATTTGAATAATTTATGCAGTTACTTGGAAAAGGCACAGCTTTGCCCCGCATAGACTGCTTTCTTAAGGCTGTCTCGACGTATAACAGAGAAACTCACTGCCCTTCTCAATAACAGTACTCACCACACAACACCAGGTGTGTCTGATTCCATGATTGTAAGCGCAACTTGACGCAATTTGGCCAAAAGACGTTATTCTCAAGAGACTGACAGAATTTAAGCTTGTAAATGACCATAATATGCCTTCTGACTTATGTGAGAAGTTTAAATTTGTCGCGCTTTTAAGTCCAGCGTTTTCAGATTGGTATGAATAAGCAAAATTTTCCATGGCATCGTTAATTCAGCGAAAGTGGCTTTACATTGACAACTGACGTTCTACCGCACGTGAAAAACCAGATCTCTCACAGAAACGAATTTTTATCAAAAAGTACGGGACTTTCATTGGATATCCATTTGAGAAGTATAGCAGATGGTTTAATAAAATTATCATCTTAACTGGAATCTCATCAAAATCCGTGGATTGAATACTGAGAGACATCTGAGGAGCCTACTCAATGGAAGGGGTTTTTTGTAAACCGTAAAGCCAAGAGCAGTACGTGTCTGGTTAGTAGCATCTTCTTGTAATTGGATTATGTTAAATCTTTCCGTGCTTACTGAATATACTATTTACCATTGAAATTAAAAGTATTCAAGTCAGACGCTTGCAGGATTTTCGAGACATTTTCCCGAAGTTCAAGTTCATTGGGCGTTTTCGGACAAAATTATGATCTCAAGTTCCAGCTTATCAACTTTAAAGGACACAATTTTTCTCATTTACACTCTATAAAGGATGATAAAAATATGAAAAACGGTGTCGCGTTATCTAACGTCCCTATTACGGTTTCCGCTGATTAACTCTTGCGTCATAAATAGAATGCCAGTAGACGCCTACGACCAAAAGTCGCAAATTCAAGCAGGAATTGAAGCATTTGATCCTAAATCCAGTCAAGTATCACAAGTCAGTAATGAAATAAACCGTTTTAGACGATAAATGCATTTTCCAAAATTTTCATAAAATTGATATTCTTTAATCGAATAATGTTTCAGGGTGATCGCCCGAACTTGTTCCGGACCGTTCAAAGTTCACATCCGCCCTACGTGGTAGGCGACAGTTTTAATCTCTCCCACCGCACTTTTTGCGCTCAGATTGCCTTTCCCACTTCAATAAATAGTTTGCGGACCTGTATTGTCAGCACCAGGTGTAGCGCCATCCTGGAGGAGACGCTTTGCCACAGTCAAAATGTTTGATATCCCAAATTCCTACCATGTTTCAGCATAGATAAAGAAAACGATTGAGGTTGTGACAGTGTTAGTCTGTCATTACCAAAGTAACGAAGTATAAAAACGCCCAGGTCTGAGAACAACGGTGCTGTTCAGCTTAAGTGACTGAGATCATACAATGTTTATCTGCATGCACCTTGCCCAGTTACTGAGAGCCTGGCCATACTCTCTCTCTCTCTCTCTTTGTTCTCACCCATGCGGTGGTCATGGCCTTGTCTGCTTTAGTCGACTTAAACAATATTTCAAGTCAGGTCGGTTAGTTCCCGGTTCACTTAGCTCCTTGACTTCGAATCTAGTCAACGCGCAGCTACACAATTTCATCTAGTTTCTTTGATTAGTTATAACATATTCCTGAACGGCGTTGTTATTATGGGTCTACTGTCGTAAAGCTCGTTTAGACCACATCGGTGGTTGTTTGTAAATGACTCGGTCAGTATTCTCCGCGTCTATCGGGTTCTGAATTGACAAATGTGCAATTTCGGTTAACTTTTTCTATCACAATATTCCTAGAAGACTAAATATCCGCCTTCCAAATATTTCTAAACGCCAATTCCGTAATCTATGAAGTGTAAGCTTTGATGACAAAGCTACTTCACCCACTGTTTTAGACTCGTAGAGCTGTAGCCAGCAGTTTGACAACAGAGAAGAATGTTCACAAGCTGAGATAAAAAAATTTATTCACCTGACGTTTTGGATTGATGCTCGAACACCCCATCAGCGACATCATCAGATACCGAGAAATTCATGCATGGTTTACTGTAGCATTTATATGATGTAGTCGCTATCTTACTGCATACCTACAACAGTTAACTCCCCCTTCATCAGGTATACTTGTTCGATGGCCAGCATACGCATCGTTAATCGCTCAAATTTCAATATTCATGTTGACTGTTGGCATGATGGTGGCTCGGTCATCTAGGTCACTGGTACTGGTGTTTAAAACAGTGTTCACAGGCGCCCACCCCCTTCCCTCCCAGGGTGGCAAATCACTTTGGCCAAACTAAATCTCAGCACCGAATATGGGGTGGGAAGGTCATTACTATTGTTAAATGGCTAAGGGCGCGTGGACCATGACTAAAGCAGCACATGGCTCACGCAACTGTTGCTGCTCACGAGTTTTCGGCCTCTTCTTACGTAAATGTACGACCGGGTCTTCTCAATTGGTTCGTGCATGAACATGAAACGACAGAAAAATAAAGTTATTTTCCCAGCAATTGTGTCCATTTCCTCTCAATTACTTCCTGGGACTCTTATTTTCGCTTATATCAGTCGTTTCGATGACTTTCAGCCTAAATACCGCATTTGGGAGACAGCTACCGCAATAGTATGGAAAAGAGCTCACCTTGTATTGGCTACACGTCAAGCCCGGGGAGCTGCGGCCGACCAAAATCATCGCAGCCGTACTTTTATTTGCTTCACAGTTCCAAACGTGGAGGTCTTCGTAAAGGTTCCTCCCGCAAACCAACCTGCGGTTATGCCCGTCATGGTCGTCCATACTTCACTTGAATATACCACACCTTCTTCATGGCGACAGAAATCACTAGACACACCAGCCCTCGGATGAGGCAATACACATACCAATTGGGTAGCACTTTAACTTACTCAAACAAACCTATTGAAACAGATTTCACGTCTGCCTCATGCTCTCTCAGGTATGACTTAATACCGTCAGCACGGACCATGACTTTGTCAGTAGCCTCTGCTGTCTGGGAAAGCCACACATAGTCCGGTACACAATAAATGAGGTGGACCAACAGGGGGCTAGATCAGGGCACGACAGGCGTTATTCGGGTTGCGCTCCCAGAACAAATACCAAACATGTGGGAGGGGTGTGGTGGCACGCGTGGATGCAGGTTCAGGCCGCACTAGCCGCCTGTGACCTTTATGGCGCTTCCATCTGCGCCCGATCCCACCTCCGGTCTTCATGACTCTGTCTTGGCACCGGATGAGGGAAGAGAGAGTGTGATAGCTGCAGCGGGAGTCTACTATTGTTTAAAACGAATCCGCGTGCAAGTCATGGCTCCTGCACCACGGAGCGCACGGTGGGCCTCGTTGAAATTGATGGCCAAACTGTCGTGGGTGAGTCCGTAGTAGGAAAGTCTGGTTTAGGTGACAATGACCACTTAGCAGGCGAATGTAGCATTTGCCTTCAAGTCGGTGACAACTCACTGCATGTGTACGTAGTTTGAGGACCAGTGTTGAAAAGTGATGATGTGTATCAAGTTAGAACTCTTAAAGCCGATCCGTTTCTCGACAGCCTCTGAAGGCTAAGAATGCTGCAACGAACATGCAATCAATAATTCAGCTGAGTGGATCACGTTACATGATAGGACCGTTATAATCCATGGAGGGCCACCTTGGCTTGGTATTCTCTTCAAATTTAAACCCTGACTTATAAGTGTCATTTGGCAGCCGATAAACCAAAGGACACTTAAACGAAGCCATAGACGTGCAGACCGCAATTATTGGCAGTCTCTTTGTTCTAAAGACGTTATAACTTGAGCAGATTCCTAAAGTCCAAACAATTTCGAATCTTCCCTGTTGAATGTTTGTATAAATTTGGTTATTTAAGGGTTCAAAAGGGGAAAGTACGTAAATATCGGTAGTTTATCGGTTACTTTTCCGTAATTTTGGCAGAGGTCAACTCTACAGGCCTTGCGTCTCCTGTTCATCGGGGAAAATTAGTTCAACCAGAATATTTCTTCCATCGTATAAATCGGGGTGGACTTCAATTTACATTTCTAGTTCATTCTTCACGATCGCTCGGTCATATATTATCCCAAGATTTGACAGACGTGGGCCGCTAACCTGATCTCGTCTGTCATCAAGCACCAGGTAAAAGCTCTTCTATTATAGCACGCACTGGTGTCTGTCGGCAGTTGTCAGGATTACTGAACATGATTTCAATGTTATAATTACTCAACCATGCACCTTCCATTCTTCCTGAACCTTCAATCGACAGCCCTCGCAATAATAATTAGCCCCTTTATAGTCGGCATTGTTGGTGCTAAACTGCAAAGTTTCAAACAGAGACGAGGCAAGTCACTCCTTGCAAGAAGGAAGATGATGCCCATCGGAGCACTTTTTATGCATTCGAGTTGTCGAAATCATACAGTACCTCTTCGCTGTGACGCACCGACAATAGCTTCGACTCAATTCGACTGAAGATAAGACTTTGCGATAGCAAATACATTTGAAAGCTCCATTTACGCCTGTAACATCCACCTACGTCACATCAAGACCGTGAATTCTTACACATACGCTGGGGATGCTATACAGGACATCGTAAAAGATGCCATTAACGTTGGATAGTCGTTCTGAAGGGGGCCAAGATGTCTTTCCTCTCATTGGGCTAAATTCCAGGGGGGTAGAAGCTAATGCGTCCTGATTGTCACGGACACTTCATATTTATTATAGCAAGCGATCTCTGATCCAGATTAGGAGTGAAACAGGGAGTGAGGTAAATGCTTTGCAAGTCTACTCTCACTTTAATCCAACGCATGTTACCGTCCGTGCACCACCCTGCTGTGGTGCATATGGTGGACGTCGTCGAAAACATTGGCTTAACTTTCATAGTAAGGGATTTGCAGCATATTCATGAGGAAGGTTTCCTGAGCCTTCCACTCTTCCGCATGTGTCAGCAACCTGTCCGAGCCTGCCAGCAGATTATTGAGGAGAAAACGCGTAGGGACTGAGATGGCGTAAGCCTCCACCTAGCCTGTGCCACATGCAAGCATGGTAACAAGGCTTGGCGCAGAGTCATCGGACCCGACCACAGTATGCCACTCATTCCCAACATTGAAACAGGGACGACCTGCTCTTTTCAGGAGAGTCGAAAACTTGGTCGGAGTCGAACAAACCTTGAAGAAAGTTGGAAACTAGGAATGTTTTCCTGTCCTGCGTTTGTTCTGTCCAGAACTGACTCATCTCCCTATTCTTTGAAGAACGCTCACCGATCGCTAATGAGACAAGTGAGTTCCGATAGCGATCGATGAGCCTTTGTCACCTAACGTCAATAGTACCGATCTAAGCTGGCAAGACAACGAGCCTGTGGCTCACTGTTTAGAGCGTTGGACTTCTGATCACCGAGTCATGGGTTCGATCCTCGGGGGTGCACCACCTGGGGTTGGGTATGACCCCCTGATTGCCATTCCAGTTTCCCTTGTCTTTGTTGGAAACGTTTATCACCCTGTCTAGCATTTGATACAGGTGCTGGCTTTGGTCAGTCGTGAGTAGCTGCTGATAATTCCAATCTCTCCTTATCTTCCTCTAGCTAACGTACTACAACCTTACATATATACAAGTGTAAGTAGCTGGAGATCTGCATCCACTTAGGCCGGCTTCTTAATTGACGATCAGCTTGGCTCCGATACCAAGCCGGGGACATCTTTTTGTGCAAGCCCAGTCTTCAAATAGTTATCCTAAGTATCCTCGGAGCCTCCATGTGCCTCTTCGTTGAGCGCAGGGGTCAGGGTTCATCTCCCTGTTCCCATCAGTGGTTTTGCATTTCTCAATGTGATCCTTGCGTACTCAACCCTGTTCGACAGTGAAAGGGAAGATTGAACTTCCGAGGAAGTTCTGTGCCTGGCAAATGCCGAAGGGAAAGAACTATTATTGTTTGATAGTGGGCTCTCTCCAAAACAGCAATATCAGGGACAGTGCACAAGGGTCACGCTTGTGAGCGGCCCTACGCATTCTGTCAGGTAGATGTTAGTTGCAGATTATAACGTTGCGCTTACAGCGGCTGAAAGACGCCTGGGTAGCAATCTGATGCATTGCTTCAAGAATGACGAGTTCAATTTACAAAAGCTTTTATACAGTCGGCACGCCGAGCGGTCTGTTTTTCTGCAGTTTTGCATAAAAACCTTGAGAAATCAAAGTCCAGTGTGACTTCAAAGACATGTAGACATTTTGCGTTTTTTTGTGAGATTCCGATCAATGCATGCACTAACTCGGGCCTAATAGTTTTTAACCTCTGTCAGACTTATACTTTACACAAAGTTAGCAGACACTTAGTGGAAACGCCCTCAGATAAGTAGTTTGCGTACCTGAGAGGCAGAGGAAACGGCCCGAGGCAGAGGCCCGCCGAGACCGCAATTCAGTTCACGCGACATTACAAAAGCACACGCGGGGAGTCTCCACGAGAGAGAACTTGCAGAATCAAGCTAGTTTACGTTGCTATCTTATTTTTACTCATCGCACCCAGCTATGAAACTCGTTCTTTTATCTCCTTCACTTTGAAAACACGCAAAACTGTGGGTCACAGGGATTTGGGCTACACATTTCAAGAACCTTTTGCCCCTCCCTTCATGCAGCCAAGCTCAAGGCTGGCCCTCCTTCATTTATTAGAAAGGATCTCATTCCCCACCCCCCCCGGTAAGTTCAAAGCCCTCATGAGGCTAGTGGATAGAGTAATGGTATAATGAGTGCTGGTCTCCGCGGAGACGCAACCTATCGTAGCATGCAATCCAATTATCGCACCACGCTTCCACTCGGTGACATAACACCGCATAAATCACAAGAGGATAAAATTCCACTTTGGCAGTGGAAAGAGTTTGTCGGTCATTGCTGTACAGAGAAGCTCCAATCACCTTCCCCGGTATGGAGTTTTACCGGAATTGCTAACAGACTCATGATATGCAGATGAATTTCCACTGACATAGCGAATGTACTGGCGGTTTTTTTCTAGTGACTTTTGTTTCTTATGACCTCGCCATTCTAGCGTAATGTTCTTTACTTTCCTTTATATCCCATTTTTCGATATGTTGAGGAGATGGTGGAAGGACTCATCAAGGTCTAGTCTAAATGTGACTATCTATAAAGACAAATATGGGCTCCACTCATTGCACTGACTCTCTAACTGTCATCAAAAGGCTGCCATTTCGAAAAATAAGCTTAAATGGGGTAAAGGACCACCCATACAAGTCTAGTTATTCCAGTCACTGGTGATAGTAAGAAGATCCTGATCAGGTATGTTGCTGAGCAGTTCCTGCAACTAGAAGGATACGGTATTTACCTTGCACCGGCCGGCAGCTGATGTGAGGAGGCAGATTCAAATGATAAAGATGTTAGTACGATGCTTGTTTAGTTATACGTGTGCTAGACGACTACTGACCGTTTCTCCAGCAATTAATGCATATTTCATACATGCACACAGGGTGATCGTCACATGTTTAGCACAAGACACGCGGTAACCGCTATTATAGGCCGCAACTTATTTCGGCAGCAGGATCTCGAAAGAAAGATCTCAGCAGACATCTAAATTGTGCGGGTGAAGACGACAAACTGTCAAACTTCAAGTAGTAAGTTGCAGAAGCGCTCCAAATTAACATTTCATTCTCGACTAAGTAGCCAATTTGAAGTGGAGAATTTAGCCTGGAGGGCGAAAGCCTCATGTAGTTTTTAGGAAAGTTTGAACACAATCGGCCGGATTGGTTTTTTTAACGTAACTACTCAATAACTCCAGCTTATTAAGAGCTAAGCGCAAGGCACACGTGATAAAAGAACATGGGTCATGCTTCTTCGCAGTCAATCGACGCTATGGCAAGCCTCCGGCTTCGCAGATTCTATGATCTGGTTATCAACAACTTTATCGAACGCTCGCATTTGGTTCTCAAGCGATTATTCGCCCAGTGTGAATATTTCTTTATTCCAACGTAAGTAGTCTTAAAGGAAGTTAACAGGGTGAACTAACTTCCTGGTTAGCTATTGACAATACACGAATAACTGTTCCATGTAGACAAACAAGACGCGTGCATGCCTTCCGAAAGGGACAAGTAAACTATTTCCAGTTACGCCCACTGACACGATATGACAGTTCTATCACCGAAAACAACGACTTGCACCGCGTTTCCTAGATTCAACACCGGCAACTGTCACGTAAATTAGGTCATATGGCAGTTCGACCGTCGATTTCGACGAGGTCCGCCGTATGCTCCACACTAGGTGGTGCAGGGACGGTGACTTGCGCGTGAATTAGTTTTAAGTGATCGTAGCCTTGCGCTGCAGCTACCACACTCTCTCCTCCTCCCCCACCTGAGCCCTGTGTCAAGACAGAGTCAAGAAGACCGGAGATGGGAGTGGGCGCAGGTGGCTGGCACGGCCGGAGCCGCCCCTGGGCGTGCCAGCACACCTGGCTCGGATCCCACGGAGTGGGAGTGCCATAAAGGCCACATTAAGAAGGAGCCATTGCAGCCTGATTCTCAGTCCGCCAGTCAGCCACTCCACACAAAACACACACTGGGCTGACCACGCGGTCCGAGTTATCCCGTCAGTTGGCAACCTTCCAAGCCACGGCTTTTAGCGCACCATGATAGTTTCAAGCGCATCAGATTGTTTATAGTGAGGAAAATGCGCTGAGCTGTCGACCTCACTCTCTCCCCCACCCCCACCATCAGACACTGTCCGAGCCGGTCAGTTGCCTGATGTGGGAGTGGGCGCATTGGCTGACGGATCGGCGTACCCGTCTTCGCACGCCAAAGCACGATCTGGCCCCCATAATGCACACACCAGGATTCACAAACTCAGGGGATATGGAGCAGCCATCGCCGTCTAACTCCCTATCCACTGGTCAGCCACTCGACACACACAGCACATACACTGAGCCGACGGCGTGGTCTGGTGGAAGCGTCAGATTGGCAGACTTCCCAGCCACGGTTTCTAGGAAACCGTGATATACTCTGGTAAATGGTAATTGTGAGGGTGTTGTCGATGCATTGCTGTAGGTAGTGTGTGCTGATGTAGCTTAGCCTCCGGTAGTTTACCGGAGGTTGTCGTGGAGGCGCATGTGTCCTAATAGGCCCATGCGGTGTGTAATGTGCGGGAGCAGTGAGGTCAGTGAAGGCGGGCGCGTCGACTTATGTCGGAGCCCCAGGCACTGGTTCACCAGCCTCCGCGCGATGGATTCGCAGGTGACTGACCAGGCCGATGCGTGCGTTGAAGTTGCGGGCGCAGTGTGGGCAGGAGAAATCGGTAGAGGCTGTGGCGATGTCATTCATGGTAGTGGGGGTGGCAGGGGCACTAAGAATGGCAGGAGCGGAGGGTGTGCCTGGTGTATCTGTGTTGTCGGCATTGTGGTGAATTCCGCTGTCATAGATGCGCATGTGACCGAATAGGCCCATGCGATGAGTGAATGCGCGAGGACAGTGAGGGCAGTGGAGGCGACGATCTCTGCTGTGTGATGGTGCTCCAGGCACTGGCTCACCGGTCTCTGTACGATGTATTCGCAAGTGACCGACCAGGCCGATGCGTGAGGTGAATGTGCGGTCGCATTGAGTACAGCTTAGGAGAGATTCCCCATCGCTGATGGTGATGGTGGTAGTGAAGGCGATGGTGTTGTTGGTTGCGGTGGTGGGGGTAACAGGCGATGAGTAGATGGATGTGGTCTCTATGATGGTGGGAGTAATGGAATTGTTGTCAGGAGTGAGGGTGGGGGGAATTAGGTCATAGTGACGCGGTCTCACATGCTTTCTTTCCCTCCCTCCTCCCCACCTTGAGACAATGGCCAGATAGTGTTACGAGGACTGCAGACAGGCATGAACGCCGTAACTAAACAAGTTAAACAGATAGCTTACGCGCGTCATATGGACAACCTGCTTTCCCCTACATGTACCAGGCGACTACAAGAGGCGTAGGGCATCGCATCAGGGAAAATGTCATAAGAGTTATACTGAGGAGCTACTGCTGCCTGACTCTCAGTCCTCCACTCACCCCAAAATACGCCCATGAGGACCGCGTAAGCCCCTCAGCTAGCCTCTGTCCAAGCCACGGCTATTAACGCGTCGTGATACATCTAAGCGTGTCATATTTATTTTAGAGAGGAATGCGATTGTCTGCCATGGGGATTTATTCGCTCGCCCATTTCACTGTCTGAACTCCTCTTCCAATTGGTAATTGTACTGGGCGCAGTGGCGGACAGAATTAGACAGCCGTCTGCGTGTTACAAACGAATTAATGGGCACGTCATATACCGTGATACACCCAGAACATGCTTCCCACCTACGCGAAGTGTGCACGTTCTGACATGGGATGCTGCGCCTGTCATGCTGTTCATAGTGAAGTGGGCTATATGCTTGCTACTGGAAGATGTTCCAGGTGGTAGCGCGTAGATTGGAACGGATTCCTTTGTGGTCCATAAATGTGCGGGCTGGTACAGCGAGATGCGGTGATGGCAACTGAACTGTTGTGTCTTAACGCAGATTTTCGTGAAGGTGCATATGGCAGAGCAGGCCCATACTGTGACAAAAGGCAAGTAGGCGACAGAGGAGCGGTGGGTATATGCTGGGGCTCGTGGCAGTCGCTCGCCTGTTCCAGTGCGAAGGACTCGAAAAGAGGCCGATTGTTGACTCAGAGGCACAGTGAGAGGACGGAGATGATTGGATTGTTGCTGCAGAGTTTGTGCTGGTGATGCTGTCGGTGGGAGCAGAGAAGTAAACAAACTGGTTTCTGTAGGCGTTTTAGCACGAGTCATCTACAGCGGCAGAGGGAACCTGCGTTTCTAAGATGTTCGAAATTAGGGATACAAACTTGGGTCCCTATTTAATCATACGGCCTTTCTGTGAGAATCCAGCCCCCCTATACGGCATTCCATGGGTTATTCGGTTTTACTTGTAATAATTGGACTTGTTACGGCTGCGATCATGTTTGATTTAGCCAGCCTCGAGGATGTCACGTATTTTACGTCTCCACTCGTGAAAATTCGTGGCAGCGGACCTGGATATCTAAACTCATTCTGTTCTTCAGCGACGGACACCGAATACCGAATATCAAGCACCGCTAAAATATCTTGCCGAACCGCGTCGAGCCAGGTTTTTACTTGACCTCTTTAACGCATCGAAATGGGCAACGGCATCGGATCGAGAGCAGTATAACTCAGCTCTCGAGGTGGGCGACGGAGGACGTGCCCAAACCACCTCAATCGTCTTTCTTTGATAGTCTGAGATATCCTGGCTATATCGTCGCAGCGAGTGCGGACTGCCTTGGTTGAGACGTAGTCTGTGTACTTCACTCCAAGGATGGTCCGAGGCAACGATGGTCAAATACCTCAAGCCTTCGCTCATCTTCCACGCGCGCAGCCCAGCTTTCATAACCGTAGAGGAGGACCAACCGGACGGATGCACGGTACACGCGGATTCTAGTGATGACGAAGAGGTCGCGTAGGGTTCATAAGCACTTTCGAAGGATAGAGAAAACTGGGCGAGCAGCGTCGATGTGGAAGACAATGTCGTCCTTACTCTGTCCATTCGGCAGCATCCTCGCCCCGAGGTATTTGAAACTGTCTACTTCTTCAAGTTGACAGCCATTAATCCCGAAAGTTGCTTTCTCCTGGTCAGGGATGCCGCTCGAAAACAATTTGGTCTTCCCAGTGTTTATGGATAGGCCGACCGAAGCAGTGATCTCATTCACCCGCGGCACCACAGACTGTAGATCACCAAAGCTTGAGGCTAGCAAGGCGATATCGACAGCGTAGTCTAGGTCAGTCAGGCGGCGTCCGGGTGCAAAGTTCACACCGTCAGAACCATGTAGGTCCTTCTTGAGAATTCAGTCAATGGCATAGTTGAACAAAATGGGCGACAGGATGCAACCTTGCCGAAGGATTGGGAGAGACTTTTATGGACGAGGACTCGCGTAGTGATGGAGCGATAGTAGGCCTTGGTCGAGGCAATGACTTTGGCCGGCACACCATCGAGTTCCATTTTTCGCAACAGTGACTCATGATGGACGGGATCGAACGCAGAGGCAAAGTCAATAAAGCAGACGGCCGTCGGCTGCTGGTAGCCATGACGGAATTCCAGAATGCGACTCAGAGGGAATATCTGGTCCACGCATCCACGCCCAGCTTGGAATTCGACTTGGTTGGGTCTCGTACAGACTGAAACTGCCTGAGGACAATAGTGAAGACCTTCGCAGCAACTTCAATAAGGCATATGCCGTGGTAGTTCACACACTTTCTCTTATCTCCCTTCTTGAAGACAGACAAGGGGATGCCCGCACACCAGTCATTAGGAACTACTTTGTCATGAAGCAAGGGTGCCAGAGTGGCAACACAGCCCTTGTAGATTTCTGTGGGAATACCGTCCACTCCGGGCGCCCTGTTGTTTTGTAGCCTCTGTATTTCATCGGCAACTTCTGCCTCGGAAGGCGGTCGTACGACACTGCATAGGCTGGAGATGGATGAAACTCAGATACAGAGGATAGCGAAGGTGTGATTTGTTGCCCATCAAAGTTGAGGTGCTCGAAGTGCTCAAGCCAGCGATCGGCCTTGGCCGAACTGTCAGTACTAAAGCCGCCATTCACATCGCGAACAGAGCCACTAAGTGTCGAGGGCTCACCACTAACTTGGCGGATAATTTGGAAGAGTTTGCGAGCGTCACCAAAGTTTTAGGTCTGCTCCATGTACGTCACTATTCCAGACCAACATTTCTGCCGATCATCCCTGGCTGACTTTTCTGTCATGTTCCGGAGTTGGCGGAAGGAAGCATCGTTGTGGGACCTGGCTCGAGCCGTCCGGGCAGACAACCACAGGGTTCGTCCACTGATCCGGTCACTGCGGCGCCACTGGGCGCATCCGAGAATGTTCTCAGCTGCTCCATAGACGGATGTCTTCAGTGATGACCATTGGTCACTGCCTTCGTTGTCGGCTCGGGTCATAAAATGGAACCGAATTTCTGTGTTCAAGGCCTCAGCAGTGCAGGGTTGCCCAATTTTTGCGACATCGTGGCTAGCACGTGGCATTTTGGGTGCAGATAAGAGGTGAACTTTCAGGCCTGTGCGAACGGAACATAGTCAGACTCATGGGCGTTACCAGTTTCGGCACCACGCATTGATCTGCTATCGGGAACCCAATCAATCTGACTCGCGGTATGACCGTAGTTTGAATGCCAAGTCAGCAGATGTTTGTGGCGGTGCTGGAAGCAAGTGTTGGCGACAAACGGTCGGTTCTAATCAGCTAAATTTAGCATTCTCTTACCATTATCGCATCGAGAGCCAAGCCCAAACCGACCAATAAGGTGACTGTTTGACGAGTCCCCGGGTCCAGTCCTACCATTCAGTCCCCCGCAACAGTCGACAGATCACGGTGAGTAAGACTTTCTACTAACTCCTGCAGCTGCGAGTGGAAGGCCTCTTTATCGCGCTGTTCGGCAGCTGATGGTGGTACCAGACCTCAACCCTCCGCCGTTGGTCCGCGATTGATCGTATTTGAGGAAGCCTTTGTTGCGAGTTTCACTATCCGCAGGCACGTCGGATTCGCGGTCGTTAAAAAAAGCCCATCTTCAAAGAAACTTTCTGGGAAAAGTTGCATATTCGTCCCTTTACCAGCCTGCAGAATCACGCAGGACTCTTCTTTCTTGGAGGTGACTGAAGCGTCTATATTGTCTTTAACATACCAAGATTCCTCCTCTGAGCGTTAAATCAGTATTGTACAGCAATTTGTAAAGCAACCCCTTGGGCATAAAAGGGAACAGGCTTGTATTCAAATAACGAAAGACTGGAGATAGAGTAGTATCTGAAAAGAAAACCAGAACGTGTGTATTAAGTTCCAGTTCGGAGATGGGTAAATATTACCTCTGACCTACGCAACCCGGAATGCCATCTCAACTATCTGATTGCCAACGGAAAATTTTATATTCCTGAACAAAAACTTGACATATTCAACGATTATGGATTTAACACGTTTCGAGTGAAGATATCCTTCGTTACGCTGATTGAATATGGTTTTCACTAATCAGGCATACCATGACATCCAGGTGAATAAAGATAGATAGTAATAGAAACAAAGAAACTATGTAACCCGAAGTACTCTGGAAACTGTATTCAATAGCGTCTTTTCAAATAAAAAAAAACAACCAATGTATGTTGTCTAAACCTAAAATCGTAAATTCTCTATGCAAAGGCACTTTAGCCACTCGAAAATGTGACGAGGCAAACTCTGCGACGCATTACCGTAGTGCGAGGCAGGATTACGCCAGAGACCGGAACTTCCTTTCGGACAAAATTTTTATCATCGCCGAATGATCCTGCAAAAAACATAAGATACCACAATGACAGCCGCGTGCCGCCAAAAAATAAAACCGGCGGACGGAACATTAAGCGACTTCAAATCGTGGTTCCGAGGGTCGGGACATGAATATCAGGCTTGTCAACAGCACAAGTTCCACTAGGTTTAAAAACTAGGTAACGGCGGAAATCGACATTGACAGGCCGTTACTTGCGCATAGGTGTGCAAAATTAAAAACATTTGGTCTGCACCGTAACCGAAAGACATTATTAAATGCCGTGAGCATAGGAGGAAACCGAGGGGTGAAATACGGAACTGGCTAAAATATTGACGGGTTGGAGTGGAAAGTGTACAAAAATCAAAGCCAAAACTACAACAAACGATGCCAAATTGTACAGGTTTGACTTAGTGTTTTAATGGAGCCCGGGAGTCGATTTCAATGACTGTACATGGAGAATCGTCAGCATCACCAGAGTACCGTCCCCACACAGAATTTACTCTGTTGGGCATGACCTTAAGGACAAGAATCATTAAAGCGCTTCCCGCTGAAGTTAGAAAGAAAATACTGCGAGCGGACATGTTAGGCAACCACATATTGCTCGCACGTAGAGAAAAGTAACTAGGCGGATGGTTGTGAAATGTGATGAGGCAAGGAAGGCACATCGGAGGTATTGTTGGCTTTAGGAAGTGCGGTCGAAATACAGGTGCGCCGGTGGTAATAAAAGGAAGCTCCCCACCGGTAGCGCTTACCGCAGACTTGACAAACATATTTCCCTTCAGCCCTGTGCTTGCCATCAACATGTTGCTTCAGAGACAACTTTGAGGTAAATCCTTTGCTGCATATATTACAAACAAAGACTTTCGAGGACCGGTGCGAAATGCGTGGCTCGGGGGACTGCAGCTCGGGTTTCAGGGGAAGAGAGAATTTGGAGTCAAAAGAGGATGAGAGGGGCGGAAAGTCCGTGATAGGAAGATTTGAATATCTGCCACGCAGAGTTTTCAGGACCTGAGAGCAGTTCGAAACGTGCGCAAAGTAGGACTGGATATCGGAGAATACCGAGTTGCAGAAGCACATAAAAGGAGAGACCGGTACTGGTGGCAATTTCTCAGAGGTATCTGCGGCTGGGGCAGTCGCAAGTCTGGGCTTTTTGGCCAGAGACAGAGGAGGAGGCGGGGGTGGAGGAGGAGGGGGAGTGGGAGGGACATTGGGAGTAGAATGAGCAAGCTCCAAAGGACTGCTCTCAGCAATTTCAGCCTTTGGGATAGACTCCACTGCTGGGTGAGGAAGGTGGTTAGATTTTGAGGAAGGCAGTTTTTTGCAGATCCGCATGTGATGATAATAGACAGGTGGCCAACGGTAAACTTTCCCACACCACCGACACTTGTATCTCGGGGGATAGTGCAAATGCATATGTTGTTCCAAAAGCGATTTGCTTTTAAATCCTTTAGGACATTGAGGACAGCCGAAAGGCTTTTCATTTGAAGGACCTTTAATGGGCACAACAGGAGGATGCCTGTACGTGGAGAAAAAGTTCACGCCATCAGTCTCGGCATTTTCCGGACTGCTTTCACTCGTGGTCGTATCGCCTTTTTGGGCTTTAGGGGGGTCTGAGGCTTTTGAGTGTGTTGGGTCCTGTAGATCCGTCGCAGCTATTGGGCACTTAATGTAATGCCTCAAAAAATCTGGCATTCGATCGTAGGAAGAGCCACATGTGCATGAAAAGCTGGCTTCTACGGAGTGCTTTGTGTCAAAGTGGGCTGATATGTCTGACATAGTTCCTGCAACATAGTCACATTCCGGACAGACAAATTCTGTAGGGCTGTTCGCGATATTTCTAAAGTAATCTTTTAAATGTGTAAAGCCTACTGTGATGGGTTTGGACACTTTTGAAACTGTAATAGCATCGTGTGCACAAACTCATCATCCGTGCAGCATTCAGGAGCATAATTATTTTTGCACTGGTAGAACAAATCCAACGTCTTTTTTTGCAAAAACAAGGGAACCTTGGAGACATATATTTGAAAAAAAGTAAACCACTCCTACTTTTTCACAATCCTTAGATAACATTTTGCAAATAAAGGTGGTTAAGGACAGAGGGGCAACAATCCCTGATCACCTATATTTTTCATTGGCGCCTTCAAGGTCCCGCAGGTATCCTATCTTTTCCACTTCCTAGAGGTTCAGTTACAGCGAGCATTTGGACTATTGGCCAAGGCTCGCATTAAAAACAGGGAAGAGGTTCATTTTTAAGAAACCAGAGGTTTTGATCAAACACAGATCTCTTATGTGTATGCTTTTGATGAACAAATAGGCTTTCTGCGTCCCAAATATGGCTAAGCCCAACGAATTGAGTTTGTCGTCTAACGAAAATTACGGATTCAGTATCCATATCTTCAAATGAACGCAGATATAAAAGCTGAATACCCGAGAAGAATTAAAATATTTAAAAGAACAAAAATGTTTAATTTCATTGCTTTTGTGGTACAACTCTGATTAATGCACTCATAAAAGCACCGGTGGAATATTTTAGCCACAAGCGTCCGTTTTCAAACTCACAGGCACCACAACACGCTCAGCTTAAAAGAATGCAGGGGTATCAAAAACAAAGCTTTTCAGTTCGTGACCCCTGGCAAAGTGAAGCTCAACTATTTGCGCTTTGTCCACCTTTACATGACCGGAGAACATGTGGGGCTAACAGCAAAATTAAGAGAAATTACAGCTGAAAATAGTACAATTTTAAAATATATAACCCATACAGCAGCTGAAAGAGCTAATGCTAATGAAAAACTGTACCTACTGTTTCCTGGGACAATAATGTAAGGTTGAAGCTCCAGGCCACCGAGATGATTTGCGTAAATGCACAGTCATAAGGGTATGCCCAAGACTTCTCATCAGATATGAAGATAGGTGAACATTATATGAAATCTTTCTTAATTGGAACGAGAATTTTAACGTTCTTAAATCCTTTCAACTTACTCAGAATAGGTCGATCCAAACCAAGTGGGTCATACTTCTCTTCCATATTGAGAAAGAAACGTAGCTACTATTGAACAATAAACACGTGCTTCAAGACCCCACACAAAGGTTTTCTTCGACCTATTTTTGGGTTCCGTGGAGGAAAAAAGTGAAGAGAGCTCAAATCAGAACTGTTTAGGATATCCAGTTTGAGAGAGGGCACCTCATAATTTTTACGTCATATGCTACACGTTTCAGGTGGTTATTTTTATGGAGAAGGCCTATAACCGTAAGAGCCTAAGCTTGAACGACCTTAGTCCGTTTTGAGACGCACGGACACGCCTTTGCATTCGATATCACAAAACAAACTTCAGGATTATTTGGATCACCTCAAGATCCTATGAGGTTCGGCACGTAGTTACGAAAGCAACTGTTACCTGATTCTAACGCTGGGGTCCCAAAAAGTAGTACTGGAGATTGTTGGCCAAATGAAAGCTTCATTACTTTCTAGCTTCTTTCAGTCGGAGTTTTGTTTAGTTTTTTTCTGTCTTCTAAGGAGACTGATGGTGCCTAATAAGTATTATAACAATAAAAAAGATTATTCACTCACGAAGCAATTTTCCGCCTCTCCCACATCCAGAGCAACTACAGAATTTGGAAAAATTTGCCCCAGAAGATAATTTTTACTTCTCGCCTATAACGATAAGGACAGAACTACTCCAAATGGAGCCAGCTAAAATTCATTTACTCGTCATTCGAGAATTTGCCAACGTCCTGGGTGAGCCGTTGTCGATGATATTTCAAAAGTTCGTGGAGGAAGGTGTATTGTCGCTGGAATGGTAAACTTACCCTATCTCTCCAATGTGAACAGGAGAGTCCAGGCTGAAATCTAAACTCTACGGTCTCATTTGTTTGACTCGCGGTTTGTGCGAGGGAGTGGAAAGACTTATAATGAGCCATTTAATGATGCATGTGGAGCAGAAGCGCACATGATGTGCTGTTCAAGAAAGTTTATGCCGTGGTTACTCATGTCTTAAGAGTTGCCAATTTTCGATGGCAAAATAAAAAACTGTAGACCAGGGCCGCTCACTTGAGGCTATGTTCTTCGACCTTAAGAAGGCATTTGATAGCACACCCCATCGACGACTATTACATAAGATTTATCATTACGTTCATCGAAATTTTTCTGCCATGTTGACTGCGAAAAGTAATTGTCGACGACCTGGAACCCTAAATGGTACAAGTAGAAAGTTGTATCCAACATGTTACAGTCTTAGACCCCTTTCGCTCACTCATTTATAGTAAGAATTTCGAATTTCGAATTTAAGTCACTTTTAGTCACCTTATTGAGGGAAGTAGGCTTTCGTTCTTGAGCTCCCTATTCACATGCAAAAATGTCAATAGTACAAACGTTTACAGTGATAAATCTGACAATGAAAATGTAGGGTCATCGATATGTGTGGGCCAGGCGCAATCTGCCATTGCTTACAAAATCTTCATTATATTTACAATAGTTTCTCAGAAAATGAGTATCTAGTTTGAATTTAAATGTCTCGACAGTTTCTGAAAGGACCACCTCATCAGGGAGTCCGTTCCATGCTCCAATGACACTCTGTGAAAAGGTGTTCCGATGGACTTCCATGTGGACAAACTTCCTCTGCATTTTAAATGGATGACCCCGCAGATGTTCTGTCCCAGCCAATTCGAAGAAGTCAGCAAATTCTAGGGCACACTCGCGGCCTCTGACAATCCGGTAGGTTTGGATGAGGTCACCGCGTAGTTGCCTGTAATTTAGAGGAAACAAATGAAGTTCAACCAGTCTGGCTTCGTAAGGCAGATGACTTAGATTCTTGACCATCCTCGTAGCCCTCACCTGCACTCGTTCCAGCTGTAGATAATCCTTCTTTAACCACGGACGCCAGGCCTGGACGGCATATTCCAAGTGAGATCGAACAAATACCCCATTGGTTTTTCGGAAGAGTTCCTTATCAATCTGCACAAATTCACGTGTGGGTGCAAATAAGACCTGTGTAGCGCGTTTAGCTGCCTTTAAACACTGTGAAGATGGTTTAAGTTAGGAGTTTATTAGAACACCTATGTCCTTCTGTTCCTCAACAATTGAAAGGGGCTGCCCATTGAGAATGCATTGGTAGGAATCATACTCCTCACTGGTCCTACTAGTACGCAGTCTTAGGACCACACACTTCCCAACGTTAAAATGTAAGAGCCAACGAGCAGACCAGCTGCTAAGACGGTTGACATCCTCTTGAAGTGCGTGCCTATCGAAATCAGATCTGATGACCCTCCACAATTTATCATCTGCAAACATGATGGCGCTGCAATCCAGGTCATCGACACAGTCGTTGATGTACAATAAGAAGAGTAACGGCCCTAATACCGAGCCTTGGGGGACACCACTTAGAACCGGAGTAGGTGTTGACTTCGAGGTATCGACGCACACAGTTTGCGATCTACCTGTAAGAAAGTCTGCGATCCATGTAAGCAGCATTCCTCTTATGCCAATTTCAGATAATTTGTAGATGAGACGTTTGTGTGAGACACTGTCAAACGTTTTCTTGAAATCAGTGTATATGACGTCAACCCTACCATTTTCGTCCAGTGCACGAGTCCACTGCTCTGTGGGGAGTAATAATCTAAAAAGACAGGAGTGATTCTGTCTGAAGCCATGCTGGAGATCTGAGAGTAATTGGTTTTCGTAAAGGAACTTCATGGTTGCCTTCTTGATTATTGATTCCATTATTTACAGCAAATGGAGGTTAGGCTGAAAGGCCGATAATTGTTGACATTAGATCGAGCACCACTCTTGTATATGGGGTATATATTTGCTGCCTTCCATTCGGATGTCAGTTTCCCTGATTCAAATGACGAATTTAATATATGCGCTAGTGGTTTGCACAGTTCGCTGGCCAGTTCTTTCAAGAACTTGGCCGGTATATCGTCCGGACCAGATGACTTCGCTTCTTTCAGATTTCGCAGTTCTAGTTCCACGAGAGGTTCCTGGAAGCGTATATACTCAAGCACTGGACCGGCGTCTATAACAGCACTGTTGACGCTTTCAAGCTGAAGTTCCGGTTCTCTAGTGAATACCGAGGCAAAAAACCGACCTAAGTACTCGGCCTTGTCGCAATTTTAAACGACTTCAACACCATTCCCATCAATGTGTACTGCTACTGGGTCCTTGTTTTTTAGTCGAATATTGATATAATGGAATAAAATTGTTGGTTTATATTCAGCCTGTTGAATAATTCTTGATTCATAGTTCTTCTTTGCCTGACGAATCATTTTTTTTTTTTACAGCGTTTATTTGATGACGAAATTCTTTGAGATGCTCTACTGACGCTGTTTCCCTGAATACCTTCCATTTTTTATTCTTCTTCTTTAACTGCCTGTGAAGTTCTCTTGTTAACCAGGCGGGGTGACTATTCTTTTTTTGCACCTTCACTGGACAAAAGCGTTCAATGTGGAAAGCATGGGCAAGGCACTGTCTAAACAAACCTAAGAAACGAAATAAAAATATGACGATGTGTGCAGATAAAATGTACAAATACTTAATAATGTAGACAGAACTTGTCCTGATATGTCAACAGCAGGCAATGTTTTGAAATAAATGGTGAACTAGAAACAAAAAAGGCAGTGAAAAAACTCTTACCTTAAAAATGGAGGCAGAGATCAATAGGCCTTCATTTTTGAATGGAAGGTAGGAGAAAAAACTGCTTACGAAGATAAGGTCCGGTGGTAGAGTAGGGTAATACTGCAGTGGCATTTCAGAATGAGATAATGAAACGTCGCGATGATTTGTTCTTGATCACTTAAACGTATGAAACAAAATCTCACCAAAATGCGTCAATGAACTTAAGTCCTCAGCATCTTAGGATCCAGAATTGAATTCTGATGATGTTTAGTATCCAAAGAAACGGCAGCATTTAAGACTGCGGACCACCGAATGTGAACTTCCGAATGACTTCATCGTTTGGATGACTGGTGATATAAGGAGACAGCATAGTCCATGGGGGACTCGAGGTAGCAGAAATATAGTTTCAAGATGGTCACTTAAATTCCCGCTGGTCATTTCTCCACGTCATCAAGAAAGCTACAGGGAAAAGATGAGGAAAATAAAAGGTTAATAGAATCAGTGTTTAGATAAATGTGCAGTCTTCGCTTGAATGCAGATAGACTAGTTAACGACCTTATTTCAATTGGCAAGTTATTCCAAAGAAACCTATACTTAGAAAGGCAAAGAAGAGAGAGCGTTTACACGTGGAGGATGCAGGGGGAGGTATAACTAGTGCAGAATTTCTTAGGTTATACGGAAGACTAACGGTGGTAATGACAGAAAGCTTGGGGAGAGTTGAACTATTATTACGTCGGAAAAGGAGACAAAAGCCTGCTTCAAGTCTCCTGACCCAAAGAAATTTTTGCTTCATTAGCTGGCATCTTGTTGAGTAGGAAGTAGTTAAAAGAGTCGGAAACAGGAGTATTTTTTGAAATGACTTTGGACAATTTCAATTTTTGAACGGTGAGATTCGTTAATTAAACCGAAGAAAGGAGAGCAAAATTCAAGGATGGGAAGTAAAAACATAGGATAAAGTCTTGATTTAATTTCAGGACGGTAGAAATTTTAAGAAATAAAGCCGCATATCTGAGCAGCTTTGGCCGTAATTCTATCGGTATGAGGCGAAAGATCTAATTTATTGGTGTAGCTTAAGCCCAAGTCCTTGATGGAGGAACATTCAATCATAGGGCAACCTTCAAAAATAAGAGGTTGCGGCAGTCTTTTAGGCCCAAAACTCATGTAGCGACACTTAGTAGGTGAGAACTCCATTAGCCATGTGAAGCTCCAGGCCAAAAGCGTGCCTAAGTCTGAATGAATTTGTTCTAGGCACCGTTCGGTGGTAGAGTTAGAGAAGGAATACACTCATTTGAGGTCATCAGCATAAATAAAGATTAAGAATGTTTCACTATCGATTAAATATCATTTATACACAGTTAGAACATGAAAGGACCTAATACGGTACCTTGAAGGACACCACTCACAATCGGGGTAGCACTTGAGTATGAGGACCCTACTAAAAAATTTTGTTTTCGATCATTTAGGTATGATCTAATAAAGCCAGTAAGGGGACTACGAAATCCTTTAGCTTCTAGTTTAGCTAGAAGTCGTCTTTGAGGCACTTTATCGAATGCCTTACTAAGATCAAAATACATAATTACTACAGATAGATGATCATTACGAAGAGAGGTTAGTAGATTTAGAAAAAACATGTGGCAGGTTTTACAAGAGCGGTCCGGTAAGAAGCCGTGTTGGGAAAAGTTGATAATTTGATTGTTTATGCAAAAATCCGTGATTTCTTTTGCAATTAGTTTTTCAAATAGTTTAGCAAGAGAGGGCGTTTTATGAACACCGCGAAAGTTATGAATGTCCGAGCGGGAACCAGATTTAAAAACTGGTATTATAATAGAAGTTTTCCGATGATTGGGGAAGAAACCATTTTCGAGAAATACTAAGAATAACTTGCTAAGTAATGATGGAAAATCCCTTATCATTTCCAACCAAATGTGAATTTTTTAGGTGAACTATTTCTTTTTGAATACGTGAAGGCAAGAAATTAATGGTTGTTTGAAGCGAATTTGAAAGCAGAGGAATTGTGGGAGTGGTGCTAGTTTCAGTGGTAAAGTGGTTGGCAAAAAAACGAATTGAGAAATTCTGCTTTGCCCAAATCGTCTGTAACAATTTTTTTGTTACAGTCGAGTAAGGGCGGAGTTACATTGAGACGTTTAGCCGATGACCGAAAATAGAAGATTTGAGCAACAGATTTGGATGAATTGACATCACTTAGTGCCCGAGAGTCCCTTCGCTTATCTCTCACTGATGCGACCATAAGACAGCATTATGAATTGTAAGAAGTCAGCCGTCATCTACCGACTTCTTGCAGCTGTGGGATATGCAAATATGTTGGAGAAACTGGGCTCGAGCTAAAAACGCGTATGCAGTAGCATCAGTTGGCCGTATGAAGTTTGGACCAAAATTCAGAAATGGCAACCCATGCTTCGCAGATGGGGTACAACTTTAACTTTGACGCCGCTGAAAGTGTGGGCCGAGGTGACGATCACACTTCAAGGCATAAAGGAAGCCTGGATGTCTATCGAGTGCTCAGTGAACCGTCAAACTAATCTGTCGGCCCCCTATCTGGTGTTAAGAAACTTACTGCTGAAGACCATCATGGCATGGAACATCCGGAGTCGCCAACTACCCCCACGGTCAATGAGTATGAGGTTAGACCACGCCACAGTGAAACCACGGCTGATGTTGGTATCACTAGATGTCAACAGGTGTGACGAAGACAAGGGTGAAACAAGCTGTAGTAGGAAGCCGCAGCCAACACAAGCTGATGCGGTAGAACAGGCGAAACGGCACACAGCCAATGTTGACAGGCCAGGAAAATGGGAACAGTTGCATATAACGGGAGGTGCGAGCATGAATCTCCAGTCTCTGAAGATGAGCAGACGAAACAACGACTGGCAACGTCAGACAATCAATAAACCTCTCCTGGTGAACGCTCCTTCTTCTTCAGACTTATCATATGGGAATAGCATTTTCTTTACTATTAAAAGTAACTAAGTTTTGAAATCCGAAGGACCCAACCGGATCCCACTGAGGCTTCTCAAGGAACTTGCCAATAAACTTTCTGTACCTCTGTCAATGCTCGTTTAAACATCATTTGACTCTAAAACACTTTGGGTCGATTGGAAGCCGACACATATAACTCTCCTGCACATGAGTGGTAGCCGGGCACCGGTTACAAACTAAAGGCCTATAAGCTTGCCATGCATCCACGATAAGGTTTTTGAACAGATTATTTAGAGTGAATTGGTGCAATTCATAGAGGCTCACAACCAGTTATCAATATGCCAGCACGACAAACTGTGCAGGAAAAATTTGATGCAACCACGGCAGAGCTGGACCCAGGCTCGCAAGGATAGGCGCACGGTTCACAACTCCACCATTACATTTTAAAAGGCCTTCTATACTGTGTCCCATCAAATACTGCTGGCTGAACTAGAAAAGATATAAATCTAAAGTTACTTCATTAAATAGATTGAAAACTTCCCTGTGGGCCGGCGCCAGGTTGTGTGCATTGGCCAAGAGAAGTCACGTGTTGCTGCGGTCGAGAGAGGGAGTTCCCTATGCTTCAATACTAGGAGCTATCCTGTTTTTAATATAAAGCATCATTGTTGTGGATGAAATGAAACTCTGCGGTGTAAGCGGGAGCCGTACTGACGAAAATAGACTGTTGATCAACCAACATCGGTTGGTGGAGTGGTCTTCTTGGTTGCTTCGGCGGTTTGACGTCAAAAAGTGTAAAATATTTTGACTAGAAAACTCAGCCAGATCCACCAACAATATAAAATACTTTCTAAATGGAACAGCCCTACAAAACATAGAAACCCAGAAGGACCTCGGTGTGCTGACGACGAATTTCTTAAAATCATCCTACCATTGCTCGATGGTGGCGAAGAGCGAAATGTCTGTGTTGCACGCCATAAGGAGACTCTTTGTGGATTTTCATGAGGATTTTTTTGCCAAGACTTGTGGAACATTCGTGAGGTCACATTTGAAATATGCTATACAAACCTGGACAACCTGGACATTTCAAGATCAGAATTATCTAGAAACAGTTCGAGGGAAGCCACTAAAATTGTAAAACGTTGAAACCCCTTGCCTGGTACTTAAATCGGTTCCCCTGATATCAAATTGGTATTATAATATGTTTTCTTTATCCTCTAAAAAGTAAATCATCACAGGCGCTTTTTCGTTCCCTCCATTTCAACCATAATTGACATCTGTTGACAACCTTGATATGATTATCCGCTTTTGCAACACCGACGATGGTCTTCGCGGTCTCTGTTTATGATTATAGCGGGTTCTAATGTTTTTGACATCTTGTCGGTGGAATTTACAGTCAGCATGGTCACATCTCGGTGATGATCTCGTGACATCTACTGTCCCCTCTTCATTTCGATCCGATTGTCTAAGATGCGCTCCTCCTGTCTCACCTCCCAAATGAAGTTAAACGGTAGCTCTGGCTGCTATATGATCTCTGCCACGACAAAGAGTGTTCCTAACCCCCACATGTTATCATCAACATCCCGATCCCATCTTAATGCATAGTCCTAATCCTATCCTTTCATATGCCTAAGTGATCAAGAACGAATCACCTCGACGTTTCAATATCTCATTATGAACTGCTACTTCAGTATTACCCTACCCTTCTCTACCACCTGACCATTTTTGCTAAGCAGTTTTTTCTCCTACCTTCTGTTCAAAAATGAAGGCCTATTGAACTCTGCCTCAATTTTTATGGTAGGAGTTTTTTTTCACTGCCTTTTTATTTCTAGTTCACCACTAATTTTTAAACATTGCTAACTGTTGACATAGCAGTACAAGTTATGTATTTGTACATTTTATCTGCACAAATTATCATAACTTTATTTCGTTACTAATGTTTGCTTAGACAGTGCCTTCCGGTGCTTACCAAATATAAATTCTAAATTTTAAATTCTAACTCTAGCTACTATTTTTAGGGAAGTAGTTTTTCCTCATATAGTTGTTTTATTTTTGGGCTAGCTGACCTCTGCCCCCGATTCTTCCCATAGGAGATGTTTCGCCTCTTCTTTATTAGTTCACCGTATATTCCAATGATTGTTGACTATTGTTTTAAAAATTTAAAATAGTTGTGAATCGGATATGCCAACCATACTACGCATGTCTGTTGTTTAATATGGTTTTTCACACAGAGAAGCAAGTATCGACTTTTTATTTATACCACGACACTAAGTTTGCAATGAAGGGGCAATTAAATTCAATTCAATTCAATTTATTGAGGGAAATATGCATGGGCCTTTGAGTACCCTATTTGTAACGTAAAATTAAGTGCGGTATACAGAGAAACTGTGTGGGTTGCAAAGGTACAAAAAACGGTCATAAAATATGACAAGTGGTGCATGACTCTCGAGGGTTAAGATAAATTCCTCATCGCTCAGGCTCGTTGCGGAGCATAAAACTGCCAAGGTACCTTTTCAAAGCTTTTCAGCGATGGTGACATCACAACGGCTTCAGTGAGGGCATTCCTTGGTTTAACCACTCTGACAGAGAAGGAGAACTTGCGCACATCCAGTCTCGCCTGCTGGACACGCAGTTTCAATGGGTGACCTCGGAGATGGGTCGTGGTGGCAAATTCAAAGAAGTCCGAGAATTCCAGGGAAAAATTCAATCCCTTCACAATGCGGAATGTCTGCAGGAGAGCACCACGCATTCTGGGCCTTGAATATATTATTTATTTATATGCAATCCACCTGAAAACCTTAATCTGATCCATTTGCGTATAGGCAAATTCGTGAAATCGCCTACAGGCATTTTCCAAATGTGTAGGAATTGGAATGTTGCCTTGCTTTTGAGGACTTTTTTGAATTTTATACGACAAACAATCTCCAAATTCATCTATTTAACTTGCCCGTTCAGCAGACCAGGCTGCATGTGTGAAAGTTCTCTTTGACTTTCAGATTGGTTGAATAATGGAATGCCTCCCACAAATATTGTGATGTCATTGCCATTGGAAATCTTTAAAGAAAAACCTTGACAGATTTATGTTTCCAACTGAGCCGGAGCAAAGAGTGATTGAACTAAGCCCCTTTGACAAAGGCCCACTGGTCTGCTAATTCTGTATCTGTGCATCTAAGGATCACAGAGACTTTTGAATTAGCCTCTAAGATTCGTCTTACACGTGACAGACAGAGGGAATCTTGTACACCGAGTAAGATAAACCCTGCAAATCTGCTGCTCAGCTGTTTCGTCGTCGATCCTTCTCCGAACGAGGTTATGAAATTCCTCCATTATTAATGAAGATGAAAACTCCATTCTCGGAGACTTTGACAAGGCAGAATTGCTTAGTGCTTTCTTTGCAATGCATCTTAAGACGGAATCTGAA
Source organism: Schistocephalus solidus (assembly GCA_017591395.1). Lineage (NCBI taxonomy): Eukaryota > Metazoa > Platyhelminthes > Cestoda > Diphyllobothriidea > Diphyllobothriidae > Schistocephalus > Schistocephalus solidus. Next base: position 98,978 of record WEDG01001033.1, read on the forward strand.
CCGGATCTGATTTTACAGCCATTCTCATCCAATGTTATCAGCACCATTGATTTCTCCTTAGAATTAAATCTAAAACAAATACTTCGTCAAAAATCTCACACTTTATGGGGACTGATGGTATTCCAAACTCAGTTATCAAGAGAGTACCGAGCTTCCCCCGATTGCATAGCCATATATTCTGACTTTATCTTTAAACTGATTCTATCCTGACTCATGGAAGATATCTATGATTCTTCCTGTTCTCAAGTTGGATCTTCTTTGATAGTAAATAATTATCGAGGTATTAATAAACCCCGGATCAAATTCCAGACTTTTTCCTAGAAAATAAGCTTTTATGTGACTCGCAATGTGGTTTTCTACCTGGAAGATCATGCAAAGTGTGTCATTTAGCTTTCTTAACCTCGTCACTTCTCTTCGTAATGAGCAGCCGTCAGTGCTTGTTGTCTTCTTTGATCTGAGCAAAGCCTTTGACAAGGTACCGTACAGACGTCTTCTGGTGAAACTGGAAGCCCTCAGCATCCAGTCTCCTCTCCTTGAATTAATTGGTTCCGGCTTGTCTAAGCGCAGCCACAAAGTATTTGTAGGTAATAGTTACTCGACGCCTCAGCCATCCACGAGTGGCATTTAACAAGACACGGCTTTAGGTACCCTCCTATTCATGCTGTACATAAATGAAATTTCAGCAGTACTCAAAAATTCGCAAAATTTCGCTTACGCTGATGATCTCAAGTGCATTTACTCATTTTCAAAATACACCACCACTTGTTGCGTTGATAAAATCAACACTGACGTACTTATGCTCTTACGTTGGAGCACTGGTTGGCAGATAGAATTTTCGCCATCCAAGAGTAGTTTCGTGTTTTTGCCCCGCCAAGCTTCCTGGACCCCTAGTATTTCAAAATAGTCCAATTTTAGAACGAGCAACCATAAGAGACTTCAGGTCTAAGCTACAGGAATAAGCTTGTATTATCGCCTCATGCAGATTGAATTTCTGCAAAGGCTGCCCAGCATTCAATAGAACGATCCGCATGCCAGTGCTCAAAGTATGCCTTCGATCACCGTCTGCTTAAGACAACAATTAAAGCTCTTCTCACGCAACATGTATTTGTTCCAATGAGAGCGCAGGGAGTACAACAGGCTATTTGAGTAGATCGAGTCTTCACTAAAGATCCTGACAGTATAGACAAGGCATACTGTTTAACTCCACTTGGTCGAAGTGATCATGCAGTACTCACATGGGAGTATGGTTTATATTCTGTACAGTCTGCAAAAAATGAAACCAGGCCAAATATATGGTGAGGAGACTTTCGTGAAATAAGAGCTGAGGCGTCACGAAAAGACTGGGGTCTTGTCTTCTTTGGGAATGTCACTGAGGACTGCAATTTATTAAAGGAGTGGTTGTTGGATCAATTAAAATGCCATTTTTCCTCATCGAAACTTAGGATATCCAACCGAACACAATGCCCAACATCAGATCTAAAAAAGGAGGTTAACAGGAAAGGAAGGCTTTGGAAGACATTTTGCCAATCCAATGAAAATATAGCCTTGCAAGCATAAAATATTCAAAGGAACAAGGTTAGAAGCTTTATCTTAAAAAGACGACGGGATTACGAGAGGGATTTGCTCCAGCGAGCAGTTCACAATCCCAAAGTGCACAACAGCTATTTACGAAAAAGCACATGTAACAGGAACCCGATTCCTGTTATGAGAAACGATGACGGTTCCGAAGTTATAGAAATTAAAAACAAAGCTGAACACTTTAATAAGTTCTTTCAATCGTTTTCAGCAGAGAAGCTGTTTTCATTCCATCTTCTTACGCGACTATGGGAGCACCAACTATTCAGGATATGCTCTTTCGAGATGAGGCGGACTTTGAAGAGCTAAAAATTTTGAAGGCATGTAAATCCCCCGGTTCCGATTAGATTCCGGCAAAGCTGCTCATCACACTTGCCCAAGAGCTGGCCAAACCGCTATCATTTCTGTGAAAGAAATCATTTGATACCGGAATTCTTCCTACAGACCAGAAAACAGCCCACATTACACCGCTTCACAAAAGCGGTTGTCTTGCATTTGCTACAAACTACAGGCCTGTCAGCCTGACCTCAATTTGTTGCAAGGTGATGGAGAATGTTGTCAAAAAGGAATTAATAATTTTTAAAAACCCATAACCTCATATCCAATGCACAATATGGCTTTCGTAGGAGAATATCAAGTGTAACGAACATACTTTATACGATGCAAATCTGGACAAAAGCCCTCAATTCAAAATCCAATGTGCATGAAGCTTACATTGATTTACAGAAGGCCTTCTATAGTGTTCCGCACCGGAGTCTCCTTTACAAGTTGAGAATGGTGGGAAGTGGAGGCCAACTTCTTACTTAGATCGAACATTTTCCCGTTGGTCGTTCCCAAGTTGTCTGTTTAGGCGGAGCGCGGTCAAGGTGCACAGTCATTGAGAGTGGAATCCCAAAAGGTTCAGTGTTCGGACCGATCTTATTTCTCGTGTTCATTAATGATTGTGTACAGGAATTGGAGTGTGACTTTGCTTTGTTTGCGGACGATATAAAAATCTGGAAAGTCATCCACAATACTGCTGATGGAGACAATTTCCAAGGCGGTCTTCGACGACTGGACGAGTGGTCCTGCAGATGCCTCTTGTCCTTCAACTCAAACAAATGGCGTTTGGAATGAGGCCAAGGGGTGGTGGGCTAAAGTAAAGAGTTGAGGTTAGAACTAGGATTAAGGCTAGGCTTAGGGGTCGAGGCTAGGCCTTAGACACAGATTTAAGTTTAGGAAGTTAGTCTACCAATGCCATTAACTTCAATTTTATCTTCAGTCGGGCCCATCACGAGTTGAATTTGACGGTATAGTCTTCAGGTCACTGATGTGCAACCCTACTATTTGAACGGTATGCCACTCCGAGAAGCAGAAATACAGAAGGATCCCGGTGTTTGGATAACAGACAACCTGAAACCTTCTACGTAATGTTGCAAAGGGGCTGAATCCGCCAATTCAATGCTGTACGCTATCAAGCGGGCATTTAAAGTTTCGATAAATAATGCCATAACTTGAACATTCGATCCAAGCCTGGCGACCGTGGACCCAGCAAGACTAAAACTTGCTCAAAAAGGTGCAGATGTAAGCCAAAAAATTAGTAAGAGTCCAAGGTAAATTGCCATAGGAGATCCGCGTAAATAACCGAAACCTCCATCCTCTAAGTCAGGGGTCTACTAGACTACTAGGCTATTTCAGGAGGCCAAGAAGGAACACTAAGCCAGAAGAAAAAGGTGTCCAAGGAAACGTTTATTATTCAAAAATACAGTACGATCAATGGGAAACATGATGTTGCATGATCTTAGGGACAGATACAATATCAGGCTCTAATGATGAGGATTTCAGCAACAGAATGTCATTAAGGCGATTGTAAGTGAGCTGAGAGCGCAGCTTGTTCTTACAAAACTTCATTTTGGAGAACATCTGCTCACAGGAATAAGTGCTGCCAAACATTGCGATCACACGCTTGGCACGGGCTATCAACATTGGAAACTGAGCATGTGGCAGCTAACGGTAGAAGTCAATGAGAGTAGTGCAAGTAGTAAACTTGGACAAGAGGACGTCTGAAACTTGCAGCTCAATCAACTCCAATAGCACATCAGAGGAATCAACCTTCCAGAGACTGGTAGCTGCGTGTTGTTTCTGCTCTTTAGGCATAGTAATTGGGTTACTGTGTGGAAACTCGATGTCTGTAATATGACCTTGAAATAAAATTGCTTCGCACTTCACAGCACACACGTGCGCAAAATACATGCCTTGACCCTGGTAAGAGGTGAATGAAAACAGGACCAGAGAGTGAACTTGTTCAAAAACACAATATTTATCATCCCTCCCCGGTCAGGCGCTTCTGTTTTATACAAATGCCTGACATCAGTTCTAAAAATAGAAACGAGCCACAGCTTGAGCTGCAACCAGCAGTAATGAAGTGGCACAAAACCGCGACAAATCAATTAGGCCGGATCCAACAATACTTAACTAGGAGGGCGTTAGGCCGCAATGAAATACTAGCTAGGCCGTTTCTGGCCAAAAGGCTGGAGTTTGCCAGCCTCTGCTCTAATTTATATACAGTTGCGCGGAGACTTGATACAAACCTTCCGTATCGTACGTAGCATGGACTGTGCCCTTCCGTGTCATGACTATTTACAACGTGCCACTAAGACTTATCTCCGAGGTCATTCGTTCTATTTACGTGTGCCCCAAGGAAGATTGGATGCGAGAAAGTATTTTTTTCTTGAATCGTGTCGTGGAACCGTGAAATAACCTAAATGAGGCGATTGGTATGTCCCAGTGTGTGGAGGCATTCAAACATCGGCTTGACATGCATATGTTGCAGCTCCACGAAGATTATTTGACTACTTTATCTTACAAATACCAGTGTAATTCTTAAATCTGCCTACATTTCCTTGACTGTAAGTCCTTTACATTGCTTCCAATTCTTGCGATTTATGTGATAAGTAGGGAGTTCAAAGGCGTAAGCCTATTTCCCTCGAATACATTGAACTGATACGTAGTTTTATATCACATCATTTCTTCCTTCCGGAAATAAAATGGAGACTGTACTGAATGTTTGTTCTTCCCATCTTAGAATACTATTGTCCCCTCTATAGTCTGATATATATCTAATAAATAAATGAATAAATTGTATATTTTAGGCCCAGAGAGCACCGTCATTTCAAACTTAGTATCGCGGTATAAATAAATACAAATTGGATAATTGCTGCACTATGTGAGCAGCCATATTAACAGCAGAAATGAACAATATGTTTGGCATGTCCGATTCAGAACGATTTGCAATTTGTAAAACAATAGTCAACAATCTTCAACATATACGGTGAACTAGAAAATAAGCAGTAAAAAAACTCCTACAGTTAAATCAGAGGCAGAGTTTGGCAATCCGTCAATTTAAAAAGAAATAAGAGAAAAAAACTGCTTCACTAAAAAATTAATAGCTAGATGCAATGGGATAGTCCTGTGATATTGCTGACAACCTATGAGGGCTCGGAACGCTCCTTGTCGTGTAAGAGATAATATAGCAGTCATAGCTACTGTTTGTAACCACCAGTGGACGTGAGAGAGGACGAACTCATCGTGGACACTAGGGTCAACACGAAGAGGGGACAGTAGAGGTCATGAGATCATCATCGAGATGCGACCTTGCCGACTGCTTAGTCCACCAATCAAAGAGGCATAACCATCAGAACCCGCCTTGATCATCAACTGAACCCGGAGACCATCGTCGGGGTTGCAAAATTGGAGGAAAGTTTCAAGGTTGTCAATAGTTGACGATGCAAGTTTTAAAACGGGGGACGAAAAAGTGAATGCAAAGATGGACTCTGCAGAGGATGATGGAAATATAATTAGAGACCAATATAATCTCAAGGGAGCTGCATCAAATACCAGGAGGACCCTTTTCGAAATCCAAAAGTTGCGAGTTTGGGAAGTAAACAGACAATATGGACTTTATATCTTCCGAAGTTAAATGTTTGCGTGATTTGTTATTGAAAATAGCTAATGAGGACGACAACCTAATTTGCAGTTGAAGATTATTCCAGATGAAAGCATATTTGGAGGCAAGAAACTGAGAACGGTTTGTTGTAGAGCTAAGAGGTTGTGAAATCATCATGGAGGAATTACGAGTGGCATAGGGTCGATCTACCGGACTGAGAGCGTTAATTCATGGGAGATTTGGGCTACAGTTAACACGAAACAGGAAGCAGAGACCGGTTTCGAGTCTTGTAACCCACAGAATTTTAATGTTTGCTAACTGGCATCTATCCGTATCAGAGATACTGGATCCAGGAAGAGAAAATAGTCTTCGAGTAAAATCCCTCTGAGCTTTTTCAATCTTACTGCGTTCAGAGGCGTTCATCAGCCCAAAGAAGGGACAGCAGTATTATAGGATAGGAAGAACAAACATGCGGTACATGTTAAACTTTATTTCTGGAAGGAAGAAATTTTGTGAGATAAAACCAAATATATGTGCAGCCTTTGCAGAAGTTCGATCTGCAAGAGGCAATAATGCTAGCTTATTCGTATAACTTAGACCTAAGTCTTTTATGGTTGATCGTTCTAAAAGTGTACTATTTTGAAATAAGAGGGGTCCAGGAATCTTGGCGGGGCCAAAACACATGAAACTACTCTTGGATAAGAAAACTCCATCTGCCAAGTACAGCTTCAACGTGAGAGCATAAGTAGATCAGTTTTGATTTTATCAACGTAACTATTGGCAGTGTCTTTAGAAAATGAATAAATGCACTTGAGATCATCAGCGTAAACGAAATTTTGTGAATTTGTGAGTAAAGCTGAAATTTCGTTTATATACAGAATAAAGAGAAGGGGACTTAGAACCATGCCTTCAAAAACGCCACTCGTGATCGGCTGAGGCCTCAAATAGCTTTTACCTACTAAGACCTTCTGGCTGCGATTAGACAAGTAGTAACCAATGAAGTCAAGGAGAGGAGGCCGGATGCCGAGGGCTTCCAGTTTCACCAGAAGACGTCTGTGTGGTACCTTGTCAAAGGCTTTGCTCCGGTCAAAGTAGATCACAACCACTGACTGTTGCTCATTACGGAGGAAAGTGACGAGGTTAAGAATAGCTAAGTGACACACTTCGCATGATCTCCTAGGTAGAAAACCATATTGCGAGTCGCTTGAGAGTTTATTTTCTAAGCAAAAGTCAAGAATTTGATTAAAAATATATTTTTCAAGAAGTTTTGCTATAGCGGGGATTTTGTGAACGCGTCTATAATTATTTACGTCCGAACGAGATCCCGATTTGAAGACAGGAAGAAAAAAGTTGTCTTCCATGAGTCAGGAAAGAATCCGTTTAAAAGATAAACTGTTAATAAATGGCTTAGCAATCGGGGAAAGCTCGGCACTCTCTTAATAACTGAGTTTGGAATACCGTCAGTCCGCCTGCTATAAGATTGAAAATGTTCAGAGGGTTTTTACTCGAAGACTATTTTCTCTTCCTGGATTCAACATCTCTTATATGGCTAGATGCCAGTTAGCAAATATTAAATTTCTCTGGGTTAGAAGACTCGAAGCCGGTCTCCGCTTCCTGTTTCACCTTAACTCTAACCCAAATCTCCCAGGAATTAACGCTCTCACTCCGGTAGATCGACGCTTTGCCACTAGTAATTCCTCAAAAATCATTTTACCACCTCATACCTCCACAACTAACCGTCCTCGTTTTTTGCCTCCAAATATGCTTTCATATGGAATGATTTTCCACTAGAAATTCGGTTTTCATCTGCATTAGTGGTTTTCAAAATCAACTTATGCAAGTTTTTATCTACGAAAGATCTAAAGTCCTTATTGCCCGTTTCCTTCCCACGCTCGCAATTTTTGGACTTTGAAAAGGGTCCTCGTGGTATTTGAGGCAGTTCCCTTGATAAGACATTGGTTTCTTAATATGATTTCATTATCCTCTGCAGAGTCAATCTTCGCAGTCGCTTTTTCGCCCACTCCTTTTCAAACATCATTGCCAACTGTTGACAACCTTGATACATTCCTTCGTTTTTGTAACCCTGACGATGGTCTCTGGAATTTGTTGATGGTCGTGGCGCGTTCTGATGTTTTTGCCATCTTGTTGGTGGATTATGTAGTCAGCCTGGTCGCATCTCGGTGATGATCTCGTGACCTCTACTGTCCCCTCTTCATTTGGATCCTGTTGTCTAAGATGAGCTCCTCCTGTCTCACCTCCAAAATGATAATAAACGGTAGCTCTGGCTGTTATATGATCTCTGCCACGACAATTAGTGCTCCAAACATTCACACGTTGGCATCAACATCACATTACTATCCTACTGCATCGAACTGATCCCATCAACTCTAACTATTAATTCTTTAGAGCAGCAGTTTTTTCTCCTAGTTTTCTTTTTAAATTGGGGGCACGCTGAACTCCGTCTTCAATTTAACAGTAGGAGTTCTTTCACTGCTTCTTTTCTAGTTCACCATATCTTCCAAAGATTGTTGACTATTTTTCGTTAATCGGATGGGCCTACCATGCTACTCATTTCTCTTGTTCATACTGAGCAGTAATCATCCACTTTGTGTTTATACTGCGATACTATGCTTGTAATTATGGAGCTCTCTGGGCCTTAAATATGCAATTTATTTATTTTATTGTCCCTTTTGAACTATTGCAACCAACACAGTTTCTCTCTACACCAACCTCACTTTTACGTTGTTTATAGGGCTCTTAAGGGCTCATGCCTATTTCACTCAATCAACTAACTCGCAATGAAGTGAAAATTATAGCATAAATGGGATTCAGTCAAACGAAGTGAATCCGCACAGAGATCTGTGTATCTGGACCGCTTCGAATTTACTGCCCTGCGAACAATGTAAAAGAGCCGTTCAAATGCAATCAGCATCATGCACTGGATAAGACGTACTTTCTTAGTCTTTTTTTCCGAATTGTTCGCGCAGACATCACAACCATGTTGATGCTGAGGTCCTTTAAGCTGTCCATACATGTACTGAAGATGGCAAAAGTTAATTTGCCGTACAGAAGTTTATCAGCAGAGGTCTTGTGAATGTTGATGAAGATCCTCTCCCCAAAATCTTCGGAGCATTTTTAAGGCAGCATTTAATCTGAACAATTCATGCCCGGAGGGCAGGCGTGTGTGACATAGTCATACTGTTTAGCGATGCCAACCACTTAGCCCGATTCTGCCTCCAGTCTTCTTGACTCTGTCTTGGCAACGGGCTGAAGAGAAGGAAGTTAGAATGAGTGCGGTACATGCAGTGCACGTCTACTATCGGTATAAAGTAATTTATACACAAATTACTGTCCCTGCGTCCACCCTATCGTGGGGCGTATGGTCGACATAGTCGGAAACGTCAGTCGAACCCTCATAAGGAATATTATAATATTTCACAGGCCTTAATTCCTTTTAATACTGCATTTTATCGAATTAGGAAGTAAGGCTCACCTCTTAGGAAAAATATGTGTACCGGGACCGGTGCTAACAAACTGGCAGTTCTAAACGCTCAAGGGTATCTCCTTTATTTGCTTATAAATATATGCGTTTTGGATGTTATTTTGCAAAATGCAAGCTGTTATGAAGGCATAGGTGTCCCCAAACGGGAGTTATAGCACCTTCTTACCAACTGCAAATGTGTTAGACTAGTAGTTTACCGATTACCATTATCGCAATTTTCGAAAAGATTTGTATGCGTATCGTTTTGAGGAAGGCTGCCTTCCTTTTCATTTTATTTCCTGTTCACTTTTGCTCCACTTGATCTCTGGGTAATCCTCAAATGCCTAAATATTTTTGGCCTTGACAGTTCCACATTAAGTGGTCCAGTTTTGTTCGAAAATTTCAAGTGGAGCAAGCAATAGAGGAAGCACAGTTTGATTTTCTGCAGTTAAGTCCTAGCGGAGAGTAGTCAATTAAACAGGATCATTCGTATGCTTATCTCTCAGAAGCAATCATTTCAGGCACCTAATGACATAGCTTCCTTCTTTAGAGACCTAGCGGATTTGACATACTCTATCGTATTCTTTGGCTAAGATGTAGTGGTCAGGATGATATCAGTCGTTTCGGCTGGCTTCCTGCTCTAAGCTTAGGAAAATGAAGATAGTGCCTATTATGATCCAATGCTTAAAGAAGAAAGTCCGCCAGAGTGTCATGTGTACCAAAATGTCGAAGAGAGTTAATTAATTTGAGCTCGAGATTTTCAAACCGAATTGGAAGCACGCGCCACTTATTTTGATAATGCCCTCTGGGTTCTCATGAATACGGTTGTTGTTATTTTTATTGGTGAACAAACCAAATACAGACAAAGGAGCTGTTGGTTATGGCAGAAAGCCAAAGTTTTATCCTGAAATGTTTCTTTAAAGCGAGAGTAGTGCGAAGTGGGTAAACTCGCTCCCTCTTTCGCTCTCTCTCTCTCTCTCTCTCTCTCTCTCTCTCTCTCTCTCTTTCTCTCTCTGGGGCTCATTCTGCAATTTATTCAGTCAAAAATTAGCACATTGGAATCCTTGCCACTTATGTCTTTAGAGCTGTAAACTGCAATCAACTGGCCAAGATTACTTTTTGTAATTCCTGACCACAAAGGGTTCCGAGGAACTATCTAGAATGGACTCAACCACCCTTTAAGTGATACTGAAAACAAAAAAATAAACGAAAACGAGGGAATCTGGTTTGGTCAGTTGCCGATGTCAAACTAAAACTAGCACAGAAAATACAATTCCACGCTTCTTAATTTCTGAAATGGTCCTTACGAAACACGGAAGATGTAAGAATTTGGCTGTTGATTTTGGTTCGCTGGCATTCCAGACACCACGACCAATATCTTGACGTATAGCTCGTAAGTTGCTCAATTAATTTTATAATAAAGGTAGTATTATGAGGAAAATAGAGCAAAGTAGAGTGACAGAAGCACGAAGAAAATGAGAAAATGAGGAAAACTCTCACATAGGTTGCTTTTGTTGCCGATACTAAACGTAGGGCGCCAAAATGTTACATTTCGGACATTCTGGCCAATCTGAACTCTCTTGGGGGTAAGATAAGCAAAAGCACAACCCCACTTAAGTAGTCCCTTAAAATCGAAAACGCATTTTGAGAACTTCGAGTAACCTTTCATGTGATTCGTCACAGACTAATTTTCTATTTATATTGCAGCCAGCTACGCTACCTTTGCTCAATTTAGGCTCCATTCTGCGTTTATGTATTCACAGAAGAGTGGCCGCATAAATAGGGACATGTTGCCCAAATAGCTAATGTTTTGTCCGTTAAGTTTCTAAATTACGTACAGCCAGAAAGTAATGTACATGTTTTCACAATTTGTACTAACCATTAGATGATGATCGTTTGAGCGGTTTCCCATACTGCATTCGCATAGGTCAGGAGAGTAGCAGTACAGTTAAACAAAGGATTGTCGGTGGGTGTTATTACTACACTTTAAGGCACGAACTCATATTGATGTACAAATGAGAATTTCAGCAATCAAAAAATGCCTATTTATCTAAAAATTACCTGCCTTGTTGCAGCCTGCTTCTCCCATTTAGCGCCAGGCAAAAAATTGATTTGCGAGTGAGTAGGTTTTGTATAATAAACTCTCGAATTTATCCTACATCCCTCTAAAATAACAGCATGCTCGCGTATGCCAACTAACTCTAGCACAGCTATTAACGTAGAAAATAGCTGGAATCTAGGCTAGTACAATTTTATGCTCAGTTTATAAACGTTTTGACTGATAAAATTATATACAAGCATATTCTGCATGTAAAAAGGACATTTTCGGCAACCAGCCATATGAGTGAGTCGATTACATAGAATTTTAGGTGCTCACTATTCATGATCACGTTCCATGCGTAAGGTTTATGAAAATGGTTATTGAAGGTTAATGGTGGGTTTAAGATTGCATGCCGCATATCGGCTTAGCTGATGTGGCTCTCTTTAAATAATGAACTTGGAGTAGTTTATGTCCGGCCGCTTATTGTCGGGTAAATCTGCACCGGGTGTCCAGAGTACGCATGGTTGCTCGGAACAGATGATTTTTTGCCATGTGTTAAGGCCACTTTTCCGGCACGAGCACGACATACTGCAGCGCTGTAACCGCGTGATACTGTTTCAGTATCAGTATCATTATATTTGAGGGAGATGTAGGTGAGTCGCCTTTGATTTCCTTATTTTTGCATGTGTGTTGTGGTACCAAAAATGGCATCTTGGTTTGTTGGCGAGGTCAATTTATATGAGCCAATGGGGTGAAACATAGTTGTAAAAGAGTAGACAGTGAAAAAATAACTCCGCTATTTTTAGAAGAAAATAATGTCGCCCTTTGGGGAGGAGGTTCGAACGGAGGGGGGGGGGGCAACGCAGAGGTCAACTGGATCATTACCGAAGTACGTAAGATGAGGCCTGACACTCCCTTGCGGGTTGCAGAGTCCGCCGACTGGTTTCAAAGGCAGAAATATCCGCCCAGCTCGTCCTCGGTCCGCTGCAATTCGAACCAAGGGAGAACGTTTAGAGACCGCGTGGACTATAGCCGCAAGGTTTGGCTGATGCGAGAAGACTTAACATCCATCACAAGAGGCAACCCTGTCCTTGAGGTTCCCCAAGTCGGGTAGATTATATATTTGTTAGTTTCCACGTCACTTACAAATTGTCCATCTGCTAGGGTCCTCCAGCAAGCTTTTGCAAATCCTCAACGTGGGGGAGGTGTTTCCAGGGTATAAATGTAGGCACCTGGTGTGAATTGACGTTTTTCTTTCTCTCTCTCTCTCTCTCCCTTTCGATTCATGCTGCCCTCTACATTGACGCACGAACACGGTTGGTTATCCATTCTGAGAAAGGAACTTGAACGTCTATCTCAATTTTACAAAAGTTTGTTCGGTAGGTTTTTGTTTGACTAAGCAGGCTGCTAGCAGTACTCTGTTCGTGCGAGATAAGGGGGTTTACCGATAAAACGGGCTGAGCTCTACAGACGCTGGTCCCAAAATGGTGGCGCGACAGGCGTTATGCTAGCTGCACAGAGTCTGCGCATCACATCGCATAAGCCACCCACGGGGGCCGTGTTCTGGGTCAAATCTAGAGACCGGCTTCGCGTGAGCTTAACCAACGCATCAGATGACTAATAAGCTCGGACCGCGGAATGGGGCAGGAAGGAGGGAAGAGAGATGGTGGACGAGTTCGGCTGTAGGGAATCCATCGCATTACTCGCTAGTTATAGATCGGGCACACTTTGAAACAACCGCGGTGTGCCAGAATTCCTGGCTTTCGGGGCTGCCCCTTGTATGGGTACATCGGTGGTCTCAGGACGGAAAGTCAGGCTCAGTTACTCCTTCTGTCTATGATCTGTTTGCCCCCCCCAGATTGCATCTGAGTAATCTCGTTTTCATACGGAAACTTGATACATTGTGAGGTGATCAGGAAGTGTGTGGCGTGCGAAGGCAGGCCGATGAGCTTTGTCTTCCACTATGCATAAGCCTGCCTCCCTTTTTCCGTACTCTATTTTATCACCAGGCCAAGGAGGGTGGGAGAGGTGAGAGTGCAGCAGAGGCTGCGCAAGTCACCGTCCTGCGCCCCTTCAATATTTGGGGCCCATAGTAGGCAGCTTCCTATGCGGTGGTTGAACTGTTGGTTGCGGTCGTAATAAATGCTGACGTGTGCGTGCCCACCAGTTTTCACATTGCATGGACATCTGGAAATAAGTTTACTTGTGATCACCTTTTTCTGATTTCCATTGCCTGCGATGTGGGTAGTGTAAAAGATACCTCTACCAGGCGATTCAGAATCCACAACAAACTCAACAGTCATTTCGTCCTTTATTTGGATTCGTCGGCTGTGCCGATGGATATCATTGGGTTCGTGTGCTAATGACCCAGTAGTCATCATTTCAGAATAAGTTAACCCAGTGTGCAGAAAGGTCTCGTTTGAGCAAAAAAAGTTTCAAGGTTCTATTAATCTATAATTTGCGTGTCAAATCAAGTACTATTTTGAAAGAACGTGCCCTACAATGGGGGTTTTCTGTGCTGTTGTTTTAATAGAGAACTCCATCGATAATTTAGTTTGCATTTACTTCTCATTTTGACGTCTCCTGATAAATGTGCATTTCCTGATGGAATTAAGTGATGTCCAAGATAGTGAAAGGCTTTCCTTAGATGGTTATTTGTAGATATTATGGGAATGAACAAAGTATCGATTTCAATATTCAGTTACCTATATTGTTCTACTGTATTGCTTCGGTGACTTTCTACTCCTCTAGGAAAGCACTCCTCTCGGTTGTTTATATTGTCTTCAGTAGACATTACCTTAATCTTCTGAAGATTTACTTGGACAATTTAGTAGGGTAATTGTGTGCTCCACAGATATCTTCGCCATTCCTGAATCACGATAATTTGAACATTTTGTATGTACAGTTTGTTTGGTGGTAAGAGACAATGGCTCCACCCTGATTTTAGCCAATACTTGACGGGAAGTTCAGTATTTGCAGTCTATTTAAGGCATCAGGACTTAAAATATCCTTCATAATCTAATTACTCTAGTGAGATTTCACTAATTCGGAGCATGAATAGACTCCTACGTTAATTTGCATGTTTTCCGATGCCAGTTGTAAACCGCGAATCTTACCACGATCTAACAGTTACCCACTTGGAACAGAGGCACAGCATAAATCGGGTCAGTTTTCGTCTTTATTTCAAAGAATATTAGCAGCTAATTTTTGTCAAAAACTGTCTAACCAGGAGCTAAAGTTCACGTATTATTCTCGTCCACACCTGTTTTGCGCGGAGAAGGTAAGGAATGATTGCCAGCTCAGACGGCCCCCACGTGCATCTACTTCTTTGTTTGTTCATGTGGTCCCAAGAGTCGGCGCCTATCCAAAAGATTACGGGAACACCTCCCGGCATGGCTAAGAAAAGGCAAAAGTGTGATCATGAACACGCCATTCTTGCACACACAGTCTTGGTTCCGGGCATCTTCTGGACGCCAACGAAACCCTCTGTGTGATTTATAAGGTTCCATTGACCTATCCTGGGAAACCAGGTCAGTGTCTGGCAACAAAGACGACGACAATAGTTGCTGCTATCAGATTATGCAAACCGGTCTTGTGTGGACCGAAGATTTCTCTTGCGAACTCCGTATTTACCATGATCAAAGGTCGGTTGCCTGCACGCACTTATCTGCACCCTCTGTCCACTTCCTTCCTGGCACATCTTTACCTCTCCCTCATTGCCTCCTAATTCATTGTCTCTTATTTCTTCCTCCCTAATCACACAACGCAATTGCGTGAAAAACGTATGTAAATTGCTTTCTCACATCACTGACATGTTTTAACTTGTACCGCGTTCTCATATACCAGCAGGACGATAATTTATCAAAAGCGCACGTCTGCTCGCTAACTGGTCTTCTGAAGCACAACGCCTTTAAGAAAATAAGAAGAAGAAGAAGAAGAAGAAGAAGAAGAAGAAGAAGAAGAAGGTTGTTTGTTCGCCGGATTCATGGCTTATTCGTCTGAGCTTTCAAACGCTTACTGGAGTTCATCGTCAGAGATAAAAGCGTCAAAAAAACCATCAATAGTTATAGGGCACAGGGGCCAATCAGAGACTAGTGGTGTTAGTCCGGAGGTGACTGTGCAAACGAAGCTGCGTGAGAACACTGTTCAAACGAATCCAGACTCATTGCAGCAATCCGGGGGGAAAAGCACGTGAGGCCCGTTACGACCGCTACCACTTTACGCGAGGCGGATATCCGAAGGCGTTCATAAGTCGATGCCTACGTGCTCGCTCGCAGAGGAACAAACCATAACCAACCGACATGGTATGGCATGCGATGCAATACATCAAGGATGTGTTACAAGCGACCAATCACATTGTTGCGGGACTAGGTGTCGGAATCGCACACCAGCAATAAGCTACAATGCGCAGCAGGATAATGAGCATCAAAGACAGATTAAATCCTAATGGACAGTCGGAGGTAGTGTATCGCATCTCGTGTAAAAACTGTTCCCGTAACTACACAGGACAGATTGGATGTATGAATGGAGCGCACATACACGAGCATAAGTTGGCTGTGAGATGGGGTGACGGCTGATCACAAGTGGCTGCTCACAACTACGAAACGGGTCACGAGTTTAACTTCGCATCCACGAAGATAATCGTCCACGCCATAAGCAAAACAGGCCGAGAATTGATTGAAGCCTGGGCCTCCTAGTAGAAATAAGTCAATCGATTTGCTGATCTGGCACGGGCATACCAAGCAGTGCGCAGTTACCTCCGGATCGGTGTTACTGCTGTCTGATTGGCCCTTGCTTCTTATAACTGTTGATGCTTTCTTGTTGCTACGTTTATCTCTGATGATGAACTCCAGGAAGTGTTTGAAAGCTCAGAAGAATAAAGCCATGGTTCCGGCGAGTGAACAACCTTCTTGTTCTTCTTCTTTACATATCCACACACCTGGAATGCTAACATTCACCTCTATTCGATGCCATAATTCAGGGAAATGTGTTCTTGCCATTTGCAAGAATACTTTAACACAACTGCGTTTATTTGCCAGAAGTGCTTGCCATGGTAGCTGAGAACCTAACTTGTGTTAATCGAGTTTATGTTCTTTGCAATCATATTAATCTTGGTATAGTTAGTTCTTTAAGTTTACAATATCCATCAAATAGACGAAGAAACGGATCACCCTGTTATTTATTTTTCGTCAGATATTTTGCCACTAAAGGAACATCCCCGTCGCATAATCCCATGTCGCCAGACACATCGAAACTTATGCTGCACGGTGGTAGAGGAGGAGACCACTCTGTGTGGCTATTGATTAAATTTCCATTCGAGCTGCAGCCATCATGGAGTCCTTGGGCATTTTTATTGTCGGTATAATTCACTATATATATTTGCTCCTCTTCAGTCTTTAAATTTAATCACTTTGCAAATTTTTCCTCATAATTTCTTTGGTTTGGTGGCATACTACTTCCTAAAGCCCGGATCAGTTGACATACTCCGTAAATAGGTGCAAGTAAAGGACGATGCTATAATAGATGCATGGCCAGGACGTCATCTTCTGAATTCTCGAATCGGTTTCTATTACAACCTCCTAAAGTATACAAACATCAAAATTTTGAAAAACAAGTGTTGATTTGTCTTCATTTTGAATGGTTGCAAGTGTGGACAAAAGTTCCCCTGATGAGGCCTTTGTGCATGAGCTTACAAATCCTCCGAAACATTCGAGTTGGATGGTGATCCAGTGACAGGTGTGGAGTATAACTCCACGCCTGTTACAACATTGCGTCATAATCTCTTTTACTTGAGACTCTTCGCTACATTTGAAGGTCGCTAATGTTTTATGGATTTTCGCTTATCATACACTGTCGTGCCATAAAATGTTAAACAAATTTCTATGACACCTAATAATTTAATGGGAAAATGTTGCTTTCAAATGAATTTTTATGCAATTAAAAGTTAATTTGCCTTGTAACTATTAGAAAACCATATGTGTTCTAAAAGTGCATAGATAAGTTTGTCGAAGAGCCTTCCCCTTTTATAAACGAAAGCACTATGACACCACGATCATGCTGTAATGCGTACTACCCATAGGTAGAGATAAGAACACGGGATGT
Source organism: Schistocephalus solidus (assembly GCA_017591395.1). Taxonomy (NCBI): domain Eukaryota; kingdom Metazoa; phylum Platyhelminthes; class Cestoda; order Diphyllobothriidea; family Diphyllobothriidae; genus Schistocephalus; species Schistocephalus solidus. The sequence continues at coordinate 116,102 of WEDG01001033.1, forward strand.
TAGATTACATGTGCACTCAGGTAAACGTCTTGACAAATGTTGCTTGATTTACCACACAGACAAACCATGCACTGGTTTCGCCGACATTCTGCCGCCGTACGACACAGCTGTGGGCCCCCCAGCTGTGGGTCCCCCAGGTAAACGTCTTGACAAATGTTTCTTTATTTACCACACAGACAAACCAGGCACTGGTTTCGCCGACGTTCTGCCGCCGTACGACACAGCTGTGGGCCCCCCAGCTGTGGGCCCCCAGCATTCCTCCTGGGCTTTCTGGCAGATTGGCCTCAACTTTCCAACTGAACCTCATTAGCCATCAAGGCCTAAGGAGATTAAAAGGCTGAAAAGTTGTAAGAATTTTAGGAAATTTGTATTTCCTCCTGGCTGAAATGCTCTGCTCTTTAAACTACCAGTTTTCAAAAGGTTTCATCCATAACGGATACTTTTAGTCCATCCCACCTTTAAAGAACTTAGAGATTTAAATCAGCATGGACACAAGACGCGAAGGAATTCTATTAAAATCGTTGTTTTAAGGCATCCTTGCCCCAGGGTGGCTAGGAATGATAGCATGGCTCCATGAAGTAGCTTAATACTTTATTTCCTTTTTCCGATCCCGTAAATTGCATGGGTGCCTTATACATATTTAAGAAGGCACACCTTAGAGAAACGTAATAAAAGATTGTGGAAGGAGATTCAATATACAACGCACAATCAGAATTTTAGAGTTATTCCCCTTGATTGCAGAAATACAAGCATCACCTACGGAGGGGAACTGGGATGCACACTATCGCAGAGAGGAGGACGAAAGAGCAACGAGAGACAGAACCGAATTAAGTGGATTTTGAGGAAAACAAGCGAAGAATACGATTGTGTACTCACAGGAAGGAACAGTCAAGAAGGCAAGTGAATGCCCAGTTAGTCAGCTTACCCCAGAAGGTTCATCCTAGGATGGCCAATGCAGTAAACTGACAGGCTTTTTTTGCAAGCAACGTTTTGCACGACACTGAAGACAAAAGCATTGCATTGGCCTATAATGGACGGTAACAGTCCACCCTATTAGTATGTTGCGGTAGGGTGTCAGGCCAATTTACTGGAAGCAGTCTAATATGTGTTCTATGACGCTGGGGTCCTGAGACTAAGGTTTCGCTTCATAAGAACATCGGTCAGGAGGGGATGAGTCCTACTTGCTATGTGGTAGTCAGAACACTTGACAGCTTAGGATTAAATGCACCTTTTCGAATAGTTTCAGTTCTTTGGAATATCGGCTTGGAGCTTGCTTTATTGTCGGTGGGTATTAACCTGAAAATCCCCCTTCCAAAGGTAGTTTAAATTTGCAACTGGACCCTACCTCTTAAACTGGATCCATAAAGCATACTGTCTTCGATTTATTAAACTACCGAAAATTCAACTAATACAATTCAAGACCTGTAAAATTGTTTCTTTCTTACTAAAGCAGCTTTTTGTGAGGAATCCAAATGAACCCAGATTCAAGTAATGTAGAACAAAGTATCAGGACCTCTTAAGGTCAGTTGGACTTTGCACGCTCTCTGAATGTCGGCCATCACTGTTCTAAGATGACAAATACAGTCTTAACCTAATATCGATTAAGGCTTTTGTTTTCGACTCTGGCTATGCGCGACTAGGCCTGCGCGTCTCCGCATTTACATCACCAGCCGTAAAATACACTAGGAGAATGAAGTTGGAACAAAGCAGGGAGGAAACAGACTTGCTTTAACAACAGATTAAGGTCACTTTCACACGAATCGAGGATGGGAATGATGTAACCGCGTTTTTGGTGTGGAGAGCTTGTGCCCCCTACCTTCTGCTCCTCGCTTCCCCCACCACGCAACAACACTCTCCTTCAAGGCTCTCCCCTGCAGTTGCCCACAGCGCTACATTCCTCGCCGGGTGTTTAGCAGATGTGTCCGGCCTCACCTCACCATTCAGGCGGATCATCCTCTTCTATAACTCTCATCTTTCCTTCTATCATTTATCGTTGCTCGAAATATCCAACTTCTCGTTTCTAAATAGGCAATTTCTATCCGTTTACCACTTTTATCTGCCGCTCAGATGAGAGTGATGACGTGACTGTCACCTTTGTTAAATTCGTTCTTAAGAAAGGGTTATCGCACGTGTGCTACCTTCAACGTCTTCGGGCACTAGAGTTTAACACCCTATCTGAACAACCGTATTTGCGTCTGTCTCGGATGATGGGTTCGAGTGAGAATCTGAAACGTCAGGCCAGTAAACTTCTTGTCCCAACGATTACATCTTCTCCTCCTGAACAGCTTCCTTAAACTCGCCTGTTCACTTCTAACAGCCGGTTAAAATGCTTACATGCCAATTACGTAACCTCATTAGCCTCTTCTGCTTCTTCCTTTTCTGTTTAAATAAACTTTGCGTTGTTCATATTTATTCCGGGAAAACAATGCTTCATACTTTAAGGTGTCAAAATCAGCTTTAATTGTGTTTCCTGCTTAAAGGACCCCAGCAAAACGCGCATTCATCCAGAAATTGATCTTAATCATAAATCAGACGTTTTGTAAAGTTGCTATTGGTCCAATCCTCAGTTTTGAATGAAAGAATATAAGCTCGAAATGCAACAGATTTTATTCGAGTAGACAAGGCGTCGAAAAGAGATTAAAGAGGACAAAATTTATTTCTTTGCTCAGCTTTAATATTTCCTCTAAAATTAATGTGTGAATTCGGGGTAACATTCTGCGGTGCAAAAGGTTCTTACTTTTCTATCGAAAGCCGATACAAAAAGTTCCACTAGAGCCAGGTTAACAATGTCGACGAAGACAAGGGAGACTGGAATGGTCATTTTTGGCTTAGTGTCCTCGGCATTGTTCATATGCCTCTACTGCTAATACTAGCCACGATGAGGCTGCTGGCGGAGCTTGAGAGTTTAGCCTTACGGCAGATCGGAGCAAGTGAGTTCCGTTACGATCCGTAAGCGTTCATAAACGAATTTATAAAATGTTCCGATGAGATACCTCACATTCTGACAACAGGCGGTCAGTAGTATATTCAGGCGGTCAGTAGTAGTAGTAGGCTATCAGTATTATATTCATTATGGTTTATTTGTTAGGCCACTAAATTACCAGACAAGTGTACCAACGATTTGTTCAGTCCGCAGCTGCTTCATGCTCCAGCACACAATTGGCCAACTATTTGGCTGGGGTTTTAGGTAGTACACGTGCTGGAAATATAGTGAATGAATAAATATTTATACTTTGCTGGCGAAAATTTAACAGGCCCTTTATGTTAAGTCATCGTCTAACCATTTTCCTCTCACGAGAAAACTAGCAAGGATTAGGCGCTCCAGAGAATTTAATTGATCTTACGAATAAGAGGTTATGATTTAAGTATGAACTTGGGCTCTTCACAGCTGAACCCAGTCGAAGAGGATATGGGCTTCATTTTTAAGAAAATGTGTTTTGCTAGATGTTACTACCAGCAAGCTCACGTGCACAAACCAACCGTACTAGAGTTTGTACTTGACTAGTTTATAAATTTCCTTTTAACTTTCGGATTTTGTCTTCTGGTGGTTGTTTTATGTGAGTTTTATGCCATTCTGCTCAATCGGTTAAGAAGATAAGACAAAATATAGTGTAACTAACACATACTTACAACAATTTTCGCTGTCCACTATGCAACACAGGAAATGCGCCTGCATATTCCACTGTCAACTGCACATTAGAACCTGCCTGAATTGAACCAAGACCAAAATGGCAGGGTTTCCTAAATTCAAATGAATGTTTTGCCACAGATTTAGATATCGGTGTTTTTCACAGACCAGAAGTTAGCTGTAGCTAAAGATTCGCATAGATCAAAGTTCCCTCTAACTAATGTGAACAGCTTGGTATTGCTTTGCACATTATTGCGGCAATTGTCGTTACAATGATTTGGGTAAGATGGCCATTCTCGTTCTCTCAACGTGGTAAAAAGGTCCCGTACTGTCACAAATTTGATTGCTACTTCTAGCATGGAAACCACAGAGTCCTTTGGAAAAAGTTTCTGTTAATAGGCACTCAGGAGAAGAAGGTCAGGATCGAATAGGGCAAATGCGAGTACAAGGAGCCGGTTCAGAAGGATGTGTATAAAATCTAGATTATTCACCCGGGGTGTCCACATTTCAGCTGGAAAAGTGCTAAGCTGAAGTCAAGTCTAGACGCGGGCGTCTGCCTAGAGTCCACAGCGGCCAAAATCTACTCCAGTTTACCGAGGTTCGGGTGCAGTGTAATGCTTCAGAATGGCGATCTCTTACGACGCGTCCGTCGTAGGTAAAGACAACAAGGCTATGGTCCCACGGAACGTATCACAGTTCAGATCTGAATGAGTCATTGAAATTCGTCGAGGTCTTTGGACTGAAATGTATGAACAATAAGTTCGATAGAGGCACACTCAAGTAGAACACGCCCATATCCGCTAGACGAAATTTCCTGGGTTGTCTTTATTCATGTTGTTCATGACCTTGCCAGGTCAGTGATCGTTATTGTTCTGCGAAAGTATAAAACGGTCAAAATGACGTAGGGAGGAGATCTGTGAAATATGAACCTTTTAATTTGTTCCAATAACCAGTTTTTAAGTTGGCCTACCTTCGCTTTGATGCTTGAAATGAAATCTGATACCAGCTTTTTGGGCTACGTGGACAGGGCACGACCACAAAATAACCGCTACGCAGCAAAAAACAGCACTTATTTGTTCTCTAAAAGAGTTCATTAATTGATCTAAAGCAGGTACCGTTTTTAATAAGGTCTTCAAGGGCAATGCCTTTCACCCTTAAATAAATATACTGAACTAAACGCCGGTCTTCGTTTTATCCTCTCCAGGCCTCTGCAATCACCCATTACTTTGGTATAAAGATGGACAAATTGCAAAACTGGCATGACAATTTAAATTTTTACGAGCCATTTGGAACGTGGCATACCGGATGGGAATACGGGACTTGAAAGGAAATTTCACGGCGTGCGCTCGTTGCCCGCTGGGACCTGTACTCAGGTGACATGCTAGTTATGAGTAAGAGACTTTGGGCAACCGCAAATTTAGCATTTGTTCCAGCTGTCTGATCGGAACGTCGTCACTATTCTTAGTATTATCCGCCGAAGTTCAGCCACACCATGTGGGTTGCTCGACTAGTCTTGATGAGTGCCTCATTCCCAGTAAAAAAGCCTCATCTAGATAGGAATGGACGTCTGGTTTATTCTACCCTCTACCGTATTAGACAGGTGGCTTTGACAAAGGCAATTTGCATCCTTTATCTTCGTCTTCAGGCAGCTACCCTCACTGGTGGCACGCGCTTTGCCCATTCCCTGTCATACAATAGCACAAAGAGGAGCGAAAATAATGCAAGCATACGCGTGCAGGGGGGCGGCATTTTAAGGATCGCAGTGAAGATCCTAACTAGTCGCCAATTTCGAAGATATACAGGTAGGAGGCATTTTCAAGGCTTATGCGGTTTAAAGGTGTGTACTTCCAAAACCTCCTCAAATTAGGTTTAGGTTTCAAGAGCATACTCTTCATATAGGGGATTTTTGTTTTAAAAAGCAGGCATTATGATTACAGGACTGCGATAACGCAGAGGTTCAAGTTTCAGTACATCTACCTACTGGTCCATTAACCACGCGCGTAAATCCAGTGAGAAGGCGAGTGTTTCGATTGGAACCCCTGATCCCTACGAAACCAGAGCTCTTACAATGTCTTTTTCTGTCCATTTTCTGAGCACTGAGGCACCTTAGCAAAGTTGCAGCTTTTATGACACCGATGCATGGAAGGAGTAGAACCTCCTGCCCAGCATATGCATTTGTGACTACATGATCTGCCTGTGGTTAAACTTTGATCCCTCTTTGGCACGTTGTATGCGCCGTGATCGGGTGAGAGTTCACTTTCAAATTCCACACCGAGCACTATTCCCCATAAGACTACTTTCGCGCGCATGGTAAATGAAGCTGAGAGCAGTTCATGTGTGTCACGCGTGGACAGGCGATTTAGCTTTGTCAGTCACTGCGCCTAATCTCACCATCGGTTGTTTGGCAGGCTTCGTAAGTTAACTTGTGAATGGAGGGGAAGAGAGTTTGAGGTCGACACTGGGTAATCCCTCCTCACGGCAAGCACCAGAGACAATGTGCTGAGCCTCTGACCAATCACAGTGCACTGAAGTGGGACTAATAAGGCTGCAGACCACCGATAAGGATACTGTGGGGTCAATGCCTAAGTTCATTAATGGAAAGTTTGCAGCCTTCCGTTGAATCTAAAATACAAGAGGGCTGTCAACAGTGGAAGAGGACAGTGAGCATCAAAAGCGCTTAATCGGACCGTGTATTTTTGTGCCTAAAACGACGCGTGATCAAAATGAGTTTAATCCTTTGGACAGATGTTTCCCACTATGGGAATGCATCTTAAAATTGTGTGTGTGTGTTCGATACGATACACTAATACGCACCGCCTACGCCCAGTAATGCAGGTGCCTTGCACTAGGTCCCATGGTTGGTATATATTCCTGTGAGCTAAACCTAACAGAAGCCTCAACCTTTAGATAACCTAAACATCAACCTTAATCGTGAACTTAATCCAAACCTTAGCATGAACTCTAACCCCAATGTCTATGGACTTAGTTGAATACCGCCTGTATTACGTGAGTTTCATCTGGCCTTCTTTTATTCTGTAGCATAACAGATTATGGTTTTTGAGGAGTTAGAAAACCTGAGAGAATAGTGAATCCATGTTTTATAAACTGCCGTTTTGCGCTTCCTGCTATTATTCGGCTTGCCAAAATTAGCGTCATAACTAAAATCTCGGTGTTTTTTGCTTCTCCTAAAGACAAGTACCTTGACCACAAATTGTAAAATAAAATGAATTTTATAGGATTTGGCCGTATCTGCGAAATTCACTCGGCAAGTCTGGTGAATTTCATGCACCGTAGTAGGTCTGCCGGTAGCGTAACCAAAATTACAAATCCGGAGGCTTCCGGTGGGCACAGGCGGTTCGAGGAGCAATTCTAATTCCACCAAAGACGTTGGCTTTTAATGATCCGGTCTGTTTGCTAAGCTTAGAATAAATCAAGCATTTTTTGTGCCATTTCATTATTTTGCGTTTTTTAGGCATAACCTCTACCAGGCCAACACTTTATTAGGTCACAAAATGCGGCTATTAACGTGCTTCACAAGTTCAGTGTGAGGGTAGAAAAGGGTATTTGACAACACTTATGAAGTCACTTCTAACTTGAGTTAGCCGGACAGCATCTCAGGAAATTTGGGGCGAGTTCACTGCCTCTGAGAAAGCTGTCAGCCAGCCCATATTCTGTATGCCGGAGGACAAAGCCAAAGCGTGAGCTCTCGAATCCGCACTGGCGATAGATACAATGGGTGCCAGCCCGAAAGTCCTGTCCGAAGCTGCATTGCAGAAGCACACTTTTAATAACGACTTGTTGGTCAAGTACGACCAGCCCATTTGTCTCAAGCATTTGGACAGTTGCTGTGCGGTGAGGCCTCCTAAACGAGGCCTGCACACATGAAATACCTCACTAGGTGGTTCTCTAGGGGCCCAAGCAGTGGTTGTACTCGGAGAACTACAATCATCAGGCCAAATCTTCGTTGAAAGTGAAAAGCCGAATACGCCAGAATGAGGGATTTATTGTGCACAGAACGCTGAGTTGCTGTCTCGGGCAGCAGTGGCCACTGGCAAAGCCATGGCTAGTGCTGAATGCGTCCAGCCATGCTCTAGTGAGAAGGAGACTGTGGTGGCAGCTGCTTGAATAGGTCTATGGAGCAAGTCAAGTATGCTGCATTACCTGAGCGTCTAGCGGCCCACGCTACGTTGGCCGAGGGGTGGGCTGTTCAAGCAGCGCTTGGGCAGACACGACTACTTGGATGCAAATGCGAGCGCGAATGGAAGTCAGTCAAGTGTCTGCGTGTCAGTGAGTCGGAAACCGCTCGCGGTGACGATACATGACCTTGAAGTAGTGAGCCTTGAGCAAGGATGACGGACTTGGATGGCATTGTTGGGCGTCGGCTACGGTTGGAGGCCAAGGGCTAGGTCAGCCATGAACTACTAACGACGATTGATTGCATGCGTGAGACTGTTTGCTCGTCAGGTAGGTGGTTGAGTCAGAGTAACAGCCTGCACTGTTGCGCAATACTGCGCTCCCAACGATGAATTCAGGCATTTTGTACAAAGGTTCCAATATAAGTGTGCATTTCAATTTTTTAAAACTCTATTATCGGTGTACTTGTCGCTAATTTCTGTGACTAGGCATCGTTCGGTGGTTCAACAAAATTGAGCTCGAAATTAGAGTTATCTGGCGGGGCTGGAGAATGAACCCCAATGCAGAGCGGAACGAGTGGGTTCATTTAGCGATCGGTGAGCGTTTTTCAACGAATGCTGTCACTATTCTTGACCTAAACCACCAAGACAACGACCTCGTGGCTCACTGATTAGAGCATTGGACTTCTGATCAACAGATCGCGGGCTCGAACCTCGGTTTCGCTTCTTTGCTTGCGGCCGAACGTTTTACTGGCAGAGCAGTTTACTGGTGGCCTTAGCGTAAACGAAAGTGCAATGTCTGCCCTCGAATGTCAGTCCAGTAAAAAAGGAGAGGAATCCACATATTTCGGTAAGCTGAAGTGCCATCGCATAAGTGTCTTCGCTTTTTGTTTTTCTTAAAAATACAGTCTCTGGTGTCGGCTTTGAAATCACAGTAATTTGTCTCAGCCCTATTGCCCAACCTTCATTGTCATCCTTGATCATTCGCATGTTTATGATAGTAGGATTGTTATTTCCGCGTGCTGACCTTATTTCCTTTTTTAGATTTGTCCTCAAAGGTAGTGAAACCCTAAGTACAAATACAAGTGAGCAACCTTTTAAAATTATAAAGGTCTATTTAAACTACAAATACTCTGTTCCATTTGGCGGTCAAGGAAAATATTAATACCACGTGCAACTGAAAGAGCCATTCGCGTATTTTATGACTTCACAGACTTCATCTGCTTTCCTTTCTCAATCCTTCCTAGAACAGAACACTTGCAAGTAGATATTGAAAATGCGAAACCGGCATATTTATTGCTCATGTCTGCTCAGTGTTTAAAAAATAATGGGTGGGAATTCAAGCCCTGGGAAAAAGAAGGAAGTCCGACTGTAAGTTAAGATTTCACTTGAAAAAATCTTTTAAAATGTGAGTGCGTTTGGAAAAAAATTGAAGACTAACTACAGCCTAGCATAAAAGGAAATCGAAGACCTAATATGTTCCAGTCAAATTGATTACCAAAAAGAAATTTCGAGGTCGTAACCGAGCAACTTCTTTAGAGGATGCCAGCTATAACATACCGTTCTTAGTTTAATAGAGTTACTGGATCTAGACCTGAACATTCTCCTGCTACAGAGGGTCTCGCTGAATGACACTGTTCTGCTACATATCCGAATTAGCATTTCAGTAAGTTAGCTGAGAGGAGAGGAGGCAGCGATGGTTCTGGCCGCAGTGTACAGGACTGGTAATCTGCTCGGTAAATTCCTCTGTGATATAAACAATGAAAATTGCAGCTCTGACCACTTAACTGGCAAATGACTGATTAGAAGTGGCACTATCGGGGACAAGGGAATGCGTTTTTCGTCCTTCTGTGTGCCAAAAGCTAGCGTGGTACAAGCAGAGGATTTCCGTACTTTAACCTGTCTTGTTACAAGCACGCTGAGATGAAAGGAATAGGCGCGCAGATTTTGCTACGAACGGCGGAGAATGCATAGCAGTCCACGCATCAAACTTCCTCGGATTGGCAAATGCAGCGTAGGCCAAAACACCGACCTTTCATAGATTTTTCAGAAGGGGAATTATTTCCGAACGATTTGAGGGCAATTTTAAGCATTTAAATCTAGCCCAGTGTTGATGCTTAGATAGATTTATTGTTGGTGAGCCTTTTTCCCGGTGAAATGCAAAACTTTGGTCAACAGTGATAGGAGGATGGGAACTATATTTTCATCGGTGAAAATAAGGACAGTATCGTACATTAGGTTAAGCTTCTTCTAAGTAAGTTAACTCAATTCGGAGGCAAAACAAAATTGTTTAGTAATGTGAGGTAGACTCGCCCTTATACGGAATTACACCTCATGTCGACTCTGTCTCTTCTTTCCTAGACGTAAGTGTTCTCATGTTTTTTCCTATTTAAAACCATCGAAAATGTGAAATTGACTTAACAACGCATCCCATGTAGGCTATTCCGAGCATGTCGCAGTGGATCACGCCACAAAATATTTATGCTTTAGCTTTTTGCAGATCTCGTTGATGCGGCATTGATGGGCAGAAGCTTTGTACCCCTGGAAACTCGATCTTCACCAATATCGAGAGCAGATGCGTATACTAGTACTGTTCTCTAGAACGCAGACCCGATTGTCGCTTCCAGAATTCCAGACAATGGTTTAAACATTGATGGATCATCCATCATCCCGTGCACGAGAGATTATAATGCACTCATATCGTGGTTCACCATTGGTCTCGAACTTAATTCAGTGCTTTGTGCCTTCCTTAATTCACATACCATCAACCAATTTGAAACTGAAATATTAGCACTATGGTCTTCGGATTTCCAGAACCTAAAAACAAAGAGCGGTGCGTGTACTCTCTTAGATTTGGAATTTCCCTTTCTGGTCACACGGGGAAATGACACATGATTAATGACTGCTTCTTGCCCAGCTAGTGTGCAGTTGATGGACTAGGAAATGCCAGGTTTGAAATGTGAATGCGCAGGCAAAATTGCCTCACGACATTTTTATTCCATCTAACAAACAAAGCATTCAATGACATCGGATGTCGGTGGTGAAGATTGCTCTGCAATGATCCTCAGTACTGGTGATTGTAGATGGACTTGGAGGGAGTTATGGACATCACACCTGGACGGTATACCTTTAATTTTCGATTATTTAACCTGTAAGACTCACTCGCTTTGGTTCCTTTCTTTGCCGAAATTGGGAAACTCATTTTGCAGATGCCGAATTACGTAAGGTATCAACTCTCGATTGTCTAAATGAACTCGGGAATTGTACCTATCTGTTTCAGGCCCAGAAAATCAAGGAGTACCGTATAAGTCGTAGGCTTTTTCGGTGAAAACCATATTGGGCAGGTTGTTCAAGGGAATGCCTGTTCTTCGCATACCTCATAAAACCTGCACGGTTTTATATACATGCAGTTTGTTAAGAGTTACTTAGTCGAATCATCCATAACGATGAAAGAGGTCTTTTCTTTCCACACACCTATAGGGAGGCTAACCGGCAAATTCAAGGCAGACTGATATGACCATTTACGGCTTATGGGACGTCGTTCGTCAAGTGTACTTATCTGAGATCTGGACCCGCGTTCTTTAGTCTCCGAGAGGTATTAAGTCCCGCCTTTCCCTACCATTGAGCCACGAGCCCGTTCTCATGTGGGGCGCAATGGGGAATATTGAATGTGGGCAAAATGCGTTCACAGATGAGTTTGCGGGACATGCTCGTCCAATTAAGTCTTAGTGCTTAAATTAAATATCCCGAAGGCAGCCACAGGAATCCCAAACGAGATGTCCTACCCAATTCCAGGTCTGCATTTCCTGATGACTAACTCTCAGCATCTTATAGGCGGTTTCACGTGGTAGCTTAGGGATTTAAGCTTCAATTTTCCTTTCAACTTCCAAACCGAAACTGCAAAGGATTTTCCAGGAGAATGCACTCCAAGCTAGCATAGTGATTTCTCAGGAGATTAAATCGGAAACATAACCTCTTCAATGGAAGATGAGTGCATGCACACTACCGAGGTCTGAATTGTTAGCCTACCCTCGACTTATGAAGGAAAAAGAAGACTCCTATTGAATATCTTCGTATTTTTATTTCTACGATGAGCTACTTCAGCAGTCTCTCTAATGAATTTCCGTTGAATAGGTTTTTTGACAATGCAAACCTCCAACTTTATTAGTTAATGTTTAATTAACTTTCAGGTTAATTTATTTTATACTCATTATACCTTAGGAAAGGTAACGTGGGACATAGTAACTCTTCTTAGAGCGTCTCAGCATATATTTTATATTGGTGCTTTCTAACTTCCTCGGAAATTAAGTCCGGGGTTGGAATACCAAGTCTGAACTAAGGTTTACGGGTACAGATCGAAGATAACTATGATTGCAGAACCCTCAACTCTTTTTTTTGCTGGAGTTAGTGCATTACCATTGGTGATGCCGTTGGTGTTGCTGTGGTTGCTACTGCTGAGGCCGCAGCTGCCGCCACCGTTTCTACTTTATCACACATTTCTATGTGCGCCGTAAGTTGCATGTGAAAGCCCTGTTTAGGCAAAGGCACCTTTATCTACTCTAACCAGCTTAAAGTGCTTCATAGTATCGCCATGTTGCCTTTCGAGGTAATCATAGCAGCATCGACCTTCATGTTCTTGTCTGGAAACTTGCCTCGAATACGATTAAGTGCTGCACGGGTTACGCCTGTATGCTTGCCAAACCAGAGCACTTTTAGACAGCTCAATAAAGGACTGATTGCCCCCAACGCTAAGTCTAGTTGCGCAAGATCAGTGCTGGCTGTTCACACGACACTAGGAAGAGTCGATTCCCTAGGTGTGCTTCATTTGCCTGAAACGAGCAAATTTGGATTAATTTTGCACCGTTTTTATGACACGAGTTGCCCGCTCTACCTTACTTCTAGTATCTTAAGTTACTTACAAAAGTACTGTGCAGAATAAGGTTAATTTGGAAGCCAAGATGGAAAATATAATAACCTAATCGCATAACATTTATTTTAAATAGCTTTAATTGCTTTGCGCGGCCTTGTAAACTGTCTTTTCGTTTAGAGTAAGTAGGCAATGTATCAGGCGAAGAATATGGGCTGCAGTAGTTTATTGGTTACATTGATCTCTGTTCGCGATAAGATTACCGACAGGCAAAAACGCAGGCTTGCATTACAACTCCAGTCCAGATCCCAGATCCGATAAAGTAGCAATTAGTAATGGACTACTTTCGTCGCCCTGGCATGACTTTCAATCCTAGGAAAAAAGAGCTTTTTGAAGTTCCCTTGCCCTCGTCTCCTGGGCTTGAGCACCAGCACATGTGGCCCATATAATTGCTTCATAAACCTTAAGAACACTCTGTGGAGATTTCTACACACTGTTTGCATATCCGAAAACTGTATGATCTCTTCGTATCTTCAACGCACTTTAGGTCTGGTGGGTGGCAAAACAATTTGAGTATAAGATTGTGGATAATTTTTGAGTCGGGAATTGTATAATGAAACCGGTCGAGGTAGCTGAAACCCCTTCTTTGACACTTGGTCGTGCAGCTAAATGAATTTTTAGCACCACTCCTGATGATTTCCTTGTTTCTACTTACTTTCGAATAAGCAACAAAGGAAGGCAATCTCTTCTTCCCTTGCTATCAATATATGCCTGAGCTAAACCCTGAGCACAAAAATCCCCTGCTCACCCCCTAACGGCTTAGACCCTGTGTCTCAAGCCTGTTTTCAAATTCCCTCAACGCGATTGCACCACCTTTGCGGTCTTTACTACACTGTATGCATGACACACATAATTGCCAATAAAATTCTTCAAGAAATACGACTGTGTAGTGACTAAACCAATGGGTGTGCCCTAAGCGTCAAGATCATTGGGTTAAGTCACTAATGGTTACGTCCCGTCACGGAACCATAGTACACGCACGATCCGCTACTTTGCTGGCTTGCGAGAGACGGTTTAAAGGCCTAGCGTCTCAATATGCGTATCTTGCGTCACGTGCGATGTGGACAATTGCGAGTGTCTGGGTGTCGGTTAATGCAGTCAGGCACTCTGCAAGGCCAGCCCGCTTGAGAGCGTTCTCAGTGGGGATGGTGGCCTTGAAGCGCCGGAGTGATTAGCAAATATGCACTTTAGACACTGTGGCCGTCGGTTATAACACCAAGAGAACAACCCATCGTCATGAGTTGGTAATTTCAGCAGAGACTAATAAATTGCTCGTTCTTTAAGCTAACTAAAAAAAATAACATTTTAAGAAGGAAATCCAAAAATCTGACCGGGGAATTAGCAACGCAAAGCGCATTTTGATAATCACTGTCACACGTTTTCCAGCGCAAATATCCAGGCACCGAGCCGAGCGTCATCTGAGGCGTACCGAAGCAGCACACAGCACTAAATTCACGTATGCGCAAGATCATATCTGTGAGGCATTCTGCACGGATTCCAACAAATCTGACAAAACCCACCGGAGTTTCAGTATTTTGTATTTATGAACAAACTATGCTGCATTAGAAAGACTTTTACAGACGGCATGAACTAGAATGGGACCGGAATTAAAAAGTGGGAGCAAATTTCGTGACAGTTGTTCGGCTGAATAATATTCATTGATGAAGAAAGTTGAACCGCAATCATTTCAGACGGTGGATACCCAGAAGTGCAGGGTCAGGAGTTGGAGTTCTGCTCAAAGAGCTCATTTCATGACGAGCCTCTGCGGCTAGAGCAAGTATTCTCACAGCACAGGCTGCAAAGAGCATACAAGTGATTTGCAGTGTAAAAAGGGAATTGTAGGAACGTCAATAATTGTTCAAAAAGGATAGAAAATGAGGAAAAAAGGAGTAAAATCCTTGGACTGGCACATCCTCCACATGCCCGCCTTCTTGAATGGTACTTATAGTGCTCAGCAAATAAAGGAGATCAACATAGATCTTACTTTGCCCTTAAGTATACGTACAGTCAGCGACTGATCTCATGCAACCTTAACCGAGGTTTTTGACTGTCTTTTAGGTAACCAGCGATTACTTAAGTGGAACTGTAATATCAGCTAGTTTTAAGATATTTCAGACACAGTCGGATACCGGCTTCTGAACGATCGTCTTTTCGGTCTCCCGAAAAAACCTCACACGATAAAAAATGGCTGCCTTCTAGGGTGCATTGTTTCTGTACATTTTTGATGTGCTTACAAATTCAAATATATTTCATATAAAAACCTAAGCATAAATGTCCTTTCTTATACTGACTGCAAAGGAAAAGCAATTTTTCCTTAAATTTTATGCGGAAAGGAGGGTATGTTAAGGTTTCAAACCTTCTCCAATTCCAGAATAATTTGGAGCCTGGGTTGCCCTTGCATTTTCATTTGGGGTTTTTAGTCTATAAGCTTTTGTCGAAGGAATATCCTACATTCTTTAGAGCATTAAAAAGCTAGCATATTAGGTTCATAAAAATTTTCAATCGATGTAGATCATACCTTATACCATAGGAGGAGCATTAATAAATGAACAGAATGTGTGCGATTTGAATGGACAAAAAAATTTCACAATTAGATACTGTTTCTTAAAATCAAAACATACCCTTCCTTCGAAGCTCCTTTTCATTTTTAATTGCAAACTCATGTTGACAGAGTTTCCTCCCAAGTATCCTCAGTTGAGCATCTTCTGAAAATAGGGTCTGACAATGCTTAATTTCGATGATGAATTTCTTGATGATCATCAGGCGGACTTTACCCAGTGAAAATTGTCCCTACTGCCCACTATCCGAGCATCGTGTCACCTCACCTCTGATCCCTATTTCACTTTTTTCTAAGTATCACCATCGCCTGAGCCCGTAATCCATTTTGCCAGAAAGCAGCTGAAAGATAGGTGTCTCGACTACGAATAGGGCTGATCTGGTCAAAGTTTTGCTCTTTCGGGCATGGATGCACTAGAGGGCGAAATTCGTCTGCCTGCTTTACGTTTATGCATGCACCACCACTATCCAACTTTTTTAACTCACAGAGATTTATGCGTGAACTTAAAATTAACTCTTCTATATAAACCTTTTCAGGCTCGGTCCGAATGCTAACAGGAATGTTTCAGGTCGATACGTCTATCAGCAGGGGTTTCCCATCTTCCAGGGACTCTTTAGCGAGTAGTATGCACGCGCTCTGTTCATAACTTTGGTAGCATTTCAATCGCAGCATCTTTGGGAAGGAGCATAAATAATGGAACAGGAGGTCGGCAAGAAGACTTGCAAGGCAAAACAGATTCCACTATTCTATCAAGTCTAACGACGGATTGTTACTGATAGCTTGAGAAGCAAGAAGTAAATCTTCGATTGCAGAAGGCCGTTGCTTATTCCTCTTGGCAGCTAACCACGGGAATTGGCAAATAAATGATTTTAGACGGGTTTTTGTATACTGCACAATTTGCCAGGCTTTACATTCATTTAAGTGCGGTTTATGGACACGCATTACGACGGCAAACATGGAAATTGAATCTCCTGTCCCAGTGTGTTAGCCAAAGACAAACATGGTTGCTCAGAATAATCTAATTGACATTATCTCATTGAAATAAAGCACTTGCTAGAAACTGCCAGTGTAGAGATGTTATGATAATAAATTTGCTCCAAAGAAAATGTGCAGAGGTGCAGGCAAGATTTATTTTAGTTCACTTTTAATAGCATGTTCTAATTTGGCTTCAATATAATGAGTGTCGTGATAAAATAAGGAAATCCAAGCCAATCATTTTAAAGAGTAGTGAGAGCCGTCCACATAAAGATCATAACCATTGCATTTTGTTGAAAAGAAGGCCTCAGCCTCCACGCCCTTCTCAAGGCAGGAAGGGTAATGAGAAACACATCAACTCTTTGCAGACCTTTGCCAAAGAAGGTAGAACTCGAAGATGCATACGGCGCGCCCCAGAGTCCACTCACGATTGAGGAGCTCATGAGGCTGTTCAAAGTTTTCCCAAACACGGACTTAATCTTTGCTGAAGAAACTTATGAACTGATCAAGGGAACTCCAGTGGGCTCTTGGGCCTCCGGTTTATTGACATAACTGGTTCTATGAGAGCTATAAAGTGCTGCCTTCAACCAGCAAGTTCCAGTCTTTTGGCCTCGTAACGTTCACGGCACGTTTGCTAATGCCAAAAAGAGCATGCTTAATAATCTCCTTAACCTGTTTATGACAATCTTCCTGATGTAAAATGCACTAGGAAATAGGATATGAGGCAGCTTCCGCCCCCTGATATGCATGGCACGTAAAGTCCCTAAGGCGAAGCTGAGGCTACGATTTATAGGAAGACAGGGAACACTATAAAACTTCTCCATTTTCATATAAACCACCGGTGACTCACAACCGACGCTGTGAACAAATGGCTTCAGACTCACTGCAACAGTTCTATAGCTGTGTGACCATTTTATGCGGGAAGGCTATTCGAAGGTGTTTATGTGTCAAGCCCTGTGTGTTCAAACCCGAGGAAGCTAACAAAAACACCGCAGATGATACGGGACACTCATAAGCTACCGAGTGCATTGCTGTGAAACTAGCTGTTGGAATTGCGCAGCGACTCAAATCTAACAAGCGCAGCACAGTCGTGCAAATAAAGGACCAAGTTAATCCCCAGAAGCAGCCTGAGAGAGTGTATAGCATCACCTGCCTGGACTGCCCTTTTAGTTACACAGGCCAGACCAAACGCAATCCTGTAATTTAAATAAAGCACTACTCCATCCTCAGGCAGCGACCCAGTGCAAGATATCGTATCCCGTGTTAAAGCTGTCCTCGTATCTACGCAGGTCAGACGCGAAGCATTTTTTGTTCGCACATACACGAACAAAAACTGGCTGTGTGATAGGTGTTCAACTCTCACAAGTGGCGGCCGGCCCTTTCAAACCGGGTAGTGAATTGAACTTCACAGCCGCCATGACAATCACCCAAGCCAGGGGCAGCGCATACCGAGAATTGATTGAAGTGCGGATCTCAGACAAAAACTTGGTCAAGCGATGCATAGATCAGGTGCCGGCGTAGGGAACCCTGCACAACCATCTCCATGTCTACATCATTGATCAATTATTTTCTTATATCCCCTATAACTGCCGCATGTTTTGTTGCTGCTTTCCTTTCTGACTATGAACTCCTGCATGAGTTAGAAAGCTTACAACAATATACTAATTGTTCCGGTAATCGACCGGCCTTCTAAATTCAGGGCAAAAACTATTATCTTTGTCTTTTTGAAAAGTCTATTATATGCATACAGTTGGCAATGAATGTAAGCCTAAGGCATTGTCTCCCTCTTGACTCGAAATTATTGACAAAGAAAGCCAACAAAACAATAGACGTTCTACTTCAATTATAAGTAGTAGACTAAGCCAGGCGGTCGCCCAATCCGAAAAGAATTCAAAGCCATTCCCAATAATAGGATGCGTTCGCCTAAAAGATAAAATCATGCCCAACAAATACTTTTGGTAATCAGGAGCTCGCTAAGTGTAACTGCACTCTAATGAATTGGTTCTTCAGGAAGTCAAGAGCACTTTTGCAATGCATAAATAATAAGGGCGGTAGGGGAGGCGGAAGATGAGATGGAGGCGGGGAATAAGGGGTAAAATAGCCATATAAGGTTCTGGAGCCGATGGCTTCTTTTGTTCATTGCCTGGAAAGAGTTGTTTGCTTGAATAATTTAGTTTGGTGGACCGTTGCTTAGTTACGGTGCCGACAGATCCTTTATGTGTGAACTGTTACGCGACGCAGATTCTAAAAGTCATTGCTCGAAAAAAACTGGGCTATATAATATTATAGTTACGATTCTAATATTAAGATTTGTCGTCAGGGTTCTCAGAATCAGTTGAGAGGCAGGGGTCGCCCTCCTAGAGCCTTGAAATTCTCATAGGAGGTGTCTGTCTTAATATCCCGAGATGTATGAAACAACACGCAAACACTATAATTTGACACAGGTGGCAGCAGCATGCCGTGACATTTTAAACTATATAGCCGGATAAAAACAAGAGACGCGAAACCACCTTTTTGGCAACATTCCGGCGGGCGTCACCTTTCCAAAATCGGAGGGAGACGGGTGTTTTGACCTTTGACGGACAGTGTGCTAACTCATGAAATGTGCCCAAATTTACGAACCATCTCTAGTCATGGGCAAATCGGCGCAAATTAATCGACCAAAACTCCAGAGTGATACGAATTGAAATAAATAGGAACCTAGGGTGACAAGCAGTCCCATTTACAACCAATTCAGGTAAGAAGTGAGCCACTCACAGAAAGTTTGTGTCGATTGACGAGCGTCCGCTTGGTTAACGTGAAAACCAGGTAGTACGTCCTAGTGTTTCAGCTGGTTCTCGCAAATTCTCGGACGCCTCCAACGACAGTGCTGTTGTTTAATCGCGCCCGATACACATCCCTCTGCATTTATTTCTGCTGTTCTTTTGTTTTTTGTGGTTTTCTGACTATAATTTATAACCCACGATATCGCCAAAGAAGTTGTTTCGCTAAAGATAGTGTTGTCAAGAGGAAGAAAGATATAATTACTATAGATTTGAAGAAGGAAATCATAGCAGAGCACGAGTGTGGTGTGCGTGTGACTGATCGCGTCAGGGAGTATGGCAGGTCCTCATAAACAACCTGCACCACCTTGAAGAGGAAGGATGAATGAAAGAAGCTTGATGTGGCTAAAGCATTTACTAAGGTTACCGGGCAAAGTCTAAAACTCCTCAAAGACGTTGAAAAGCTGCTGGTGGTCTGGATGATCGAAAGGCACTTAAATGGCGATAGTGTTTCCGCAGTTATTG
This sequence comes from Schistocephalus solidus, assembly GCA_017591395.1. NCBI lineage: Eukaryota > Metazoa > Platyhelminthes > Cestoda > Diphyllobothriidea > Diphyllobothriidae > Schistocephalus > Schistocephalus solidus. The sequence continues at coordinate 135,609 of WEDG01001033.1, forward strand.
TTTGTCTTAAGGCAAAGATGTTGGGGTGGACCTTGTCAGAAAGACACCATGCGCGTCGTCTGAAGACGAAAATATATTTACGGTAAGCCGAGGATGATTTTAAAAAAATTAGGAAGAGAAGCGGTATGCACAGTGCTGTGTGACATGGGGAGGCTGCCAGCTGTGATAAAGCTGCCGCCGAGAAATTTGTGCCACAGTTCTAGGAATTCGTTGCTACTGAGAGGAGTTCTTAATCCGACACTTTTTTAATTGTGACGAGACTGGCCTGTTTTGGAAGAAATTGACGAAGAGGACCTTCATAATGTAAGACGAAAAAGCTTTACCTGGTCACAAACCGATGAAGGATCGGTTCGCCCTCGTGCTCTGTGCCAATGCAAGTGGCGATTACAAGATCAAGCCGCTGCTCGTCTATCACTCGGAAAACCCACGAGTGTTCACAGCGTGTTAAGTGTACAAGATGCGACTGAATGTGGTGTGGAGGTCCAATACGAAATCCTGGGTCACGTGGATATTCTTCAGTGAATGGGCCAAGGACGTTTTTGACCCCTCAGTGTGGAGTTATCTTGCAACGAAACAGTTACCTTGCTGGTGCTCGATCATGCTCCTGCGCATCCTCCACAGATGCAAGATGATTGAGTTCCCAAATCAGTTCGTCACCCTCAAGTTTCTTCCTCCCAACACCACTCCTCCAACCCATGGACCGGAAAGTCAACTTTAAGAAGCTGCACATGAAGGCCTTGTTGGATAGTTGTATTGATGTGGGCTGACCCACACAGAATTTTGGAAGGAGCGCTTCAATATACTGGGTGCCTTACCTTTTGATGGGTTTGGACTGGGAATGAGTGATATGGAGGACACTCAAATCTGCATGGCGAAACCTGTGGGTGGCCCTAAGCGAGTCAGAGAAGGTTTCAGTCCTGCATCTACATCCGTCGACAACAAGGGAGTGTATCTAGTGGAGGATATTGTGCCTCTGGGGCAAATTTTGGGTCCGAAGATGGATACTGCTGTGCAGGAGTTAGTGTAGGAGCACAGTGATGGACTGATCACTGCGGAACTCGTGAAACTTCAGAAAGAGCTAAATCAAACAGGGGTAAAATAGCTCTAATCGGTTGAGGAGGAGGTAAGGGAAGATGCCGCCTTTTCCAGTGAGATCCTGAGTGTTGGGAATGCTTGAACAGGTGAACGCACTCTTTGAAATGCCTCAAATTGATAAAGCATGGACTGCACGGTGTGTTAACTTGTCTAATGACAATATATTGTCTCGTTTTAGGGACATCCTCAAACGAAGACAAGAGCAATTGTCAATAGATGCGTTCTTTGGAAAGGTACAGAAATGACGAGTAGGTGATAGTGAGCCATAATCCGGTAACGGTGGGGTGAAATTCACAAGAAGAGGGATCCCACCTGACTCGGAGGTGGATTCACCTCCACACCGTACCCCCTCTCCTCCTCCCCACCTTCCCATCGTCTCCCTCAAGCCAGCAACGAATCCGCATTACGTAAAGTACAATTGAAAATGGTAAACAACATTATAGTTATTACATTATTTTAATTACATTATAAATTTCATATTGGTGTTTTTCTGGAGTGGAACGGATTAATTTTATTTCCATTAATTTAAATGGGGAAATCAATTTCGCAATACCAGCGTTTCACGTGATGAGCTTGGTGCAGGAACGGATTAAATTCGTTAAGCGAGTTTCCTCCGTACAAAGACGAAATACAAATTTCCTTAGAGACCGATATTCTGAAATGGTTAACCAAGCAGTTGTAACTGACTAAACTTTTAAGAAGTATGTAAAGCCTATCCATGGGCATGACGGAGTAAATAAAATAGCACACGTAGGACAAAATTTGAACATAGTCCTTTGGTGCACTTCCGTAGATTAGCGTAGAGGGAGGTATGGTGTTTTGAATGCAGATTCCCGAACGGTTTTATGAGAATTCACAGTGATTTTTCCATTTTAGTACGGTCTGAGAGTTGGTTAACTACAACAAAGAGGATTTCGCTTGACTTCGCCGATTATAAGGTCACGTAAATAAAAATTTCTATAGGGTCGTACGCTCACAAGCCAGCCAGAGATTAAGAAAATTGAATAGAATTAGCAGATACAAATATAAGCATACCAGTTTGAGAATATCGAGAACTTTTCTTCCGTAAAACTAGAGTGTGGTTTTCGGAAACGGTGGCATTCAACGAGTTACAATTTTCGGCGTTCAGAATCTAATTTCCACGAGGATGGGAACCGTGGCGTGTATTTCACAAAAGCATTAGAATAAGATACTACGTACAGCATTCACCGAATTAGAGTTCTTCGGCATTCCTTTAATGCAGGTGGCCATTTAGGTCATATCTGTAGACTCACCCGACCATAAGACTTAATCGTCAAAAATTAACGTCCAGAACGAAAGCCGACGATGAATATTTTCTGGATTAATTGAAAAAATTTTCTTATCACTCACCTCTTTGAAAAGCTCTTTTTAAGGTAGTTCGCTGACGAATGTCAATGTACTTTACCTTTTTCCAGGGCAAAGTGAAAGAAGATATTGGATGGTTTAGATGGATTTTTACTTCCCTGAAAATTGGTGGTAAGATTTCTGTTGCAAACGAAGTACCTCTATACTTGCAACCGTTTTCGCTACTCTCGATTTCTTCAAGGCTCAATTCTACCATTAAAAATGCACAACGGAGTGGTCATATAAATAATATGTTGCTAAAAATGCTCGGCTACCCATTCCATTTCTAAATCGCGCTCTATCAGGAACTAGACAATATGAACTTCCCTACCATATGCTGAAAAATTAGCAGTGTCCTGGTGATGGGCGTTCTCACGGATACTCATGGAGTACTCACAAACAAGAGTACCGGTAGGTTTAAAAGATGATTTTAGACATCACCTCTGCTTTTCAGAGCATTAAAAAGCAGAGGTTTGCAAATATGACGTCACGTCTGGTTTTCTAAAAATACAATGGCTGCTCACCTGACATGCGCTGAACAGAAAATCTATTTTCAAGCAAGTCTTGCAAAAACCTACAGTTTAAATTACTCTTCTCTCATATAACAATATGTATAAATGCGCAAACGTAGTCTGGGACAACTATTACCACAGGAAGCTGCCCGAGTAGAAGGTAGGGCTTATTTCCCTCAAAATTGCATGCGTTTTGCCCGATAACATTCCACGTGCAAAAAGAACAATGTTCGAAAAGGGTTGTATGAATAAATAAAAAACCCAACGTTTTAGGGGTGTCTAAAAGTGATCGATTTAATTGGTGTTATTACGTTTCACGAGTCGGGCATCAACCAGATGTAAATTCGGCACAAAAAACGGTGATTGCTTACATGCCTAGGTAACATCTCCGCATTCAGTGCTAAAACATCCATGAAAGTTAAGAAAGAAAGCAAGGCCATTTTTTGCTGCAGACTGGTTTCTTTCGCACACATAAGTAGTACATTTGTATCAAAATTGTGATCGAACTCATGGACTCTGCTTTTAAGAACCATGGAAAACGGACCACTGTTCCGGGTTAGAACAAGAGAGCCGTGCACAGCAGTTACCGCCCACTAGGCGGTTGTGAGGGCACGGCGGCGGCAGCAGCACAAGTTAATGGAGGATGAGGGGGGGTGTGTGGTGTGGTGGGGGTGGAAGTCATGAGGATCCAAAATAGTCAGCGAAAGGTTGGGCTAGAAAGAAATTGACGGCACATGATCAAAATGAAGTCTCTGCAGGATACTGGAAGCTGGAGGAGACTGGCAGTGAGTGAATCTACTCGAAGTACAACAGGCGGATATACAAACGCGCGCAGGCAGACAGAAGCAAATATATTACTATCACCACCCATTTTTTCCCCAAGTCACTCTATACATGCAGAGGTCAGTAGGTGGGGTGGGCGGGGAAGAAAGCGTGAATGGAGAGCATAAGTAGAAACCAGGAAGAAACGGACTCAGCGACAGTCTTGAAGGCAGTGACCGAAGTGGGACAGATGACGTGAAGGGGACAATGCAGAGTGGCAGAATGTCAGTAGCAGCAGCAGCAGCAGATGGACAAAGACCACACGCAGTACCAGTCTAGTCGGTTGCTTTCAGACCTCGGACCTGGCTAGACCTCCGTTGCTGGAAAGGGGGAAAAAGAGACGCAGTGATAGAAAGTGAACTCTAGGCAAGGCATCGAAAAATTCCTATCACCAATGAGATAGTCAAAAGGGCTGCCCCTTTTTTACGAGGTCAAAAGGAGTAATTTAACCAACGTGCGGACTGTAGAGCATGACATAATAAGGGAAGATATATCCACTCTTCAGTGAGCGGCGTGGGCATCACTATGCGGAACACCTAATAAAACGGTATTTAGTACCTTGATGATGATGATGATGATGATGATAACGACGACTGAAACGACTTCAACCCATGAACCCCATCCTCTTTGTTTTCTTCAAAGTGATGATAAATGCAATAAGATACCTGGAGCTAAAATCTTGCGAGCACCACCATAAGAATCTCCTCCGACAATTCGCCACCTGATACCACTACCACCACTTTTACCAGCGATGGGGACTCTATCCCAACCTGTACCCATTACGACCGCATATTCACCTCCCGCATTGGCCTAGTCGATCACCTGCGAAACTATCGAACAGACACTGGCGAACCAGTACCTGGAGCATGGAGTACCAACAAAAATCAGAGATCGCCGCATCCACTGCCCTCGGGCATTCACTCACCGCATGGTCCTATTCGATCACGCATACATGACAGTGGAATTCACCGCAATTTTAACAGCACACCCTCCGCTCCAGCCATTCTCACCGCCACTGCCACCACCACTACCACCGAAAACAACCACCCAGCCCCTGCTGACTTATCCTGCCCACACCACCTGCAACATCACCTCACGCATCAGCCGGGTCGGTCACCTAAGAATCCATCGCATGGAGACTGACGGATCAGTGCCTGGGGATACGACATACAGTCAACACGCCCGCCTTTACTGCCCGCACTGCTACCGCACATTCACACATCGCATGGACATATTAGGTCACATGCGTCGCCACGATAATCTGTGGTAAACCACCGTATGCTAAACCACATCAACGCATAATACCTCCACCAATACACATAAAACAACCCAACCATCATCACGCACCTGGTACTATCACGGTTTCCTATAAACCTTGGCTTGGAAGGCTACCAACTGACACTTACACCAGATCACGCCATCGGCCCAGTGTGTTGTTAGCAGTGGCTGATGAGTGGACTGGGAGTCAGGCGCCGATGGCTCCTTCTTACCCCGGGTTTTGGGAATGCTGGTGTGTGAGTTAAGAGGGGCCAGGTCGTGCTGTGGTGCGCGAAGATGGGTATGCCGACCCGTCAGCCACTGCGCCCACTCCCACATCAGACAACTGACTGGCTCGGATGGTGGTCTGATTATGGGGGTGGGGGAGAGAGAGTGAGGTCGAGAGCTCAGCGTATTTCCCTCACTATAAACAATCTGAAACTATCACGGTGCGCTAAAAGCCGTGGATTGGAAGGTTGCAAACTGAAGGGGCAACTCGTACCGCGTGGTAAGGCCAGTGTACGCTTTGTGCGCAATGGACGACTGGCGGACTGAGTCAGGCAGAAATGGCTCCTTCTTTATGTGGCCTCTATTGCACTCCCACTCAGTTAGGATCCGAGCCACCCCTACCTTCGTTGTGTTCATGTTTTTATCGGACCACTGAGCGTGGGTCTGCGCACCCTCCCATATCCGGTATTCTTGACACTGTCTTGACACCGGGCCCAGATGAGGGAGTGGAACAGAGAGTGAGGTAGATGCAGTTGAAGTCTACTCTTACGATAATCCAGCGCAAGTCACCGTCCCTGCGCCACCCTGCTGTGGTGCATACGGTGGACATCGTCGAAGACGACAGTCGAACTCTCGGTGTGTTTTGGTGTGCCTCTAAACGGGTAGATGCACTGGACCAAAACGAGGGCCAAATCAGGGTACGGCAGGCGTTATTTGGGATGAGGTCCCATTAGTAATGCCGAACATGGGCGCGCGAAGATGGCAGTTCATGCCGCACCCCGCCAACGTTGCCATTTATGGCTATGGTTGTATACGGTTCATCTGCGCCTGACCCCACCCCTGATCTTTTTGACTCTGTCTTGACACCGGGTACAGACGGGTGAGGGAAAAGAGTGCCGTAGCCGCAGCGAAAGTCTTCTAGCAGTCAAAACTAATCCGCGCGCAAGTCACCATCCCTGTACCACCATGCTATGGAGCATACGGTGGACATCGTAGAAAATGAAGGTTGAATTTTTTTGTGTGAAACATGACCCGTCGTGCGCGGACCAAGCGTGTGTAGCACGCGTAGATGGGCTGTTTGAGGTTATCACTCAGGACGCCCGATCCCACCCCCGGCCCTTCCAACCCTGTCTTGACATGAATGCCAGGAGGGTGATGAAGGAGAGTGCGGCAGACGCTGCGCAAGGCTGCTATCACTATACACTAATTTACATGCAAGTCACTGTCCCTGCGCTAAACATGCAAAGAGGCACGCGGGGGAAATCGTCGTTCGCCAAAGTTCAACTGACCAAACTACGACGATTGGGGTAAATTCAAAATTTCAGACGAGTTCCTTTCTCAGCTGACCAATACCTCCTGTCAGCTGTGCGCTTTGCACGACACGAGCTCTGCTCGGGCGAGCACGCCAAGCCGACTAAGCCTAAAGCAGGTCAATCAGGCGATTAATTGAGTGGTCTTCTGACAGTTAAGCCTCTCGTGCAGCTGCCCCTAAATTCGATTCGCGGTCAACTTTGGCAGCCTGAGAGGCAACTTGTGACTGCAGATCTGAGCTCAGCAGAGCTAGCAGATGCCAACGAACCGTCGACCATAGTTGTCAATCGGTTTCTCTATCTTGGTTACACTACCAACAAACTGCACTTTTCATAACGACATAAGCTCTAAAAAATACGAATTAAAAAAAAACATCAGATCTGAGTATCGTGTATGTGACGATAGGAGAGCTCCGTGTATTAGACGACTAAAATGCCTTGTCATCAACCAATCGTCTCCTCATCATCGAGTTCAGAGTTGAGTTGGAAAACCTTCGAGGGGAGAAGTATACGGTGCGGAAGTCTAAGATCCGCATAGTACCGCCACTCTAGCATGAAACATACATCAGCAGGCTAATTTATCGACTAGTCCAGAGTACTCACCTAACAACCAATAGTCGCAGAAACATGTGTACATCATCTCAGCAGCCTGCAAGATAAGCGGGAGGATGTTGGCATCCGGTAACAGGTCTAACCCACGAAGTGAAGCCCGGATAGTTTCGTCTAAAGTAAACGGGTGGGGGGCGCTTCCAAAAAATAAAATCGCACTGTATGCCTGGTTCGGAAGGCTTTAGAGATTAGAGTAAAAAGGGCGTAAGAGTTTCGATGGGGAAGAATAAGGGCTGATGCTGTCAGTGAACTGTCAAATTCCTGTGAAAACTTGCCCAGAAGACGTATATTTTTGATTATACACTTTGTAAGAAGAATGCATCCTTAGTGGTCACACGGTTTACTGAATATTAAAGCAGGCAAGTCAGTTATAGGCTGGTCACCGAAATATCCAATGCGCACCCTCAACTATTACCCATAAAGGCAGAAAAGGCACGCCTTGTTAGTTAATATGATCAAACTTTCGAGAGCATTTCAATCGTGGGGTTGCGCAAAAGACAAGACCACAAGACCTAACCGAAAGGATAAACACACGTAAGGGTGGACAGTTTTACGATAGCAGTTTTATGGTCATTGCAAGACTATTCATCAAGATTACTTAAAAGAGCTATGCCATTTGGTAAATTGTAACTTCATGCGTCATTGCCAGTTACGCCATAAAACACTGACAGTTATGAGACTGATGATTGGAGTTGGGACTTACTATGCAGAGAGCTGTGCGATTTTTTAAATGAGACCTTTTAAAACACTTTCCAAACACCAGCGTCCAGCAAAGGCGAAAGCCACAAATTCTGTTGCCAATGAAATTCGCACTTAACACTAGAACTTTATTTTTCTTGAGGCTGTCTGGTATAGACAGTAGAGAGAAACTAGTTATAAACACCATGATAAAGAATGCTGTCGCAGATGACCAAGTAATCAAGTTCTTGAAACAACTACAATATTATAGATAACGTTTGTTAAATAGGGTATTCAAAAGCAATTACTATTACCCTTAAATATACTGAACTAAAGCCAGGGGCAGACGGAGGGGCAAAAATGAGTTGCTGAGGGTCCACAACATGCAGAAAAAAAAGTTGTGAGTATATTCAGAGAATTTTCGAAAAGAGTATGGCTGTCATTAATACACCACTAATTAATGTTCGAGCAACCAAAGCGAACGACTAACAAGATGAGTAAAAATGTCTCCGCGTAGCTGATAAGGATTTGGGTTGAACAAGCTGTATTAAACAAAACTGACCTCGCACTGCAGAAAGGGAGTTCTGACAAAGACGATGGAGACTGAAATGGCCATTTCTGACTTTTTAACCGCTGTCAGTTTGCCTTACCGAACCTGTGCATTCGAATTCCGGGTTATGCAGACCCGGCAATGAACGAACTACGACTGTCTCCTCCACGTAAAAGCCAGTTGCATGGAGGAAAATCCTACTGGCACACAGATACTCATGATTGCCCGTGGAGAGAATAGATTTTTTAAAAAAGCTACAGTACTTACCATCTCGAGTTCCTCTTTGGTTTTTTCCTCGAGGCGACGTATATCCTCCATGGTCAGACCGTACCAGCGATCAGTCCAGCAGAACAGTTGGCGATGGAAGATGGTGAAAATACGGTTTTCTTGCTAAAAACACAGAAATTTTCATTCGTGAGAAAAATGCTTAGAGAGGCGATTAAGTGCCTCATCTGTAGAGGTGAGTTTGCCGAAGATTGATGCACGAACCGGTTTCATTGTTCTTAGCATCTCGGCTAAAAAATCGGATAGGGTTTAGTTTATAACACTCATCAGGACGAGTAGTGATCATAGGGAACCACCTATACTCAGGGTACCAGAATCTGTACCTCAGAAATTAACATTTAGTAGCTTCTCGTTGAAGGACAAATAACCGGCTGTTGCTGCGTGCGCTTCATCAATATATATTGTAACCAGTTCGGTGTTGCAGGCTCAGCACCTCATGAACAATCCCTTGCGATTATAGTAGGGTTAGCTGCGAGCACCACAAAAAGCTGACCCTTTAAGCATTCCAGTTGCGTAAATGGAAACCGCCAATGCAGTGACGCAATCAACGTCAGCGGTAGGATGTCTACCTGTGTCTTTTTCGGTTAGCCACTCCAACACCACCGACAGCTAGGACCTAATCGGACGAGTACACCCTGTGACAATTACGATTTTAGGCACGCGCGGCACATAGCTCGCATGCCTTAAGTGGTGATCAAGGGAAGAGGAGGGAGGTAGTCGACGGGTTGAGTTTCTGACTGTGTATAGCTTTCTTGGGGATGCCATCGGAGAGGCGAAATTGAATGATGAAGCACAAGCCTAATCAGTCGAATACTTCTCTGTGATGGATACCTTATGAGTGCACGAACCACCTCTCGCGACTGCGTAGAGGGCCTCGTAAGCTCGCGATGCGGTTTTCCGGTTGATATAACGCCGGTTATTTTGGCGGGAGGGGGTGACCAAACCGAGCGTGCGCCGTGTCTGGTTGATTCAACAGTCGATGGAACTCAAGGGAGCAATAACTTCACTCGTCTGTTTAATCGCAAAACCCGAAGAGATCGTTTTCGCTGTGGAGAAGTTCGTTCGCAGACACAATTCGGCTGTCTTCGCGTTTATCTCCGACATAAAAGTTCGACAGAACAGGAACTGCAGTCACGTAATATAAAATCAACCTTTCGTCAGAAAAGAATGCGGTGGTGACTTGAGCGTCGCAAGTGAAACAGATGTAACAACCTTCCTCTCTCTCTCTCTCTCTCTCTCTCCTCATCCAACGGCCTCTAGTGGCAAGGCAAAAATCCAAAGGAGCGAAAATTTGTGTGGGCGCAATGTTCAACAAAAAATATGCAGCCCGTCCACGGGCTACAGGCGGCCTGGTCGAAAAACTCCAGAATTCTCATCTTCCAAGACGAGTTCCCGGATCCTTGATCGCCTACAATGAGAAATTAAATGCACAATCTTTCCGCTCCTATGCCGGTGACCAATCCGATCCCAGTCACATAATGAGAGAGCGAGAGCGAGAGAGAGAGAGAGAGAGAGAGAGAGAGAGAGAGAGAGAGAGAGAGAGAGAGAGAGCGAGAGAGAGAGAGAGAGAGAGAGAGAGAGAGAGAGAGAGAGAGAGAGAGAGAGAGAGAGAGAGAGAGAGAGAGAGAGAGAGAGAGAGAGAGAGAGAGAGAAGGGGTGTAGCATGAAAGCCATTGACTACGTGTTCCATATAAGTTGTGATCTATCCGTGCACATAAACAGAACTTCACCAAAACGCAAGTCGTGCATACAATGGGGTAATTCGCCCCGTAACAGTTCCGTTAGCAAATTATGCAGCATGATTGTCGCATGAGTGATATGCGAAATTTCATTGATCGTTGACGTGCGTGAGTGCGCACAAAACTGCACAGGCACAAGCAACGACTGAACGTGTTGGGACAGTACGGAGGGCTGAAATGCTGGGTGAATGCAGCGGCTGCCGGCAAATCTACACCATCTAAGGTGTTACTAACTGTCCTGTGCGCCCTGGTGGAGTTCCCACAGCAGTGGGTACGACCCGAGTCCGGAGCGTCGTGTTACGGGGGGCGACATGTGACAGGTGTGTGCAACATATGTCTTCGGTTATGGGTGGTTACATTTTTCAGTATGCATGGCGAATGCATAACGCTGCTAGTTCACTGGAGTAGAACGTACCCAACGAGGTCAGTTCGGACCGTAAATATATGTCCACAGTGCGGACATGTTGACGTAGGTAAGGATACGGCATCCCTGGGATCGCGGTGTTGTCGTTTTGCATGAAGGAAACCACGGATTTTTCAACCTTATTCATTTAGCCTTGAAGAATTTGGACGCAGTTGGTAAAACAATACGCTAAGTCTGCTGGTCTTGCCTAAAGATTTCCAAGTCTTTTGTTTCCCCCTCAGATACCTGGGTGACGACATCAGTACAGAGGAACAAAGGTAGGTGGCCTCATCTAACACAGTTGATGTCAAACCCGTTAAACTGTTTGTAGCAGTGGAGTCAATCCTCAGCTAGACGGAAACGAAACGAAGAACCTTATTCCGCGTGAGCCGCGAGCTCTTTGAGTCAGGGTTCACCGACCTGCAGGTGAATAACAAGCGCAAGGACCTCTCACCTCCATATTCTGTGCAAAATAATTCGCCATTTGGGGAATGCGCGGATAACCAGTAGTCCGGATGACGAGGACATAGATGGCTGAGTAATCTTCAGGCTAAGCATCAATAACGGCCCCAGCGATTATCTTTTTCTTCCTTGAACTGTTTCCTTGAACTCGCTTGTTCGCTTCTATCAGCATCATGAGTTGATTCAGCACCACTAAGTGCGCATTTGCAGCAATCAGAATGAACGTCACAGTTCCGATACTGAATACCACTAACGAGCATGGCGGCCTGCGGTGAACGCCGAAAAGTTTCGAATAATTCCCAAAGCCCAATCTGCACTGGTTATCATGCGTTTGGGGCTGCCAAACAAGGAAAATAAAGTGAATTTTGACATTTTCATTCCCGCACTGGGAAAAGACAGACGGGAAGAGGAGCGCTGAGTCAGCAACCAACACCCAGTACGCAAAACACTAAGTCTACGGTTTTTGCCATGGCTTGGTGCCCTGGGTAACACGGATACTAGGTCAGAATACTGGAAAGTTTCATTTCCTTCCACCCACTTCAAACCAGGAGGAAAGTTATCCTTTTCCTTGTGTGTAGTGAAACCTGCTGACAACGATATTATCCTTACCGTCAGTAATGGCCATGTAGAGAAACGTCATACCATAAAGTAACATACCTTTGGTGGGTAGCCATAAAGAGCACTTACTCACGGTGTCTTTAGGCGATCACGTACATGAAACTAGCACTCGTGGACTTCAGGTTACCAAGACTGCGCCAGATTGCGGCAAAGACGTTTGTAATTTTGCATATTACGGTAAAAATGTCCAGGCGGAGGACAAATTGACTTTAAAATGCAATTCCACCGAGGTCAACGGCACTGTGTCGCAGAGGCGGGGCAAAGAAGAGAGCAAAAAGCCGACTGCTATAACATGAGAAAAAAATGGGTGCAGTGGTAACGAATTCACCGAATTCTGATATCGTTATGTCTTTGAAGCTGAGGTAACCTGAGCAGCAAAGTGTGTGTGGGGGGATAATTTTAGGGACAAAACGTATCAGAATGATTAAACACGCTCTGTGTTCTGTATTGCTGACCGTTGTTAATGATGACGACGGCCACTAAGATGTGGGCGCTACGGGTAAATTGGTTTCTAACAAAGCACACCTTCGCCGCAACCCTCTCCCTCACTTTGAATAACAAATGCGTTCCGATGGGAAGCTCACGTCAAAAGGACTGAAAGTGGGCATTGACACGGTAACAAACAAATTCAAACGGCACGTCTGTGCGAATCACACTTCAAGCACGCCCTAACTTCGCTTCTATTCAGGAGAAGAGCTTGGATCCCACGTGAGAGCATCAGCAAGGAGCCATCAAGGACCTCGGTCCTGAGTAGGGCCGTTGTAGGCACTCTGCAAATCGAGATGTTCTGCGCAGTTCGAGAGGCCCAAGCGCGTTAGATTTATTATAATGAGGAATAAAATGACTTGCCACAATGAGTTCTTCAAAAGGGGTCTCTAGCTCTTTCCTATCCCGTGCACTAAGCTATGAGACAACTGACGACGAAAATGGCAGCAGTGACTGGTGTGAGATAGAGACCCAACCTAGCACAAGCGCAACAGTTCACTCGCCATTATTGACGCTGGTAAGCATAGCTTCAGGGTTACTGTGCGAGGAATTGATGGTCCTTGTTCGCGCATATCACCGGAAGGGTTCATGCTTGGAATGGTTGGAATGGTGCTGTGCAATATCTGATATCTTAGTGATTGTTGCCAAGCATGTGTCTGCGAGAGAATAGACTCATGCGTTGGCTTAACGTCGGACGCATTATGCGTAAGAAAGAAGTGAGTAGCGAGCAGTGGTGGGATCTCCAGTCACGCTGCACATTTACTTGTTACGGCTGTGATCATGACTGATCTAACCGACCTCGGCGATGACACGCGTGACGATCCGTGGCAGCGGATCTGAACAGCTCCTTCAATTCTCTTCGCCAGCGACAGAGGCCGAATACCGAAGGTCCAAGAATAACTTTCATGTCCTGACGAACTGTGTCGAGCCAGGTTTGGAGTTGACCCCCTCTTCAACGCCTCAAATTGAGTAGCGGTGCTGGATCGAGGGCAGTAACACTGAGCTCGTGAGGTGGGCGACGGAGAACGTTCCCAAACAGCTTATTCATTGTTCTTGGATGGCTTCGGATATCTTGGCGATGTTGTCGCAGCGAGTGCAGACGGTCTCATTTTAGACTAAGTCGGCGTATGGCATTTGAAGGATGGTCCTCAAGCAGTGGTGATCATATACCTCCAGTTTTTCGCTCATCCTCCACGCGTATAGCCCAGCATTCACAGTCATAGAGAAGGACAGACCGGGCGGATGCACGGTACAAGCAAATTTGTGTCGATAGAAACACGGCTTGGGGTTCATAGGTACTGTCTAAGGCTTGAGAAAACCCGACGATCAGCATAGATTCGGCATAAAATGTCATCCTCGCCCAGAGGTGTTTGAAACTGTCTATTTCTTCAATTTGATAGTCATCAATATCGATAGGGGCCTTCTCCTGGGCAGAAATGCATCTTGAAAGCAATTTTGTCTTCATAGCGTTGATGGACAAACCGATCGATTTAGCGACCTCCTTCACCTGTGACATCATAGACTGCAAATTATCACAGTTTAAAGCTAGTAAAGAGATACCATCAGCGTATTCGAGATCAATCAGCCGGCGTCCGAGTGCAAGCTCAACACCGTCCTCTTGATTTTAGGTGTTCACAAGAATCCAGTCACTAACGTACTTGAACAGAATAGGCGACAGGATACAACCTTGTCAAACGCCAGATCGAATTCCGAACGGTTGTGAAAGATTGTTATGGACCAAAACTCGCGCAGTGATTGAGCTGTAGTAGGCCTTGATCATAGCGATGATAATTTGTGGTACACCCTCCAGTGCCATTATACGCCATAGGGATTCACGAAAGATGGAATCGAACGCGACAGCAAAGTCAACAAAGTAGACGGCTGTCAATTGTTGGTAACTATGGCGGAATTCAAGGATGCGCCTAAGTGTGAATATCGGGTCCGCACATCCACGCTCAGCACGGAAGCCGGCTTGGTTGGGCTTCGCCCTAGAGTCACGCACAGCCTGGAATCGCCTGAAGGACAATAGCGAAGATATTCACAGCGACGTCAAGATGTCTTATCTCCGTTATTGTGGACAGGTACAAGGATGCCGAGTCCCAGTCATCAGGAACGACCTCGTCTCTCCGCGCTTGTTCAACCACCTGATGGAGATAGAGCGCCAGTGTCAACACAAAACTTGTAGATTTCAGCACGTATACCGTCCCCTTCAGGTGCCTTGTTGTTACGCAACCTTTGGTATGCCATCAGCGACTTCTCCTTCAAAAGGGGGGTCGAATGACACTGCATGGGCAGGAGAGGTAGGAGACTCCGCTGCAGATGGGATTGAGGGGCTGCTGCGTTCAGGTTGGAGTTTAGAAAGTACTCGAAGTGCTGACACCAGCGCTCGATCTTGGATAATTTTTCGATAATAAAGTGGTCATTCACTTCACGAACAGAATCGGCCAGTGAAGATGCCTTACCACTAACGTTTCGAATTTGCAGGTGACCAACAAGGCGTGACGAGCTTTGAACAATGTTTAACAGAAGAGGAACAGAGAATTAGATGTGATCACTGGACCAAGAGCTTATTCGTCTGACGTTTTGGATTCCGAGTTGAACCCATCATCAGAGACAGTAGGAGATACGGGTAATTCGGACACAGGGAGTTGCAGTATTTATAAGATGCAGTCGCTATGCTACTGCATGCCTATGGCAATGAACGGCTCCCCCTTCGTCGATGAAGACTGCGCTCTGGTGTGGTACCTGTTTGATGGCCGGCACGCGGATAGTTATCCGCTGAAATTTTGTCACCCGTGTTGCAGGTTGGCATGATGATTGCTCGGTCATCTGGCTCACTGGCACTGGCGTGGAAAACTGCGTTCGCCGGACCGCTCCCGAGTGGCCGATTGCTCTGGCCAAACTGAGTTTCAACACTGAATAGGGGTTGGGGAGATCATTGCACTTGTTGATAGACTGAGGGCATGGAAACCCTTAATTCAAGCAAGTTACGGCTCACACGCTTATCACCCCTTGCAAGAATTTTGGCTTCGTAGAACTTGAATTGGTGGCCGGATCTGGCCTAATGGGCCACGACTTGAGAATTGGCGTCATTTCGCCGCACTGCTGCCCTGTGTTCGGCAATTCGCGTTCAAGCAGTCTTCTAGTTTCTCCGGCGTAGTTGCTTTACTCGCTACTGCGCCAGATCCGATAAACAACTCCAGATGTTTCTTACCATGGCAGTGGGTCTTTTGGTCTCATTATCTGATGCCGAATGATGGTCTCCAGTCTGCGTGCGACTCCAAATCCAAGTGGTGTGTAAAGGCGGTTGACGGCCTCCGATACTTTTTGACGTATGGAATCGCTTGCAAATATTTAAGTTCGATGTGATTTTGTCACTCGTCTTGTTTTTGCATGCACCGGTTAACAAGGTTGCGCAGGTAACCATTTTCTCTAAAGACATGTCGAAGACATTGTAGTTCGGCAACCTTGTCTTCCGGTTCACTGCAGTGCGTCTCAACACACAGATATATTGTCCTTACGGGGTGTATGGGTACTACTTAGGGGTTGCACCACACAGATAGCATTTGGCCGCTCCATTTGTTTCGTACAGGTGGTTAATGTTCCTGTGGCTGGCTCTAACTGGTACCCAACTCTCACCTGTGGCTCCTCGAAGTTGGGTTCTTCCCAGCGGTCACACCCCGGGCAACCGTCACGACCGGCGGGCTAAACCAGGTGAGGGTCTCCGGTGTTGTGTGTGCCTCCACACCCGGTATGTCTCCAAACTTCCCACCTCCCCACTCTCAAAAAGTCCTACAGTAAGGGCGACAGCAATCCCGTAGGCGGCCACGGCTAACTCGGGTCGCTCTCCCGCTAAAACAAAACAATGACTCATAGTGGAGTTTGGCAGCCATCTGGGATGTGCGAGCAGCCCTATTTAGGGACAGAGCTGCTTGTCTCCTGGTGGAAGAAGGGGCTATAAAAGGTGCTTTCAACAAATGCAGGATCTCACGTCTTCTGCAGCCGGCAGCGGCTCGCAGATCGAAAAATACGCGGTTCTAAAACTCAAACAAAAAACAATACCCCCCGTCCCCATCCCCCTCGCCATACCCTCCAGGCTGCTCCGGTGAGTCCACTCACACTAGCAGCCTGGAATGTTCTTTCCCCTTTTAGACAATCCTAGGAGAAACCCGCCGGAATGGAGGACGGCGCTAGTCGCTCGGGAACTGGCGCGCTACAAGGTGGACATTGCTGCTCTCAGCGAGACCCGATTCTCTGAGCATGGTCAGCTGGAGGAGGTGGGTGCCGGCTACAAATTCTTCTGGAGCGGCCGGCCATAGGCAGAGCGACGCGACGCTGGTGTTGCCTTTGCCATCCGGAACGACATCGAAGGACGTCTGCTCTGTCTGCCACAGGGTATCACTGATCGCCTGATGAGCCTCCGTCTGCCTTTTGGGGAGACCATTTTGCCAACATCATCGGCGCCTACGCTCCCCCAATGACGAGCTTTGATGCGGCGAAGGACAAATTCTACGAGGACCTGCACGCCCTGCTGGCAAATGTGCCGAAGGTGGACAATTTAATTGTCCTTGGTGAATTCAACACTCACGTCGGGACGGACAACGCTACCTGGCAGGGAGTGCTGGGTCCCCACGGTCTCGGTAGCTGTAAAAATAACGACCTTCTTCTTCTGCGAACCTGTGCGGAACACCGGAACACTAATTCAAGCGCAAGTCACCGTCCCTGCATCATCTAGTGTGGAGCATACGGTGGACCTCGTCGAAATCAACGGTCGAACAGTCATATAGTCCTTACGCAACTGCGTCTGTGGCTGATTGGGTGGTTACTATTGAAGTGCAGTACTTGCATCGAATTTGTCGCTTTCCTAAATACTTCGGTCTTTAGGCAACCAATATGTTTGCGGCAGACGAGGACGTCAAGGACGTCCAGCTGGTGGTTTTCTTCCGCCTCCATCGGATACGGGTAATTCATACACAGAGAGTTTAAGTATTTATAGGATGCAGTCGCTATGCTGTTGTAATTAACGGCTCGGCCTACGTCAATGATGACTGCGCTCTGGTGCGATATTTGTTTGATGGCATGCATGCGGGTCGTTACATTGGCAGTGGCTGGGGGCACAGGATGGTGTTGTCATGATGACAGTAGTTTTAACCCCGTGCTGAGAAGGATAGCATGGTGGATGGGTGTTTGGTCTGTCAAAGGCTTGGTTTGGCTAGGGTACAACCTGCTCTTCAATTTTGATTGTCAGTGAGCTGGTACTGCCCAGATAAGAGAATCGGTCCAGCGCTGCGGGACGATTCCCACAAACGGTTAGTATGAGTTTTTATTTAAAATTTGGCACCGGTTGGTGCACGATAGTAATTTTTCCCGTGTTAATAATCAGTTCAAAGTTGGTACATCCAGAGGCGAAAAGGTCTCAACTTCGTCGCAGGTGGGCTACAGTTTCACCGTTCAATGCAGTGTAGTCGGACAGTTTCGGGAGATTTCTTGGGAATTTCCAGTGCAGACGGGTGTCTAACAGCCACGCGGGGTGTTTGCTCGAGATTGTCTGCTCCAGTGCTTTTGCTGGAAAACCTAACTACAGGGCAGCGAACTTATTTAATGGCGGTTTTGAGGCTGGCACCCTGTAAACTCGAAGGACTTTAATAGGCTCAGATAAAATCCGCACGCATTGAATTGGTTTGAAAGCCGGTCTTGCGCTTACTTTACCAGTTTGGAAGAAAACGTTCGATCCAAGGTAGCAGAGGCTGTCCACCAGTCCAGAAGTTTCACTGTGACAGAGCCTATAGTTCAGATCGCAAAGCCGAGGGTAGTTGTTTTCGTTCTCTTTGGTGCTACGCTCATTTCTGTCATTTTTTTCCAAATCTGCCACAGAGCACACTTGATTCCTGCAAGTGAGCTCAACAGCAGAAAGTCATCACCGTAGTAAAGATCTGTAATAGGGGATCCTGACTGAAAGTAAAACCCTAAGGGGTTGCCAATATGCGTAGAAGAACCCACACTACAATGCGGTTATATGGATTTCTTGGGATAGTACAGACCTGGTGAAAATAGGCGGAGATACAAGGGAAATTAATCTCCTAGGTAACAAGGAAGACTTTGATCCTTGTACTACGATGATGGGTCCGATTCATGTCAAGTAATTTTAATAATTTGGGATGGTGGCAGCGTGTCCGACCCAAAATCAGAAAAAACATTTCTACTATTAAAGTGCGTTATTACTACATCTGGGTTGCCTCGGGAGGTATGCGCAGGCGTATAAGAGGCGTGGCTCTCCTTCAAAATCCGATACAGCTTCCTCCTGTTCCTATTAACCGAGATGCGTTCACCACATAGGACAGTTTTACACCACTTTTGATTTTCTCAGAAATTAATCGCTAACCACTAATCGGTCTACTTAAATGTTTATAGGTGTCGACTTAAAAGTTAGTACCCGTGCTGTAAATATGGTGCACCCCGTAAGGTTTACTCCAGTCATCTGTGATCGTGCTGCGCTAGGGATGCCATTTTACGACGCATATCCAAAAGCTCAGGGTACAACCACTGCAAGAAACGCTTGCACTAACAAGCACTCAAACAGTTTAACTAAAGAAATAATCCTTGCAGCGAAGTCTATTGTAACTAAGCACCTTCCGATGGGATACTCTGGAGAGTAGGCATGAATTTAATTCAATTATGTTGTATCGAAGGGAGCTCATGCGCATTTATCATCCTCATCAGAGTGGCGAAAACGGTTAAAGACGACCAGGCATTTAAGGGAGCATTTAGGCGGCCAACGGCGTAATTGCTTCTAAGTCTTACATATTCCCATATCCTGTAGTTTTATTCAAAGTTCTGTCCTCATAATTGTTGTCAGTCACTTTCACTGCTAATGTCAGCGCCACACTGCGTGGGAATCCGGCATGCTCGAACTACTAAGGGACTATCACCAGAGTACTAGGTGTGCAAAATATTGTGGCATACCTGAAGCAAGTGATCGTAACAATCATGCGGTTCAGCGCAGCAAGACTGATAACTTGTCGCTCACCGATCGGTTAAGGGGCTCACTCGTCCCGTTGTGCCTTGGGACTAACTCTCAAGCCCCGCCAGTAACCGCACGGAAGCTAGTATGATGGGCAAAAGAGCATTACCGGCAAAGACAAAGGAGACGATAGTGGTCAGTTCTCGTTTATTAGTCGTCATCCGCAAGCCACAACCAACCCCAGGAGGTGCAGCACCTGAGGTTCGAACCCGCGATCTGCTGATTAGAAGTCCAACGCTCTAACCGTTGAAAAAAGGCCTCATTGTCTTGCCTTTGTAGATCGTGAATGCAGACTTGCATTCGTTGACTAAAGCTCACCCATCGCTAACGGAAGTCACTCTTTCCGCTCTGCCTTGAAGCTCGCTCTCGAGCCCCGCCAGCAGCCGCACAGCGGCTAGTAGTGGAAAAGGCAGATACATATTGCCCGCAAAGACACGGGAGATTTGAATGGCTATTTCTGGTTTATTAGCCAACGTCAGCCAGTTATACCCACCTTCAGGTGGTGCCCCACACGATAATTGAGCCAACGACCTGTTGATTAGAAGTCCAACGCTCTAACCTACGGTAAAGTTCTTCCGTCTATAATGCTAGCCGCTTTGAGCCTCAAGGCAGAACAGGACGAGTGAGTCTCGCAACCGATCGGCCAATGTCCATCCACCAATGTTCATATTCCCAATCTAAATGCGCAAGATAACAAGCCCGTTCGGCAGTTGGTCAGAGCACCATCTAGAATTGAGTTGGCTGGTTGATGACGGTGAATATGGCCATTCTAGTCTCCCTTGTCTTTTTCGGTAATGTTTTTTAGACTGATAATTCTTCATACCTCGCACAACGGCTGATTCCTATATGTTGTCCAAGTACTCACTCAGTAGATTTTTCACAGTTCCACGTGCTACCATTCGAATAGCCAGCAACGACTGAATTATTCGTTATGACACGCCTAGCTACTCGTTTAAGTTCGTCCTTAGAAGTCCTTTTCCTGCATACTGTCAGTATCCAACGCCAGAACGTACGCCGCATTAACTCCAGCAATAACAGAAGCACAAAGAAGACAAGAGAATGCGAATCGTCAATGACACCGGGTCATATCGCACTAGTTAACCTCTGGCGATTGCGACACCATGTTGATTGCAGACGGAGGTGACACCGCTATAGCAAGATTTATCGGAACCCTGCGCATTACTGTTTCCGTATCGATGATTTTACAAGCATACAATGCAAAGGCAGGCAATATTCACATCTTAATGCACCAACGCCGGTATGGTTAGTCTCTGAGCTGATGGTGCAAAACAGATTTCCACGTTCAAGCAAGCAATATCCTGCACTCCTTCTCAAGTTATCAACTCTGCATACTTATTATCTGGCCACTTAAATAGGTCCAGATAAGTCGATATCGACTGGCTCTGTAGCATGAGCAGAGACGTCATGACGTAACTTTTAAGTATTGAACGTTCGGTGGCTTAGTGCGCGTTAGGTTCCTTTGTCCTGGTCCTTTGAACGGGGGTGCGCACAGCAACGCAGTGGCGTCATCGGACTCAACTCATTAAAATTTTACGAGGCCGAAATTATATTTCATGTGTCAGTCATCTGAAATGGGTGTAAAAACCACTACTTAAGTCAGTGTGTTGTCCGTTTTCAGATAGCCGAAACGACATAAGTGTAGCTGCAAACGAAACCGAGTATAGTAAAATTAATAAAATAGGTGCAACCATGTTTTAATACTCAACTAGTTTAAGTGAAAAACGTTTTGGGTAGGGGAGCCTCTAAAAGCTCAAGATTGAAACAAACCTCACAGCGTGCAAAAGGGACAAATGGATAATGAAATACTAACCCGCTGAATAAGGTTTTCAACCTGCGTCTGGAGGCCCCACCATTGAAAGCGACAAGTAACGAGCTTGTAGGCGCACATCACCGGACATTTGTGCTCTTTCTGTAAGTTTTTGTGGAAAAAGCAACAGTAGAATTGCACATCGAAGGAATTGATAGAAAACGAAAAATTTATTGCACTGATTTTTTTCGCAAGCGGGCAATAGAGAAGGGGACTTGCGTGGATTACCTAGTTGAATATAAAGAAGCCATTTTAGATCAAAAGAGTTCCCTAGCGTTAGCGGTTATGTGCATCGTCTAGGAAAAACCTGGCCAGAACTCCTGACCAACCTATCGCACCGATGCGTCAGAGCATACTATAGACAAAAGCGGAAGATATGGGGTCATTGAAAGGGTCAAGAGAATGGAAACTCCAAGATGACTAAGGATATTAAAAACATCTATGCGTTCGAGCTGCATACAACAGAAAAGATTTTTGCGTCTTTGTTAAAGTTCTGTTACAACGAACTTCAGCTAAGATTTTCACACATATAAGTTTATAAGTCCGTTTTTATGGATAACCATTAGCTAACGTGGCCAGATTCTATGGTATGCCGCGCAACCGAAACGGCTACTTATGTCCAGACATTTAAATACTATGAGGCTCGTTTTGCAACGAGTACCGTGAAACTGTCGGAGCCTCCGTGGTTATTGTCCCAAAACATTAATAAACACAGTCGACAACAAAATCTTCCAAAGAGAAGATAGAAGTTGCTCCGATTAGGTATGAAGGTAAGGCACAATTCAAAAAAGAAATAGACTGACTTCCAAATCATTTTTCAGAACCAACCGAGATGATGCTAGCAACAAACATCAGCACCTTCAGTTCGAAACAATTGTTAACTACTTGCACGGCATCTGCTGCCCTTTCACCACCCTTACTCATATGAATCGGGCGTCTGGAAAACCAACTATACCATAACTCGCACATCTCTTACCAAACTACGGTCATGGATGGTTTACAGGGTAATTTGGACATAAAACAATGCGTTCGCTCAGTTCAGGCTAATTCTGACGTGTTCAGTTGATGAAAACCACTGCGCGCGAATGAAGGTGAGGGTATGTAGTACCTATTTTTCCTGGATGTTAGCGATTTAAAAAAACTGAAGATTCCTTACTCGAAAATATAGAAGTGTAGCATAAAAAGGCCATGCGACGAAAAATTATATGAAAGAAATTACCTCCCACCAGCGACCTTCAGAAAGCGGGCCCCGTCCTGTTTTCATGGAAACGTAGGTTGTCGGCTCTTCATTTGGTTTACAATCATTTGCTCCCAAGCCAGCTTTGGAAGAAATATCGACATATACGATTTTCCGTTGCGCCAACAGGTCCTGTGGGAGGTTGTGGGCCTGAAAATGTTAGCCTATATGATAAGTTTAACTTGCATTAACTAAATTCAGGTTAGATGAATGGAGTGATTCTATCTTGATCTCGAAGTCCTTCTTCATATATTCGTTCTCAAAAAGTAAGTACATCACGATTAAATTACTGCAAGGATTGTTCGACAGTATGGATAAGCATTCCAAGCTAGTTCGGTAAAAGTCATCAAACTAGTTGGCAGGATCTTAGAAACCAATGTTGGAAGCTTCGTAGCCATATGGTAAATTTTGTGGGTAAACTGTCCTGTCTTATAGCTGCCATCCAATAAAGGACTCTCTGGAGGGTGCACCGTTTCTGTAAATGGTTCGTTGACGAGAACCTCTACGCCATCGCCACCGCCCGTCTGTTCTTTAGAGGCTTCAGCAACGGCATAAAGCTGAGCAACCTGGTACTCCTCAACAGTGAGAGGAAGAATAACCCGGCTAAAAATAAGTGTAAAGTACGCAGTGGGAACTTACTATTCAGTGATCAACATATTAGACTATACTCGCCAGCAAGAACGTAAACACGTAAGCTGTGATTGGACAGTCAAAAGTGTTTGTTTTTGGTACTTCATTTGTTCAAAAGCCATTGATTTCGTAAAAGACCTGAAAGGATAGGTATCATCTAATTGCATTTTATGCACGGTCAAGACAAAAGTTAATGCTGTTCTGTACACTAAAGTTAAAGGAGGAAACTAATTTGCACATCATTTTTGCTGCTTGATGGCTAATTGCTAAGTACTAAAATCTGCACATTTTGGATAATGTGTAGTCAGTGCAAATAAAACCATGGTCATAACCTTACCAAACCTGGACACAGGTAGATGCTGCTAACGTTTTAATTCAAATGTGCTTCCCGGACCTCATTTCTAAACTCAGGGAACGCGTGAATAGAGGGGACTAGGAGACCCAAAAATATCGGTTCACCTGTCCAGAGCCGCTCTAGGAGTTATGTTTCCGCAGTAAAACAGCTTAACCTCATTTTGTATAGAATAACAACACGCAAGCGTTTCTTTTAAACATTTAAAACCTGTATGCGATAGTTGTATTTGTTGATTTTCCCATAAGGTGTGTCGATGATACTGCAAGTCAATGTAACCGGCTTAGTTCCTAGAGTAATCTTATTTAGAGCAGTTTAATTTCTTTGGGCCCACAGGTCACAATTAATATTATGTGAACAATAAAATGAATTGCAACATATGCACAATAATTGTGACAAATAATTCAGCATGATCAACTAAATCCACACCTGTTCGCCTAAAAAAAGTCGCAGCGTATAAAGACAGCCAAACAGTTAACCCAGGTGCTAATCGCGCTGAGTTCATTCTTTTTCCAAATTTAACAGAATCTTTTCATGCAAACCCAAGTTTACTTCATTCGGCCCATCTTGGTGTTGTTGTCTCAAGAGGGTTTATTTACTTCTGGAGAGAGTCCAGGCTAGGGCGAAGCAGTAGGTAAATAATCATAAGCATATGACTAATAATATCAGCTAGCTAACCTTGGTTTTCTTCCTTAAAATTACAACCCTATCCGATTGTGAAGTGCCGTCAATTTGTTTTGCATTTCGGTGAATTTTGAATTGGTTGGAGCGGACCACACGCTTTGTCGTCCGTTTTAAATAAATAAATAAATGCATTGTATAGTTAAGGCCCAGAGAGCCCCGTCATTACAAACTTAGTATCGCAGTATAAACAAATGCAAAGTGGATAATTGCTGCACTATGTGAGCATCCATATTAACAGCAGAAATGAACAATATAATAGGCATATCCGATTCAGAACGATTTGCAATTTTTAAAACAATTGTCAACAAACTTTGACATATACGGTGAACTTGATCTTATTAAGGCATTCGATAAAGTGCCTCAAAGACGACTTCTAGCTAAACTAGAAGCTATAGGATTTCGTAGTCCCCTTACTGACTTTATTAGATCATACCTAAATGATCGAAAGCAAAAGGTTTTAGAAGGTTCTTCATACTCAAGTGCTACCCCCGATTGTTAGTGGTGTCCTTCAAGGTACCGTATTAGGTCCTTTGTTGGTCTTACCGTAAATAAATGATATTTCATCGATAGTTAAACATTCTCAATCTTTTATTTATGCTGATGACCTCAAATGCGTGTATTCCTTCCCTAACTCTACGACTGAATGGTGCCTAGACCAAATTCATTCAGACTTAAACGCTCTTACGGCCTGGAGCTCCACATGGCTAATGGAGTTCTCACCTACTAAGTGTCGCTACATGAGTTTTGGGGCTGTAAGGCTGCCGCAACCTCTTATTTTTGAAGGTTGCCCTATGATTGAATGTTTCTCCATCAAAGGACTTGGGCTTAAGCTACACCAATAAATTAGATCTTCAGCCTCATGCCAATAGAATTACGGCCAAATCTTCTCAGATATGCGGCTTTATTTCTTATAATTTCTACCTTACTGAAATTAAATTAAGACTTTATCGCATGTTCGTACTTCCCATTCTTGAATTTTTGCTGTCCTTTCTTCGGTTTAATAAACGAATCTAGCCGTTCAAAAATTGAAAATTCCCAAAGACATTTCACAAAAAAACTCCTATTTCCGACTCTTTCAACTACTTCCTACTCAACAAGATGCCAGCTAAATAAGCTAAAATTTCTTTGGGTCAGGAGACTTGAAGCAGGCTTTTCTTTCCTTTTCCGACTAAATAATAGTTCAACTCTCCCCACGCTTCCTGTCATCACCCCCGTCAGTCTTCCTTATAACCTAATAAATTCTGCATTAATTATACCTCCCCCTGCATCCTCCACGTGTAAACACTTTCTCTTCTCTGCTTCTAGGTATAGGTTTTCCTTGGAATAACTTGCCAATTGAAATAAGGTCGATAACTTGTCTATCTGCATTCAAGCGAAGACCGCACATTTATCTTAACACTGATTCTATTAACCTTTTATTTTCCTCATCTTTTTCCAGTAGCTTTCCCCATGACTCGGAGAAAGGACCATCGGGAATTTAAGTGACCTTCTTGAAACTATATTTTCGCTACCTCGGGTTGCCCATGAACTATGATTTCTCCTTATATCACCAGTTATCCAAACGATGACGTCATTCGGACGTACACATTCGGTCGTCCACAGTCTAAAATTCTGCCGTTTCTTTGGATACTAACCATCATCAGAATTCAATTTTGGATCCTAAGATGCTGAGGACTTAAGTTCATTGACGCATTTTCGTGAGATTTTGTTTTATACGCCTAAGTGATCAAGAACGAATCACCTCGACGTTTCATTATCTCATTCTGAAATGCTACTACCGTATTACCCTACTCTACCACCTGACCATTTTTTCCTAAGCAGTTTTTTCTCCTGCCTTCTATTAAAAAATGAAGGCTTATTGAATTCTGCCTCAATTTTTATGGTATGAGTTTTTTTTCGCTGCCTATTTTTTCTAGTTCACCATTAATTTTTAAACATCGCTAACTGTTGACATAGAAGGACAAGTTACGTGTTTGTACATTTTATCTGCACAAATTGTCATAACTTTATTTCGTTACTAATGTTTGCTTAGACAGTGCCTTGCCGATGCTAACCAAATATAAATTCTAAATAAAACTAGAAAAGAATCTGTTAAAAAAACTTTCTACGTTTAAAACGGAGACAGAGATCTGCAAGCCGCCAATTTAAAAAAACTAGGAGAAAAAAACTACTTTAGTAAAAAACTAATAGCTAGATGCAATGGGATAGTATTGTTATGTTGCTGACAACCTATGAGCGGCTCGGAACGCTCCTTGTCGTGTAAGAGATAATATAGCAGTCAGAGCTACTGTTTATAACCACCAGTAGAGGTGAGAGGGGAGGAACTCATCACGGACACCAGGGTCGAAATGAAGAGGGGAAAGAAGAGGTCATGAGATCATCATCGAGCTGCGACCTTCCTGACTGCATAGTCCACCAATCAAAGTAGCAAAATTATCAGAACCCGCCTTGATCCTTAACTGAGCATGGAGACCATCGTTGGGGTTACAAACTCGGAGGAAAGTATCAAGGTTGTCAAGAGTTGGCGATGCTAGTTTAAAAGGGGGGACGAAAAAGTGAATGCAAAGATTAACTCTGCGTAGGATGATGGAAATATTTTTAGAGACCATTATCATATCAAGGGAGCTGCATCAAATACCAGGAGGGCCCTTTTAAAAATCCAAAAGTTGCGAGTTTGGGAAGGAACCAGACAATAAAGACTTTACTTCTTCCGAAGTTAAATGTTTGCGTAATTTTGTTTTGAAAATAGCTTATGTAGATGACAACCTAATTTCCAGTGGAATATTATTCCAGATGAAAGCATATTTGGAGGCAAGAAACTGAGAACGGTTTGATGTAGAGTTTAAGAGGTTGTGAAATGATCATGGAGGAAATACGAGTGGCATAGGGTCGATCTACCGGAGTGAGAGCGTTAATTCATGGGAGATTTGGGCTACAGTTAAAACGAAACAGGAAGCAGAGACCGGTATCGAGTCTTTTAACCCAGAGAAATTTAATGTTTGCTAACTGGCATCTATCCGTATCAGAGATACTGGATCCAGGAAGAGAAAATACTCTTTGAGTAAAAAACCCTCTGAGCTTTTTCGATCTTACTGCGTTCAGAGGCGTTCATCAGCCCAAAGAAGGGACAGCAGTATTATAGGATAGGAAGAACAAACATGCGGTACATGTTAAACTTTATTTCTGGAAGGAAGAAATTATGTGAGATAAAACCAAATATATGTGCAGCCTTTGCAGAAATTCGATCTGCATTAGGTGATAATGCTAGATTAGACCTAAGTCTCTCATGGTTGATCGTTCTAAAAGTGTACTATTATGAAATACAAGGGGTCCAGGAAGCTCGGCGAGGCCAAAACACATGAAAGTACTCTTGGATGGAGAAAATTTCATCTGCCAACTAGTGCTCCAACGTGAGAAAATAAGTAGGTCAGTGTTATCAATCTTGAGATCGTCAGCGTAAACGACATTTTAGGGCACTCATTCTGAAATGCTACTACCGTATTACTCTACTCTACCACCAGACCATTTTTTTCTAAGCCGTTTTTCCTCCTCTTTTCTATTCAAAAATGAAGGCCTATTGTAATCTGCCTCCATTTTTAAGGTAGAAGTTTTTTTCACTGTCATTTTTTTCTAGTTCACCATTAATAAACTTCGCTAACTGTTGACATAGCAGGACAAGTTATGTCTACATTATTAAGTATTTGTATATTTTATCTGCACACATTATCATAACTTTATTTCGTTACTAATGTTTTTAAAGACAGTTCCTTACGGGTGCTATCCAAATATAAATTCTAAATTCTAAAAACGTTAACCCCTTTTTGTATAAGCATTGCAAGTCCACCACCCCTACGTCCGTTTCTACCCATGCGGATAAGCTGAAATCTATCTATCCTGACTTCTGTGTCTGTGATTTGCTCATAAATAAATAAATTGTGTATTACAGGCCCAGAGGGCCCCATCATTACAAACTTAGTATTGTGGTTTAAATAAATACAAAGTAGATAATAGCTACACTATGTGAGCATTCATATGAACAGCAGAAATGAGTAGTATGGTAAACATATCCGATTCAGAAAGATTTGCCATTTTTAAAACAAAAGTCAACAATCTTTGGCATATTCGATGAACTGGAAAAGAAGCAGTAAAAAACTCATAGGATTAAGTCGGAGGCGGAGTTAGGCAAGCCGCCAATTTAAAAAAAATAGGAGAAATAACTGTTTCACTAAAAAATTAATAGCTAAATGCAATGGGATAGTATTATGATGTTGCTGAATACGTATGAGGGTTCGGGACGCTCTTTGTCAGGTGAGAGATAATATAGCAGTCAGAGCTACTGATTATAAACACCAGTGGAGGTGAGAGAGGACGAACTCATCGTAGACAACATGGTCGAACGAAGACGGGGCAGTAGAGGTCACGAGATCATCATCGAGATGCGACCTTGCTGACTGCATAGTCCATCACCAAATAGGCGAAACGATCAGAACCCGCCTCGATCATCAACAGAACCTGGAGACTATCGTCAGGGTTGCAAATTCGGAGGAAAGTATCAAGGTTGTCAAGAGTTGGCGATGCTAGTTTAAAAGGAGGGGACGATTAGTTAGAGCTATAAAGTCAGGTTGAGAATGGTCCATGACCAGTAAGCTTTCATCCATTTTGTTGAATAACCGATATATTAATACAAAATCACCATGTAACATATGAATTTTTGAGCATTTATCTGCAAATTGGGTCTTCGAAGACCCTGCCTATCTCCCTTATAAATACCCAGTTATACTGAAGTATACTAATTAACGCTTCAAACTTTCATATCATACACAAACAGAGGTAGGTCACAGGGTAAAACGCCCATTCACTTGGTATTATTATTTGGTGTGATGAGAAGAGATGTTTTGGGGCTATTTGCCACATTCGTCAGCACTCGATTCCACGCTGTAACAAGGTTTGACAGTTACCCGGTTATTAACTCTCAAAGCCTTAACTGATAGAACCTTTATTTGAAAAGTGCGCACAATCAAGAGAGTAGTTCACATATGAGATTTCATGTTCTCCTAGCTTCACTCTAAAGAAATCTCAAATGCGAAATTTGTATACTGAGCCTACTGCTTGTATGCAAAAATATGAGGACTGGATTCACTGAGAAATTCAAACAATTTTATAGCACAATACGGATGGCATTTTTGTTGATGGTTCTCTTTTTGAAAGACGATTGGTCACTTTTCCTCTCAGCAGTATACTTAACCGGAATAGTGTATTCAGCTTAAAAGTAGTGAAGCTAACGCAAAAATATTTAAATTTATGCTTAACTAAGTTCCGAAGTCTTGAAAGCCTCTTCCCATATAATTTCATTTGTTATTCTATTGTAATTTTAACAGTAAGATCGCTTCGCAAAGGGGCTCAAATGGGAAAATAAGAAGTGATATATATTAATCGTTACATTCTTGCCATTAGAATTAGAATTTATTTTCTCTCGTTGTAGGCACACAGACAAATAGATAAATATTTATTTTATTTGAGAACCCAGAAGGGCACGTCCATTCGAAAAAAGGAACGCACAAACACCTGCCACTGCCCCCTCCCGTCTGCGATAGAAGCGTGAACACACCCTTGCTCGCATCCCCGATATCTGCTGGATAAGAATCTCGTTCGAAATCGACGCAGCGTGGCATGCTCGTGACTACGGTGATGTGTGGTACAGATCGCTGGACCGGTTCCAATCTTATCTTCTTGGTGATGAAACATTAACTGCAAATTGGTGGGTGACCGCAAGGAAAGTTAAGTACTGTATTATTTCATAGGACTGAAATCCGATTGCATTTTAGTGACCACATAAAAACAGACCTGGAAGAATCGCTAGACATGTAGGCGCATATTACTTTTAGAATCCAATAAAGGGAGCTTTAAGATACAATCCATACAATACACGATGGAAGTCCTCGGCCGCCCAGGCCATTGAAACGAGGATTATTTGGATGAAAATGACGAAAAATTTACATTTGCCTCTCCAAGAATCCCAGCTTACACAAAGTCTACACCATGGACACGAGCAACACCAGTGGCACAAGCAACATGGTAGTTAATAATTCCTTCAACTGAACGTGCGGGAGGCATCAAGAGCACTTGCAGTTTGAATAAAATATTTGGATGAAATCACCGTTTGCGAAGGAATATGGAGAACTTGGGTATTTTCATCAACTAAGTACGTAACTGCATTATATTGTGCCCAGGCATGCTATGTTACAGCAGAGTTATAATGAGACCGAGAAGGTGGGTTAAACCCCGAAATTTCAATGACCAGAATGGGATCATGATAACAATTTGCAGCAAGTAAACCGGGGGCAGTTAAGAGTGTGTGTATCAAATGACCGATTATTTTTTGGAAAGGTGATTGACATAGGGCATTTGTTCCGCGAAGAACGTCATGCAGGGACTAAGAAAAACGATATTTCTTATAACATATCGTATCTGGCAAAATCACAGCTGGAGAGCAATATACGAGCTAATAAGGTCAAGGTTGTAGGTATTTGTACAATTTACATCTTTGTATCTTTCTTGTTCACCTGAATCTTTATGATCCCTTGCTTTAATGTGCTAAATAAAACAACAACAGCCAGCTTCAACCGGCATGTTGGACGTCTTCTGTTTTCGCTGCTGCATGTCACCGCTGGAATCTTAATTGTACTAATCTCTCTCAATCACTTGCAGTCAATTGCAACAATTGATCTTCATTTCTCGATTGCATTCTACTGATCGCCGTCTCAATTGAACTCCTCACTCTGCTCTTCATCGTTGATGCATAGCTTTCTGGATATAGCTCAGAGTTCATTACAATCCTCAACAACACTCGCTATCTAGAAGCTGCGTTTTTCGTGAGTCTGCATTCTAACTAACCTCTGAAAGTTTTGCCGTCCTTTTGTCGTTTGTAGTTTAGACACAATTCTCCACTTAGCGTTAATTTATTTTGTACACCTCGGTTCTTAGCAGGTTCGACCCTCGTCTACAGTACAAGGTCAAGTTAAAGGGCGCGCGGACCGATTTCTGAAGATAAGTGAAGCGTTGATTTTTACCATATTAAGTGGCCATAACAGTCAAATTTCTATAAATTATTAGTTTACAAAATTTATTTTTACAGCCCCATATTAGTTGTGCCGGCCCAAATAATCAAGTGGATAAATTAGTTGCACTTTGCGCAAGTGTGGTTTGAATCTGTGCCCGGCTTTACGTTTTCTATTTACTGTATGAAATTAGTTGCAACTTAATTTTTTAACTGTACAGTTGTAAATTATTAACTCATTTTTCTATTAATTAAACGAAATTTCCATCTTGTAGTTTACGATTTCCCTCAAGCAACTCGCAAGAAGACGCAAGGTTGCAGATTCCGCTCCATCCTTGAGTAATAGAGTAATGGGAGGAGACCTACCTGGCGGGTGCAAGAATATGCAGCCCTCTCGAGATATTATTTACTCTTACATCTCTTTGGTACATCTTGAACCTCTTGATCCTTTGGTAGCTCAAGCGTACACATAATCCTTCGAAATCAGTCGTCATCTGATGAAATAATGGCTTTCCTGCTACATGGAACTATAACCAGAACCTCCAACGCAGTTATCCAGCAAGCCTTTCAAGTCATTCGAAGAACGGATAAAACGCAAGCATAATTGTAGGACTTGTACTATTCCAAAGTACATATCTGCTAACGATGATACGTGTTTGTTTCTGCAAAGTTGTGGACTGGAATTCAGATTCAGGCACGCTTAGCGATTGCGCTCGCTCAGTCGAAATGTCCCAAGATTATTCACACTCTTTTCCTTAATAGAAGTCAACGTCATACTGTGTAGGATAGAGATAAGTATTGAATTTGTCAAAATGGCATTGGTCAGTTTCCCCTGACCTCACCCCAATGCAGAAAAAACTGAACATCTTTAAAAGGTCGAAAAGCAACACAGAAATGTCTACTCCTGTTGCCATGTTGAAAAAATCACATCCAATGTCATCTACGGCCTCGCCGTCTGAATCCCCAGCCAACTCTGTACCAAAACTGACTTTGAGTGAGCTTGTGGAATCTCAAGACAACAGAATTTATCTTATTTGTTCTCAAGACAACAGAACTTCTCCTTTTCCCACACCCATACCAAGTAAACCAGCTACTCCTGGTAAACCAACGCAGATTGTTAGATCAAAGCAAGTTCGAATAAAGTCTCGACCACTTGACAATCGGAAAAATCCAGCCTCTTCATGAAAAAACTCCTTTACGATCGCTTACTACTACTACTACGACTACTACTACTACCTCTACTGCCAATAATACCACTACTAAAACTATTACTACTAATACTCCTACTTCTACTAATTCTACACAAAATACCCCAATCACAACTTTTTAGACTTTAGAATTTATATTTGGTTAGCACCGGCAAGGCACTGTCTAAGCAAACATTAGTAACGAAATGAAGTTATGACAATGTGTGCAGATAAAATGTACAAATACATAAATTGTCATACTATGTCAACAGTTAGCGCTGCTTAGACAGTACCTTCCCGGTGCTAACCAAATATAAATTCTAAATTCTAAAATTAATGGTGAACTAGAAAGAATAGGCAGTGAAAAAAAACTCCTACCTTAAAAATGGAGGCAGAGTTCAATAAGCCTTCATTTTTTAATAGAAGGTAGGAGAAAAAACTGCTTAGGAAAAATGGTCAGGTGGTAGAGTAGGGTAAAACTGCAGTAGCATTTCAGAATGAGATAATGAAACGTCGTTATGATTCGTTCTTGATCACTTAGGCGTATGAAACAAAATCTCATGAAAATGCGTCAATGAACTTAAGTCCTCAGCATCTTAGGATCCAGAATTGAATTCTGATGATGGTTAGTATCCAAAGAAACGGTAGCATTTTAGACTGTGGACCACCGAATGTGTTAGTCCGAATAACGTCAACCTTTGGATGACTGGTGATAAAAGGAGACATCATAGTTCATGGGCGACTCGAGATAGCGAAAATATAGTTTCAAGCGTGTCACTTAAATTTCCGATGGTCCTTTCTCCGAGTCATGGGGAAAGCTACTGGGAAAAGATGAGGAAAATAAATGGTTAATAGAATCAGTGTTAAGATAAGTGTGCAATCTTTGCTTGAATGCAGATAGACTAGTTGACGACCTAATTTCAATTGGCAAGTTATTCCAAAGAAAACTATACCTAGAAGCAAAGAAGAGAGAGCGTTTACACGTGGATGATGCATGGGAGGTATAATAAGCGTAGAATGTCTTCGGTTATAGGGAAGACTAACGGATGTAATGACAGAAAGCTTGGGGAGAGTTGAACTATTATTTAGTCGGAAAAGGAGACAAAAGCCTGCTTCAAGTCTCCTGACCCAAAGAAATTTTAGCTTCTTTAGCTGGCATCTTGTTGAGTAGGAAGTAGTTGAATGAGTCGGAAACAGGAGTTTTTTGTGAAATGTCTTTGGATATTTTCAATTTTTGAACGGCTAGAGTTTTTCATTAAACCGAAGAAAGGAAAGCGAAATTCAAGAATGGAAAGTACAAACATACGATAAAGTCTTAATTTAATTTCAGGAAGGTAGAAATTATAAGAAATAAAGCCGCAAATCTGAGCAGCTTTGGCTGTAATTCTATCGGCATGAGGCAAAAGATCTAATTTATTGGTGTAGCTTAGGCCCAAGTCCTTGATGGAGGAACATTCAATCATAGGGCAACCTTCAAAAATAAGAGGTTGTGGCAGCCTAACAGGCCCAAAACCCATGTAGCAACTCTTAGTAGATGAGAACTCCCTTAGCCATGTGGAGCTCCAGGCCGAAAGAGCTCCTAAGTCTGAATAAATTTTTTCTAGGCATCGTTCGGTCGTAGAGTTAGAGAAGGAATACACGCATTTGAGGCCATCATTATAAAGAAAAGATTGAGAATGTTGAACTATCGATGAAATATCATTTATATACAGTAAGAACAACAAAGGACCTGATGCGGTTCCTTGAAGGACACCACTCACAATCGGGGTAGCACTTGAATATGAGGACCTCATTAAAACCTTTTGTTCTCGATCATTTAGGTATGACCTAATTAAGTTAGTAAGGGGACTCTGAAATCCCATAGCTTCTAGTTTAGCTAGAAGTCGTCTATGCGGTTCTTTATCGAATGCCTTACTAAGATCAAAATAGATAACTACTACAGATAGATGATCATTACGAAGAGAGGTTAGTAGATTTAGAAAAGACATGTGGCAGGTTTTACAAGAGCGGTCCGGTAAGAAGTCGTGTTGGGAAAAGTTGATGATTTAATTGCTTATGCAAA
This sequence comes from Schistocephalus solidus, assembly GCA_017591395.1. Taxonomy (NCBI): domain Eukaryota; kingdom Metazoa; phylum Platyhelminthes; class Cestoda; order Diphyllobothriidea; family Diphyllobothriidae; genus Schistocephalus; species Schistocephalus solidus. The sequence goes on from WEDG01001033.1 coordinate 170,086, forward strand.
AATCGTGATTTGTTTTGCAATTAGTTTTTCAAAGAGTTTAGCTAGAGAGGGTGTTTTATGAACACCACGATAGCTATGAATGTCAGAGCGGGAACCAAATTTAAAAACTGGTATTATAATAGAAGTTTTCCAATAATCGGGGAAGAAACCATTTTCGAGAAATACTGAGAATAATTTGCTAAGTAAAGGTGGAAAATCCCATAACTGTTTAATAAGTGAGTTTGGAATGTTATCAGTTCCAACCAAATGTGAATTTTTTAGGTGAGCTATTTCTTTTTTAATACGTGAAGGCGAGAAATTAATGGTTGTTAGAAGTAAAATTGAATTTAAAAGCAGAGAAATTGAGGGATTGGGGCTAGTTTCGGTGGTAAAGTGGTTGGCAAAAATGAATTTAACAATGCTGCTTTGCCCAAATCTTCTGTCGAGTAAGGGCGGAGTTACATTCAGACGCTACAGTCGAGTAAGGGTGGATTTACATTCAGAAGCTTAGCCGATGACCGAACATGGAAGATTTGAGCAACAGATTTGGATGAATTGGCATCACTTAGTGCCCGAGACTCCCTATGCTTATCTCACGCGAGCCTCATTTTCGATGCTTATTCAAATATTTGTGCAATCCTTAAGTGAACTGACAAAGAGCTTTGATGCTGGTCGTGCTTAAGTGCCACGCCTCGAGGAATTCACGTGCCTGTTTGGTGTACGCCAATGCAACAATTTCGGTTCCGTCCCAATTGAAGCGATGCTTGAACACAAGGGCGTACGCAAAGACGAGTGTCAAAGAGTCGCGTCGATATATGGCTTGTTTATGTTCCGTAATATGCGTCCCAAGTCGTTGGCCGGTATGACCAAGAGCAGTTAGCACATGGAATGCAGTAGATGCCGTTAGTTTGCTGCTCTTTGGCTATAGGGTCTTTTACTCGGGATAGTGTTGCGCGCAAGGACGATGCTAGTTAGTGCGCAATGGAGATGCCGAACCGGTTTAATTTTCAGGCGATCGCTTCAAAGATGCCCTGCATGTAGCGTAGGGAGGCGTGGCACTCTATCACAACCAGCATCAACCGCCATGTCGATCTACACTCTTCTTATGAAGGCCTGCGTGCCTGGCTCACTGACTGGTACCTACAACCTAACAGCAGCCGCTCATCTTTTCTGGATCATGTATAATCTCACTGTTTCGCTACCCCCTCCACATGGCACGGCGAACAACAGCTGAATCTCTTAACACCTCGAAAATCGGCGAAATTACCGCTGCCCCCATCCCGTTTCGATGACCATTAAGTTCACCGACTGCAGTTGCAATTAATCTCCAGCCCCCTTTCACTCCGTCACAGGGAGCCCTAACAGTCCCCCCCTAATCGGCCCCAATCCTATCGTTATTATGTGTCCATCCTTCTCACCCCAGTTGGTTGTGTGTCCTTGTCTGTCCTGTAGCACAAACTGGTCATCTGACCATTTAATTTTTTCCTCTGTTCATTTCGTCTGATGACGGGTTGGTATGACCACTTTGAAAATTCACTAGTACAACTCTATTTTCCGACGAGCCTTTCTTCTTCTTCACTTTATCATTGCGGAATGCACTCCTCCTTAGCTATTCAATATATATATATATATATATATATATATATATATATAAACAAGGGATATGACGTACTGATGATCGGTAACAACCGTTAAACAGCTGTCTGCATCTATCCTGTTGCACTTTTAGCAATATATATATTTATATATGACAGGTGGTGAGGCACTGATGAACGTTGCTTTGATGAAATGCTTATGACTAATCTGCTAGACCCAGTGTGTAAACTGTATGCGTCGTACTCGAGCGCATCTTTGTATTTCCAGTCCCAACTGGTATTCAGGTATATGATTAGCTGAATGAAGGCAGAATAATCCCGAAACAGACTGTATCAATCTACCCATATTTTCTGTCGTGTCTCCTCTCTGCAATTATAACTTGGCCGACTTCAACCTGGTAATTGATTGCCTGTTCATCACCTTTGCCACCCATACTGAGCTTGTTTGCTTCGGGAAGCCACTAGATCGGTGTGTGCCTATTCTTGCTTGAATATATATATAT